>CM021106.1:574630561-575053420 GCA_007115665.2 Sequoiadendron giganteum | reverse complement strand
TTAGATTTCTCAATAGAGCACCCCAAACCTACATAATTCTTATGAGGCTTGACCTGGATGGGGACTTGGATTCCCTACTCAATATGTCCAAGGAATTTTTTCCCATAGCCATATTAAGAAGCGAGTCTATATTTGAAACCATAGCGTTTGCAAAACCTTGAGAGTTGGTGGTTCTACATAGAGAGCTTCATTCCACCAATGAACATCGAATGCATCTACAAGAGCACAATTGTCTCCTTTACTCAATTCCCAAACATTAACCTCCTTTACGGGAGCAGAACTATCCTCCTCAACGGGGGAAGGACTGGTCTCCTAAATAGGATCACAGTTCTCCTCCTCCATGGGAGAATCATCTGCTTTTTCATCAAAGATATTCGAGGTTATCAGAAGCTTTAGATGAGTGGGACTTACTTTGTATTCTCCAATAAAGAATTCATAGAATTCCAAATATCCCCAATCATTGCCAAGGAAAGCATTTGATTCAGAAGAAGAAGTAGACGGGGAAGACTTGGGTCTTTCTGCTTTACGTGGTTCATCTTTAACAACATTCACTTCGAGAAAAACCTCCACGGGCGTATCACCAAGGAACACGTCATAGCATCAGCAGTTAAAGATGGAATATAATTCTTAAGAGTGGAGAGAACCAAAGCCTGACCAACCGCTAATTCTCAAAGGTGAACTACTTTCGGGTCAGCTTTAACTGTGACCACTCAATTATTTGCAGCAAACTTTAGAAAATGATGTAAAGTATAAGTTATGGCACCCATAGCATGAATCTAGGGTCTCCCCAAAAGAATATTGTAAGGTAAATGGCCAGGTATCACATAAACCAGCGTAGGTAGGGTAACGGGGCCTAGCTGCAATGGCAGTATTATCGTGCCTAGAGCTTGGCAGTTGGAATTATCAAACCCATGAATGTACAAAGAAGTAGCTATAGAAGATGAATCAACTTTGATCTTAGGTATTAGGTCAATACCACAAATTTTGAGAGCCAAATCGGTGTCAATGAGGGTATGCCTAATACCTTTAGTATTAACATTCATTATAATCGTTAAAGGATTTTCTTTCTTCTACACATCTAGAGGTGGGAATTCTTGCGGATAGAACGTAATATTCAGTGAATCTGCATGAATATGATCCATCAGTGCATTAACATCCGTCATCCTAGAAAAGGCAAGAAAGAGAATATTTTGCAAGGATTCTTGAAGCATTTCCTAATAAACCAGAGTGGTCTAAAGCAAATCCCAAAGTGAGATCTTAATCGGAGTAATGCGAAGTTGCTCGATAAGATCATAATCACCTGGTGCCTTAGACGCAAGTTTAGGTGCTGAAGGAAGAATTGGTTGAGAAGGTGGTAAAGAAGCAAGAACCTGAGTAGGTTGTGATGTAGGAACAAAATATTTTTCATCCAAAATTTTGGTTTTTTCTCCTTGTATTAAATGTGTGCCCGACAGCATTATAAGAAGCTGAGTTTGTAGCTTTTATGAACCTTGAATAAAAATCCAATGAATCATCTTGATATTAAATTCCATAGATAGAATGATCCTTCCTTGGAGAAGGCCTAGTTGGGGTTAAGTAAATGACAGGTTTCTAAGGGCTTGGAGGAGCCACAGAGACCACCACAACATTTACCGACTCTTTAGCCTATGAAGAAGAGGTTTGCTCAGAATATTTACAGGTAGGGGAGGACGCTTCTAAGAAATCATCTAGAGAATCATCCAACATGTTGAAATCTTCCTTAGAGAAAGTGTTATCATAGACATTGAAACATTGTAAAAATAGATCTGACATGTTTCACATCAGGTTCACCAAAAAGTGAGATAAGAGGGATTTGATACACACGAGTCTCTTTGTTCTCAAGATAATCCCAGGGAATGAACTGCCCTTATCCAACTCAACATAAACTGAATGAAGAAATTGCAAAGGAAATGTATGTAAGTTAACTCTTAGAGAAGACTACTACAAATCCCAAATGCCTCCAACAGAGGAGCTCTCGACCTAAGGACGCTAACGTGAATACAGGACACTAGCACGGCACGATGTCATTCAAATGGGGCGTCGGCATCTTGAGCAACAAAGAGCTCTGGAAGCCAGATGGATAGAATATGATTTCACTTCTTAACCCAAATCTGAGGTCTTCTAAATAGAACAATAAAATAGAGAATAGAAAATATAAGAAAAGTATAGGGAGAACTTGCAGAAAACTTACTAACAACCGGACATTTGAGTCTTCACTCCAAGATCCACTTTGCAACCTACACATAAAATGAACGAGGGGAAAATGTTGGGGTTGTATAGGGGCCTATCGCAATCAGACCCCCACTTTGGTGTTCCCACCTCCACGGACAACCAGATAGAAAGAGAGTGTAACTGAAATGGACAAAGAAGGTGGTGAAAGCAAAACCCGCTTCAGGAGTAGAACCCGCACCACCAAGAAGTAAATAAACAAGAGATCTAAATAGGAAAAAGAGTGAGCAAGAGTGTTACCCATGGGCCTAGGCCCACTCTGTAACACATGGACACACCATTGAATGCTTGTTGGAGAGCTTTTTTTGTTGGAGGGACCCCAATCTGGCAAAGCTTCACTTGTAGAAGTATTGCTTGTCCAGAATGAAAGAGATTCGAGAGACAAGTTGAAAAGAGAAGCTTGATCAAATGAATGAAGCCCAAAAATGAAAGAAAATGAGGGGTTTTATTGCATGCAAGGGTGGCAAATATTTGTTACACCCGAAAACCCAACTATTGGGAAACGTGTCAAGAGTCAAGATTCAAGATTCTTTATTTCAAACTTGAAAAACTGCCAGGATGCTAGCACGTCGTGCAGGCGTCCAAAGCATCAATTTTTGGGAAATGTGTCATTAAGTTATTGTTGCTTCTCCACTGGTCCACATGGAGCTAGAATTGTCGAATTCCAATCCATGGGATTATTTCCATGAATGTGTTTAGGCATCATAAATGCTAGGCAAAGTGCTAAAATGTGGAATTGCCCCTAGGTGCAATTCTACGATATTACAGGAAGAGGGGACAACTGTGGATTTGCTTCAAGAAGAAACCAAGTTCTCTAGGGAAATTTTTGAATGGGAGATTCGGGAGGAGATTTTTGGAAACAAAAATCTCAGGTTGACTGGCTCAAAGAAGGCAACAGGAATACTGCTATCTTTCATAATTTGGTTAAGGCGCATAAGGTGAAAATATTATTTCATCTCTTGTTGGCTCAAGGGGGACAGTTAAACTCACATCAAGATATTATTGAGGAGGTGGTATGTTTCTTTTCTTCTCTCTTCCTTGATGATGGTCCTCTTTCCTTGGAGGAGGAGAATCTATTTTTGGCCTGCATCCCCCCTTTGGTCTTAGTGGAGATGAATAATTCTTTTATGGTGCCCATCTCTTTGGTGGAACTTGAGGACATTTTCTTCCAGATGAAGAAAGGTAAGGTCCCTAGGCCTGATGGTCTTCCCATTGAGCTCTTTCAGGATTTTTGGGATACCATCAAAATGGATTTGTTGGAGGTGGTTCGAGAGTCTTATACTAACAAGCAAATGCTTAAGGCTATAAATTCCACCTTCATTGCTTTGATTCCAAAGAAAGAGGGTGTTAATTCCTTAGATTCTTTTTGGCCTATCATGTTGCACAATGTGACCTACAATATTATTACGAAGTCGATTGATAAAAGATTGAAGAGGTGTTTGGATCCCTTGATTTCTCTAGAAAGGGGTGGTTTTGTCAAGGGTATGAAAATTGTGGATGGTATTGTGGTGGCAGTTGAAACTATTAACTCCATGTCCTCTTCCAAAGAAAAACCCATGCTCATCAAAATGGATATGTCCAAAGCTTATGACAGAGTCAGGTGGTCTTTCCTTTAGTGTCTAATTTTGGCTTTTGGTTTCCACTATGAGTGGATCTCGTGGGTTATAATGTAAAAACCTCGGTGTTCTACTCATTAAAATTCCAAATATTTCACGTTAAGTGAATTTTCTATGATGTCATGACATAGCAATAAAATAATTTATTTCCATAATGTAAATTACATGCACACTTGAGATATCCAATTTCTAATGCATTCCATTGTAATATCACAAATATTTCCATAACATAAAATTCATGTTGAATAAACTCAAGTATATCATTCAATATTACATCCTTCCATAGAAATGGGTACATGCTACATACATAGCCTATTTGAGCTTAGTGTTGTGTCCTACATGACTAGAACTTGTAAACCCACAATCTAGGACTAGATCACGGTGAATTGACAATGTAACCAGTGGAAACTTACACTACTTTGGCCAAAGTATTCTCACTCAGTACTTCGAGTGGCAATCTCGCTATTCACATGCACTTCTATAGCTCAGTTTGGATCATGACCATTCATATACTATGCTTAGGTAATTTCCTTCCTTAGGTAATCCCTAACCTCAGAAATAACCTATTTCCCTTTTCCCCAAAGTACTATGGTATCTCTACCAACATAAGAATAAGTTATTTTCCCCCTTCAATGGACATTCTACTTCCTAGGTATAACATACAAACTTTCCTAGTCCACGAATTAACTTTACATAGACAAGCTATTTGCTTTAAAAGACAACCTAGTCTTAAGTATAACTTTTATAATCTAGAGCATAGCTACATAAGCTTCTTCTATTCATAGAATAAATATTCATAAATAACTAACTTTGATCAGTAATATATCACATTAATAAGTGGTTCTCATCGAGAGAATAACCACATCAATTATTTTCCTCAATCTAAGAATAGTCATAGCTATATATGCTTCCATTTGAGAGTATATCCCCTTAGTAAAAAAAGAATTATTCAAAGTAGAATCTTGTCAACAATGTGGCTTTGTTTCAAGAGTGTAAAGCAACTAACCAAGTAGCCACATTAACTCAATAGGTAATTCCTCTTATAATTCTAAGCATATAGTACTTCATAAACTTAAGTGATCAACTTTAACCACATAGACAAGTTTTAAAATAAGCATTCCACAATCTCGGATATGATCAATAATCAACAATTAATGTAATCAATTAGGTTAACAAAACCTATGTGTTCCATCAAGAACAACATACAACCCATCCAAGCAAGTTATTCTTAACCTATTGGTTCCAATGATTAATCAAGTAAATAATCTAACCTAATAGGTTAATCTTAACCTAGGTTTCAATATACTTCTTAACCCAAATAGGTTGCTCCCAACCAGGGGTTTTATCCAGTAGTTAAGCAATGATCAAGTGATCATACTAGTATGGAATAACAATGACTCATCCTATCATTTCTTCCAAACTGTTGATGTATAGCTACACAATATCATTCCTAAGGTTTCCTAACAACAAATCCTAATAATTTCAAGTCATTTCATGACATTGATACATTTCACATAATGAATAACCCTTAAGCTATTCTTGTTTAATCATATCTAGTATATTTATACCTATGACAATCAATCTCTCCTATTACGGAGTAATTACAAGCATTTTCACAGAAAAGAGTAACATAGCTTCTTATTTCTTTCCAAAGAAAATACTACATTTTTCTAATGCAAGTATTCCAAGCAAGTCATTCAAAACACACAATCTTTTATAAACAAGAATAAACAAAGGAAGATTTATCCTCATGCATGTAATACGCTTGTCCAATTGATAGATTATTGTACATCTTTCCAAAACAGCAACTAGCTTTACTTGCTCTCACAAGCAATGCCTCAATAAACCTCTCTCTCAAGTTGATGATATGCTTCTCATAAAATGATAATAAGCTCTCACAAAATACAACAAAATGAAATTGCATATTAGAAGTGTGTTATGGAGTGGAATAGAATGAGTAACAAATGAGAGAACATGCATCTCTATTTATACAGCAAAATGGAGAGTTCATAGCCTACAGAAAAGCCATGTAATTTGACAGCAATCTCCATGCTAGCCAACTCACTGCACTTGTAAAAAAGGTGGCAGAAAATAAAGAGTTTACTTAGCACACTAAGCTACAGGTCAACCCCTAAGTTTGACAGCAGCCCTTGACCATTTCAAAACAACACATGATCAAAAGGTGACATTCAAATTGCTCTCAAAGTATACTCCTATAGCAATCAGAACTTCATAATGTGACACCAAACAAGTAGTCATTTCCCTATAAAGATGGTGCGGCCTATGACATTTGAATCAATCTATGTTTAAAATGTAACACATTGCACAAGTCAACTAAGTCTATGATGAGTTGCTTTATCTCATAAATCAGCTTTGACTAGTTCATCTCTCGGTTGAATCTCTTCCTATTAACATGCATTTCACTTTATTTGATGTTTGATAATTATTCCATGATGCCATATGATAAGGCATCCCAAGATTTATTGTTGTTAACTAATTCAATGGTGTTCTATCACAAGCATCGACTAAGTCAACTCTTCATATCGACTTATATGTTGCACTATATATTGTATATAGTTTTTTCTTTAATCTTTGCCAATATGTATTATATTCGGCCATTATAATACTTTGCATCTATTATATATCATTGCCCTATATTCAAGTAATATATTAGCCTCTAAGCATTGCTTATGTTCATATATATAAATCGCCTTCAAATCATAATCATACTCTTCTATATGACTGTGCCTTCATTTATTTATAGTGCATCCCCTATATATATTTGTTAATATATACATGCTACTAATGCTTATAAAGTGCGCCATGCATATGTATTATAGTGTTTTAAAAATAAAACAATAATTTAATCATGCATTATATATATACTATATATATATAATATAATATATATCCATATATTATATTATACATATACTTACAAATATATATATGATATATATTACCTTTTCCTAAGCATCATTTGATAATCGAATGCATGACATAAATTAAGTTGGCCATAAATATTTTACATGGTATTCATAGCATCCAACGCTTATACGTATATAGATACATATATATATATACACAAAAGCATTCAATGTTAGCGATATATATCATTACTTTCATATTTACGCAAGATAATAATATTGTACATAATATCGACTGTATATATATATACATATTCCTCTATGCTCATGTATACATACGTATACATGTATTTATGTATATATCTTATATATATATATACATTTGATTGTACAATCAAGCACATGTATATTTATTATCTTATCGATAGGAGATATATGTATGATGAATATATACAAATACATCCATCCCACGTGTATTCATCTTATCGTTATAGGCATAGCAATATAGGGAAGAACTCCTAAGTTCCAAACATCATCAAAGAATGCACTCAACAGTAATCAAGACCCTTACTAATGCAAACACATCTTGTTAAGGATGACTTACCAATTCCCAACACAATAACTTGACTCTACCATTCTACTATGAGTATGTGTGTGTATCTTAGATAGGTTTCATTTAGGATTATTCGACCAATCACTTCTCTTGAGTGATACTTCCCCTCCGCCCCGAGGAATGAATATGTCCCTGCAACTAGCTGAACACATTTGCCAAGGTAGTTAGACGTTCATAATAAATCTATATGCATCATAAACTTAAGCATATTCATATAACAATAAATGTAAACATATTTACTCTTTCAAATCTATATTAAGCATTTATCAATACTTTCACATAATAACTATTTCAATATTCCATTCATTTAGCAAACATATTCAAAATCATGATTGCTTTTATCATCCTATTTACCGGTAAAGGTAAAAGTAAATTAGTAACAACAAGATGGGTTATAACATATGAGTTGTGTGACCACATATTCATTCTTGGTTCTTGTTAATGGCTCCCCCTCACCTACCTTTTCTACAAGCCAAGGACTCAAGCAAGGGGATCCTCTTTCCCCTTATCTATTTATTTTGATGGTTGAAGGTTTTGGGTGGCTATTGAAACAGCACAAAGATAGAGGCTTGATTCGTGGCTAGCATTGGGTGTAGGGTTTGGAAGCATAGAGTCATCTCCAGTTTGTAGATGACACCACTCTCATGGGTGTTTCTAGGATTGAGGAGGTAGTTAACTTTGGGAAAGCGTTGGATGTTTATTTGGCTACATCTAGATAGCAGATAAATGAGGGTGTCTCAAATCCTTTTCTTCAATACTCTTGATTCGATCCGGTGCATAATAGCCAACATTCTTCATTTTCATATTGGAAAAATTCCCTTGGAGTATTTGGGGATTCCCCTTTGTTTTGGAAACTTGAAGAGGAATTATTAGCAAAAGATCTTGGATAAATTTTGGGCTAAGGTCAACCATTGGACCTTTAGATGGCTTTCTTTGGCTGGCAAGGTGACTCTAGTCTCTTTTGTCTTTCATGTTCTCCCTTTGTACAAGTTCATGGTGTTATCTACTCCCAAGAGTGTGCTCAAGGAGTTGGACTCCCTTACAAGTATGGGTAGGGAATCTTGACATAAGGAAGTAGATTTTGGTGAGTTGGGATCAGGTTTACAAATCAAAGAAGAATGGTGGCCTTGGGCTTAGGCAGTCGAAGCAGAATAGTCTTGCTTTGGTTGCTAAACTATATTAGAGGTGGTGTAAATTTCCTGAGTATCCATGGGCATGTTTTCTAAACTTTAAATACTTGGCTAGTGAGGATATTCCACAAATGGATTTCTCTAGTAAAGGTTCTATGATTTGGAGCACTATTAAGAGGGTTTCGGCTCTCATTAAGGAGGGTCTTTTTTGGATCATTCAAAAAAGGGAGCGAGCTCTTTTTTGGAATGATTCTTGGGATGGTCACCCTCCAATTATTTCTTCATTCCCTCATCTTCAACCTCTAAGTGAGCTTTTTGTGGTTGTTGGGTGGTCCAGGGTTAGCAGTTTCAAATGTTCATTTTATTTGGAAGGCACTAGATTTTATCAGTGGTGAAACCTGATAGTTGGTCGGATGGTGGTTCTCAAGATGAGCAAAGTATTTTGGCATCTATTATGGCTGAAACTCCTTTTTTTCTTCAGAGAATAGTGATTTGTTGGTGTGGGGTCATGAATTGAAGGGTATCTACTCTATTTCTCAAGGGTATGCTACTTTGGTGTCCCACCAGGCTAAGGTGAGAGATTATCTTTGGTGGAAACGCATTTCGAATAAGGATGGGTGGACCAAGTGTAATATTTTCTTATGGTTGTTGAGTCATAACAAGTTCCTCACCTAGGAGAACATCAAGAAACGGGGTTTTGTGGGCCTTATCTCTATTTTTATGTGGTTGCAATGAAGAAAGCACAAATCGCCTGTTTTTCAGTTTCTTTTTGCTCTGGAAATTTGGAGACTTTGGTGGAAATTTTTAGGAAAACTGTTTAGGTTTGCCTTATCTTTGCAAGACTTTTGGGTGAATTTGGGTCATCCTCCAATATTTGCATCTTGTCTGTTGGTTGCTTGGTATTTTAGACCTTTTATTATTATCTGGCAGATTTAGTTGGAGAGGAATCGGCATATTTTTCGTGAGTGTCGTTTAGGGGCTTTGTAGGTCTAGTACAAGGTGCAGAGTATTATGAAAGAAACTTATCTCATCTAAATTTGATTTGGGAGAGTCTATGTCTTCTTCGTACATGTAGATAGCTTTTAGCCTTGAGGTTTCTTCTTCCCTAGGCTTCCAAGGGTGTAGGGGAAGCAAGCCAAAACCTTCTAAGAAAGTGAATAGAGAGGGGATATGGTGTCCTCTTGTTGGGACTCTCAAAATATGCACTGATGGTTCTGCTTGGGAAAATCTTTAAGATACTAGGATTGGAGGAGTGGATCGTGATAGTAGTGGGAGCATGCAATTTTTCTTCTCCATTCACATAGAGGTGCAATCTAATGCAATCTAACATTCAGATGGAGGCTTGTGTGATTATTAAGGCTTTGGAAAGAGCTTATGAGTTTGGTTGGAGGGATGTGATTTGTGAGATTGATTATATGATTTTGATCTCTCTTCTTAATAAGAGATATTTTCAGGACTCTTCATGGAGATTGGTTTCAATTGTGAAGTGAATTGTCCATCTCACTTTAAATTTTCATACCATTTCGTTTGTCCACATTCCCAGAGAATGGAATAGAGTTATGGATTTCCTGGCTAAATGGGCCTTCGAAGGTCAAGGGACATGGAATGTGGTTGAATGAATACACTTGGACCTAGATAAAAGCAACACATTTTTTAGATATCTTTATGAGGATAAGAAGGTGTAGCCTAGTGTTTTTGCTAGACAGTCTCTTTTGGTGTTGGTTGATCTCTGGTGTGTCTTTGTATGGCCCTGTTTTGATGATTGGGGTTGATTTTATTTTTATGAATTGTCATTTTAGCCTCTTGTTGTACTTGGATACTCTTTATTGAATCAATTTATTTCACCCACTTTTATTAAAAAAATTTACATTTAGATTATTGCATAAGACCTCAACACTAGGACCTAGTTCTCCTTCCTTGATACCTATACCTATTGTAAAACATAATCCTTCCACACATACCTTAATTAGGAAATAATATTAGAAACCACACCTTGATCTGCAATGGATACACCAAAGATGTGTGGAAGGTCAAAATAGGAAAAATTTGCACTATTTTTTTAATACATTTGTGCAATACATGAATTCAATTGGTAGGCTATTTATCAAATGTTGTTTGTGCAAAAAAGGTCTCACTAGAGAAGTGATAGCTTCAAATCAACTATGTATCCACTTACAAGGATCCAAACAAAACTTCTAAAATGTTTGCAATTTAAGGAGAGAGGGAGAGATGGGGATAAAAATAGGGTGAGATAGAGCGGGATGAGAGAGAGAGGGGTAAGGAGATAGAGATAGAGAGGATTATGGAGAGGGAGAGGGGGAGTGAGAGGGATATGGAGAGAAGAGAGAGAGATAAAGAGAGAGAGAGAGAGAGAGAGAGAGAGAGAGAGAGAGAGAGAGAGAGAGAAGAGAGGGGTAGATATGGAAGAGATAAATATATAAAGAGGGAGAGATAGAAAGATAAAGATATAAGAAGTGATATATAGAGGTAGTGAGAGGGAGAGATATAGTGATGAAGAGATAATAAGATAAAAAGAGGGAGATGTTGGGATATAGTGTTGTACACCATTGCATAAAATATTATATTATAATGTAATTAAATAATTATTTAGTTGCGATGCACCTAGGAGGTTTGGTTAATCACACTAAGTAATTATTTGGGGACCACTTTATGTATTTTGTAACATTGGATTATTATTTAACATGGGAGAGATATGAGATAATAATTTAATATTGGGGAAAGCATTAAATAAAGTGAAAACTCGGTACCCAATATTAAATGAAGGGTCAGTGGTTTTGTATTCACATGGTTTTGTGGTACATGGTTTTATCTTACCACTTGGTTGTATTTGTGTGAGTTTGAGTCTATAAAAGAAAGAACGTGTTTAGTGGTTAATGTTGATTGGGTGAGTGGGTTATCATTATTGAGTCTTTATAGGGATTGTATATGTGAAGCATGGCATGGAATGTGTGGATTCATGCTTAGACACATGGAGGATGCATTGGAGAGGCTTGATGCTTCAAAAGTATTCATGATAACTCTTGTAAGTGCATGTATTGTTTTATTGTTGAATAATAGATGGAGTATGGATGCTTTTGGAGTATAGATATATTGTTTTTCTCTCTTGAGGTTTTTTCCAAGGTATATCTTAAGGCTTGTCTATTTGATCTATGCATTATAGTTGCCTACATGCATGTTTTTCTCTCATTGGGTTATGTAAGAAATGGATTAAGATTATGGATATGATGCATTATTTTCTAACAAGTGGTATTAGAGCTATAATGGTTGTGGGAGGTGTGAGCTCCCAAATTTTTGTATAACCCTTGTTTGAGTAGATTTGGTGCAAAGTTGAATCTATGGCTATCGAGGATAGATTTGAGGCATTACAAGGTATGAAACACATGTGCAAGTGTTGTTTTGTAGATTTGGGCTTTTGGCGTGTTGAGATTTGTTGGGTTTATTGTAAATCTAAAGCATGAAAAATTTGGATCAAAAGGTTTTTCTAGGATTATGCTTTCATATGAGGGTTTTGTAAAGGAAATTTCATGGATGATCTTTTGAAAACGGGCCTCACCATTGGATCCAAGATGGCCGAGAAATGAAGATTCATATAAAAAAAATCATTATTTTGGCCACTTGAAAAATACAAAAAATAGCCATAGGCCCCTCGGTTGTACTATCGTCAAATTTAAAGAAAATAAAATATAAAAATTTAAAATTTAAAAACCTACAAAAAAAAAATTATTGAAAATCATTTAAAAATTAAAAAAATAGGGGTGGGGGGTCCGCAGACCCCCTCGTATCCCCTGGTACAGTCTACAAGGGTGTACCATGTTGTATGTGCAGTTAGTAGTTGTGTCAGGGTAACTCCGCCTATGGTCGATCGTCGGTGGTACCGATGGGTACCAACGTCGACGGGGCTTAGCCCCTAGCCTAGCCCCTGATCCATTCGGGCTAGACTCCATCCCCCAAGTGGGAAAACAAAAATTTTAACCACCATGAATAATATTTGATGTTTGCCAAAAAAGTTGAACCGCAACAATTTTAAATGAAATTTATAATTTTTAAGGTCCACAACCCAAACACCGCCACATTGCCCGAGCGCCACTGGCATTCCACCATCGCCGCCAAGCTACCATGGCTTCACCCACAAGCCACTACCTGGCCACTTTATAAGCCAAATTGGGCAGTTTATTTTCAAATGGGCATAACTTTCACCTAGAATGTTGGATTTTTTATTTTTATACTCATCAGAAAGGTGATTTCGAGCACTGCGTAGTGGTATAGGTTTGGTTCCATTATTTTTATTTTTTGATCAGTTTTTGGAACCCGGAAGTCAAATGTTCTCCATTTCACGGTTTTGGTTATAACTTTTGCATATACAAAATCGGATTTTTCGATTTTGAATAGGTGTTGGAGAACATGTATAGTGTACTATACAGTGGAATAGGTAGATTATCAATTTGTGGTGCAAAATGAGTTTGGTACTTGTTTGATCACTTGTAAGGTCTTCAAATTCGAGGTATGATTGCATGAGCATCTGGATGAGTCAAGAGGTGGAACTTTGAGGGAGTGCATGTTTTTATATGATATTTATGATGGTACAATTGATTATCAATTTGGTGCTTCCTCCTATATGTTTATACGTGTTTTTCAGAGTTGAAATTTGATGGTGATAGGTACATAGTTGTTTTCAATTTTGAGGAAATGGGTTGACACAAGTGGATACTTGGAGTCTTGTGTGGGTAATAGTTAAGTGCAAGTATAGTGTTGGCTATGATTATGGTGTCATGGATATGCAGGTACATTTGAGCATTGGCACGACATGATCATGTATGTGGTTGTGTGGTGGTGATTTGGTTTGGTGTTAACAAGTTGCTCTTATATCCTTGATGCTTGTTTGGTTCCTTGACTATGGTTGCTCGTTTGTTAACATGTTTGGCAAATCAGATTTGTGGTTGATTTGGTGTTTTAATCTTGTTGTCTACATGATTATCTTCTTTGATATCTTAGTTTTTCGGTTACTAATGTAATGATGAGTTTGCATGTTTCAATGTTTTGGATCTATGAGCTATGTAGGTTGTGGATTAGCTACCCATTTGCTTGCAGTGGGATGACTCAAATGTGGACTATCTATATCCATGAGATTGTTTCAGTATTGATGTAGACTTTGTTAGTTGGCCTTGTCTATGGTCATTTGTACATCGGTATGTTCCTTTGAGATGAGAGAATGGATGGTTAGAGTACATGATTAGTCGGTTGATGGGACTTGTAGCATGTGGTTTGATCACAATGACATGATAGCTTGGTTGCATTTCATTGGTTACACTTTTCAATGGAAGCTTTTGATAGTGATGAATTAGCGATGTAGGATTGGTTCTTGATGGTTTGATGGTGGTTGTATCTTCTTGGCTTGGAGATCTTGGTTCTACTTTGTATGACTGTTATTTTAGTTATGTGTGTGGACCTGGATGATCTTCATGGAGGAGATGGTTGTCATGATGTCATGTGTAGCTTGGTACCACGGTTCAATGGGAGTTGTTGGTAGTGACGTGATTCATCATTGTTGATGGATGATCTTTTTTAGTGTTTGTGGATGTCTTGGAGGAGCTCTTAGATCCTTTTGCTGCAAAAGAGTTCTTTCACATTTATAGGTACATTGTAAGGAGATGGTTGTCTTCATGTGATTAGAGATGTTTCTTGGTTTAGAGTGTGATTGGTATTATGGCATGATGTACTCTTGATTCTAGATTAGAGTTTTGGCATGTTACATGTTCTCTTGAGACTAAGATGTATGCATTGGTGCATGTGATCTCCTAGGAGGAGATGGTTAGACCATGATGTCATGACAAGTTCCTAATTCTGTAGTTGGAGCTTTGGCATTGATCTTGTTGGTTCTCTTGATATTGAGTACATTGATCATTTGCTTGGGAGCTTCATGAGGATGTTGTGTTACATTTGGAGCTTAGCATGGATTGATCGGTTTGAGGTGCTCATGGATACTTGGAGACGTAGGTGAGGCTAGAGTTCTCTTGTGATTAGAAAGATTTTTTTGAGATGCTTACTCTTTGGAGGTTTTAGCAAGAAGATCGAGGAGCCTTTACCTGGATATGGATGTGAGTTCATGATGGACCTATAGAAGAGATTGTTCTTGGAGTGAGTCACAATGACTTGGTTATCCTAGAGGAGCATTCCCATTCCCCACTCTTGGTCTACTCGACGGTTTATCCTCTAATAGGTATTGCCCATCCATTTTTGATGTGATTATGTTTTGTGCTTTGATTTTTCATGGGAATGAGTTGAGTCATGGTGATTGATTTTGGGAGACTCATTTGAGGATTTTAGCATGAGTTTATATTTCTTTATCTTTGCTAGATATGGATCTTGAGCTATAGATAGTTAGTTTTAGAGGATTCATTTTGAGAGATGTTTGGCATAGTTATCTCCTTGTGCATTTGACCTTATGTTATCATTCATTGATGAGGATTTTAGGAGATGGTTATTGGGATAATTTCTTGTTTTGAGAATGGATACATTGAGTTTGATTTCCTTGGTTAGAGGCTTGCATCCATGTTGGCATTATACATGATTCATATGTGGTGTTTGATCTAAGAGATTAAACATTTTGGGTGTTGTTGAGGATTTTCATTTGGGATTATTAAGAGATCATTCTTAACACAATGTTGCACTTTGAGGTGTTGGTAGGACATGTTATAGTTTACAGGTTTTCTCTCTCCATTCTTTGGTCCCTTCCTGGAGATTCATGTTCATATGACTCGAAGGGATTGTGGTGACATGTTTTAAGAGAGTATGTAGTTGTTAGTGTTGCATGTGTAGATCATTGTGTTTGTTCTTGGTACTTCATGTTTTAATCATTTATCACACCTTGGTCTAGTGTTGATTGGTAGACTTGATATGCTTTGACATTACCCATGCAGTGGGAGTTCTTGGATATGTGTGCTCTTCATTTGATAAGTTTGATACAAGGAGATTGATTGCAGATTATGGGTTACATATGTTGATGGTGTGAGTTTACTGATGTTGTTGATACCTAGGAGGTATGGATGGTTGGATACATTAGCATGTGTTGTGGATGCTATTTCCAATCATGTGGACTTTTCACCTATGACAGCAGCTTGTTTGGAGCCTTTGTTATCACTTGGATTTGATGCTTGTGTTCTTGGATTGGTGCATATTCACCTTGGCATGTTTCTTTTCTTCCATAGGTGGCACGTTGGAAGATGAGAGGAATTCTTGATTGAAATGGTGGTCACTTTGGTTTTATCGCAGATATCTTGACGGAGCACGAGAGCATGTTAGAGATTCATTTGGTTACACGTATGGCTATGATGTATTTCATTGATTGATCCCTAATGCAATGTATACAACAAGTGGGAGAATGTTGGGATATAATGTTGTACATCATTGCACAAAATGATATTATAATGTAATTAAATAATTATTTAGTTACGATGCACCTAGTAGGTGTGGTTAATCACACTATGTAATTATTTGGGAACCACTTTATATTGTATTGTAACATTGGATTATTATTTAACATGTGAGAGATATGAGATAATAATTTAATATTGGGGAAAGCATTAAATAAAGTGAAAACTTAGTACCCAATATTAAATGAGAGGTCAATGGTTTTGTATTCACATGGTTTTGTGGTATATTGTTTTATCTTACCACTTGGTTGTATTTGTCTGAGCTTGAATCTATAAAAGCAAGCACATGTTTAGTGGTTAATGTTAGTTGAGTGAGTGGGTTGTCATTATTGAATCTTTCTAAAGAGTGCATATGTGAAGCATGGCATGGGATGTGTGGATTCATGTTTGGACACATAGTGGATGCATTAAAGAGGCTTGATGCTTCAAAAGTATTTATTATAACTCTTGTAAGTGCATGTATTGTTTTGTTATTGAATAATAGATGGAGTATGGATGCGGAGGTTGGGTTTTTCCCTCTTTAGGGTTTGCCTAGGGTATATCATGTGTTATCTTGTGGCTTGCCTATTTGATCTATGCATTATGATTGTTTGCATGCATGTTTTTCTCTCATAGGGTTATGCTGGAAATGGATTAAGATTGTGGGTATGATGCATTATTTTCTAACAGGAGAGATGGAAGATGAAATATAGAGAGATAGAGATAGAGGCAAAGTGATATAGATATAGAGGTCTAAAAAGAGGGAGAGATGGCTCAATATATACAAAGGGAGAAGGAGGGAGAGATAGCTCAGTATATACAAAGAGAGGAGAGGGAGAGGGAGGAGAGAGGGGGAGATATAGATAGAGGGTGATATAGAGAGAGAGGGATAGGGAAAGAGATAGGGAGATAAGGAGAGATAGAGAGAGATATAGGTAGAGAAAGTTGCGGATAGAAAAAGATATATAGAAGAGTGAAAGGGAGATGGAGAGAGAAATAAAGATAAAGATATAAAGTGGGAGAGGTGGAGGGAGAGGTGGAGGGAGAGATGGAGTGAACAAGAAAGATAAAGAGAGGGGAGAGGGAGAGGTAGCTCAATAGATAGAGGGAGAAAGGGAGTGATATAGGTGGAGGGAGATATACAAAATTTAGCAAAATAATTATATTATATATAATTTAATTTTTATTATATAAAATATATTTTTTAATTTACTTATTTAATATATTTAATAATTTTTAATATAAAATTTAATAAAAAAATAACCATAATATTATTTTAAAAAATAAATAGAATTTAAATTTTATTATATAATATATATATATATATATATATATATATATATATATATATATATATATTATTGTGGAAGTCAACTGATGGGTTCATATAGGGAATGTCTTCATTGTAAAAATATATCTTAAATTTATTACACATAAAAAATAGAAAAACTATTACAAAGAAAACATCTTTAAGTTTATTATTACACATAAAAGTAAGTTTCTATATTAAAATATTTATGATAAAAAATACTCAAGATCTTTTTTAAAAATAAAAAATATTCTGACTTATTGTAAAACGTCTTTATGAATGGTAAAAGAGAAAGAAAATTATCAAAGAATGAAAAAGAACAAAAAATTTTAAATATTACATATAAAACAAACATCTTAAATTATTACACATAAAAATGAGTTTCTAAATTATTATATTTAGATTTTGAAAATTAAATAGAAATGAATTATCTTAAATTTATTGTTATGCAAAAGTATATTTCTAAATTAATATATTTAAAAGTAAAAATATTCAAGATTATCTTTCAAAATCAAAAAAAAAATTTTGATGTTATTGTAAAATGTCTTTTTGAATAATAAAATTATAAAAAATGAAAAAGAATAGTTATTTTTAAGTTTACATATAAAAGAAATATCTTAAATTTATTAGGCCAAAATAAGTTTTTAAATTAATGTATTTAAAATTAAAAAATCAAATATAAAAGAAATATTCTAATTTACTATTACACATAAAATAAGTTTCTAAATTAATATATTTAAAAAACAAAAGATATCCAAGATCTTTTTAAAGAAGTAAAAACATTCTAAAAAGGAAAAAATCATTAATATGATATTTGATTCTAATTATAAAGAGGAAAATCAGACAGCCCAAATTCATGCAATTGTCTTGCATTGTACTTGGACAATCTCGACCATTGATCACAAAAGTCAAACAGTTGGATTCATATAAGAAACGCCATCGGCATAATAATTATATTAATCAATTAACCATAACAATGCAATTACATATTATGTGCAACACTTAAATCAATACTATACATCCAACAAAAGTCAATATAGCACTTTCGATTTTATGATAGAATTGACACATCATAGAATCATAAAGGGACTAGGAATGAGAGATGTTACAAAAAAGAAGTTGATATTATCAAGAACACCAAAGCATTGAAAATTGGATCACAATGCATGTTTTTGTTACCTTCCAAAAATAATTTTGCCCTAGCAATTTCAAAATTGCCTTAATGAATTCACTTTCACCACCTGTGGCAATTAGCAATTTCACCATGGAGAGAAAAATATTCATTTCTCAAACTTTCCCTTCTATCAAAGCTTGCACATCAATGCCCGATATCATCTAATATACCCTTTAGCATCCAAGACCCTCTTTCCTATTCCAAAACCTCTTCAAACATGGCATAAAGTACAAAAATGGATCATTTATGGATCACTTGTTTCCTATAGTAATAGGACCAAGTTTCCTGTTGAACCAGCCTTAGTTGTTCCCATTTCTTGAAAAATTCATGCTCCATGCATTTCCTCATTCCTGCTTTCAAAGCTTGAGGCAACACAGGAGAAGATGTAGGTATAAGACACAATTCAAGTGTTCCAAATCCAAATTTTGGCATTGGACAAAGTCAGCATATATTTTCCAGTTTATTGAGAGGGGGCTTCATGTCGAAATGCAGTCCAAAAATGACAATCAATAGATTTTATCCCGCTGATTTCAATAGGCCTGAATGAAAACAAACTCTTTACTCCAGACTAATGTCCCCACATCTGATATGTTCCTGTTATTCAAAATAATTTTTATTTCTAGAATATTTGCTAATGCAAGCTATTGCCATAGTTAAAAAGTGTGGAATGCCAACGAGTTATACTAATAGCTTAAATTTGACATATGACTAATTCTGTAAAACCTTTCCATAGACACAGTTTCTTCAACATGGAAAACTATCTATCCTATTTTTAGGAAACTTCCAACAGTGTTTACTCTAAATGAGTTTATTGAGTTTATCTTATATTTGGGATACAAGTAGTACCATTGAAGAAAAATGCAATTAATGATTTATTTTCTGAGGAATACACGTTCTCTATTAGGACCAAGTAGCTGCTGCTTCATATTCTCACAAATTTACAGATATTCAAGTCGAATAATGAAATTCAAATCCTCTAGTCTTGTATTGCATTTGCACTATACTCAATGAGCCAAGCAATAAACCAACAGCCTAGAAACTTGATGTGAATATTTTAAATGATTGCCTCTGCAAAACTCTTCTGCAATGAAGCCCTAAATGAAAGTGGAAATTACATCATTAACATTCCAAGGTGAATTTACTATAATTTTAATTAAATTTCCACATGTTAATTCAATCATCACTTACAGAAAGTAAAAATACTAATCGGTGAACCTTCAAATGGCAGTAAAATTACTTTACATTCTTTTACAGAAGTGAATATGAGTTCTAATCCATGGGATAGTGTACAACTGCTTCAAGAACGTAGAACTTTGTCGATATTTAAAGAAAATAATGGCCACTTCTGATCACCCATAGCATAAGATATTACTTGCCTTTTCAAAGGACCCAAATTCTGAACACCACTGAATGCAGCAGCACGTAACATGTTCACTGGTCCAAAATCAGCAGAAAATATCCTCTGAAATCCATCCAATATGGCCATCATAGGTAGATTTACAAGCTTCCTTTCTCTTTCATACTTCTTCAACAACGAAATCTGCAAGAAAACAATTATGTTTCACATATTTTCTATTTAAAAAGAGCAGTACTCTTCATGGATCAAAATGAAACTCAATTTCATTAACAACTGAAGGATAATCTACAGAAAACAGATTAAAAACAAACGAAAGCAATGTATGAACTTTTATTCATTTATAAAATACCCAAATACTAAAGAATTCAGCAATACAACTAAATCACAGAATGCCAAAGGTAATGTTGATAAGGCCTTGAACTAAAGAAAGAAAATGCAATTAAAAGGTGAAATACTGTTAACATGTTGAAACTCTCAAACTTATCACATAGGCATGAGAATTGTTTTTTGAGCATCTTAGAATTGTATCCCATGTAAGTATAGGTGTTGTCAATATCAACTTTGCTTACTCTGTAATAATAATCATCCTCCCATTCCTTTGGAAAAACCTTATTCATGTATGTAGTCTCAGTTACCTCCATGCCTGCACCATATTCTGGCTTCATTCACTACTTCATGCACATTGCAATTGTTCCCTTATTTGTATCTGATTTATCTTGGAATCTGAAGTGTAGTAAGGGTCGTTCTCTGTGTTACCCCAAGTTTCGGGGATGGGGACGGTGGGACGAGTCCCCAAGTTTCCGATTTTTGAGGCCAAATTTAGGGATGGCGGGACGAGTCCCCAAGTTTCCAATTTTTGAGGCCAAATATAGGGACGGCAGGGGACGGCTATATAAAATATAGGGAAAATTTAATATATATAGGGAAATTTTAAATATTCATATGAAAACATTGATAAAGCATACATAATATATATTATAGAACCTTAACATATAACATTTGTGTTCAACATTCTTTGTCAATACTCAATACACATTGAAAATTCAGAATTAACATACATGAATCATAATACAACCTCCAAGTTATAATTTATAAACATATATCAAATTACATAAGGTTATTTCCAGCTCACAAATTGCTGCACTCAAGGAGTTTTGGGCATCAAATTGCCTTATTATTCAGCCTATTTCCAATTGTGAAGAATTGTTTAAAAAAGTCAAAATCCTAAGTCTTTGTCTCTAAAACCTGCTAGTGAACAAGAAGCAAATAAATTCAAGTTTACAAACTTTTGGAATATTTTTTTGTTATTTGTATATATATCTCTAATAGAGCACCAAATATTATTATATTTATCTTGTGAGTGTTCCAAATATTGTGAAAGATATATGAAAATAATTTAAACGAACAACTCATAAACCAGAAAACTGAAAACTATTATATATATATAATTTTTAAAACATGCTTTGACATTGGGGACTGCTGGGGGACGGTTGGGGGACGGCTCAGGCGTCCCCTGGCCATCCCCTGGTCATTCCCGGGACCGGTCAGCCGTCCCCCATTGGATCAACGGCGTCCCCCGTTCTGGGGACGTTTCCTAAAAAAATTGCAAAAAAGGCGAGGGTCCCCATGCCATCCCTCGGTACCCGGGACGTCCCGGGAACAAGTACGGGGCTTTTTTTGGGGGGGGAAAGGGACGCGTCCCCGAGTTTCCTTGGTCGTTCTATATCCATGTCATCAAATCAAGTATGCATCAGGTTTGTTAATCAGCTGAGATATTGAATTCTTGTAATAAATAATATATATGTTTAAGTGGTTCATATGACCTCACAAGACAATTGATTGACTCCTTGTGCCAAGATCCGGCTTGACATGACTAAAGTTCATGACCAATATTTGATGCTCTTGGTCAATGGTAAATTCTTATTAAAAAACACATGACAGAACCTCCACAAAACTTAGAGCCCTTCAATAGCTTTCCAATGCTCAAAATGGGACAAAAAAGCAACTTGGATCTCTGGAAGATTCCCTGAACAAAAAAGAAACATTGGCCTAATCTGTCAATCTTTTGTGCGGGATTATCCTAGCCAAAACTATAACTCTGACCCAAATCTATCACTTATGCATTTGTGACGGTATTTTGCTTAGTAAAATGTGTAACACTGATCAAATGTGTTATTTATTTATGAAGAGTTCATCTCAGCCCGAACACATCACTGGGTCAAGAGATAAAAACACTTCACATTACCATCTATTGGCTTTTCTGTGTACCCAGAACTTCATGCCAAAGTCGATGGACATATATGCAAATTTTACACACGTAATTCACATGGATTCAAAAGTGGAGAGGGGAGATGGCAATGGCAGCTATCTTCATCTAGTGTTGATTTGGTGTCGGGTCCAGTAATGTTGAATGCCGGCTGAGTGTAAGAGCAGAGCAAGAATGAAGAGGCAATGCAGAGGTGAACATAGTCCCATGGTGTCCTTAATGAATTGTAATCTTTCTCATTCAGTTGACAAAAGGAAGCAGAACCCCACTTTAAGGGAGTGTTTACAGACATTGGATTTCTCAAGGGTACATTTTATGTTCCTCTTGTTATGTGAAGTTTCGTATTCTTCGCTTGCTCAATTGTTCATTTCTAAATTCTTGCTTCAGCCATTTCATTTCCAGCAATTATTAAAATCACTAAAATCTATGATTAACTGGTTTTAAGCTAATTCTTCATTTAAAGCAGCAAGCAGCATTTACATCAGTTTTACACCATCAAACTTGAGTGTGAGGATATCACACAAGTATATGAGATTGATTTTTAACAGTATAGGCAGGAATTTGAGCATGTACACAAAGTAATTTGAATGAAAGATGTAGATGGGAGCCCATAGATATGTTTGTCAGTTTCAGTGGCAAATTACAGTGGATCATATTAAAGTAATATTATCATATTTAGTTTATAATGGTCAATTATGTTGTTAGGGTAGACTTTAGTAATAATCTTTATACCTTCAGTTGTCATCTGCTTTCTTAATTGTCGATCTTATCCCAATTGGATAGATCGTTTGTAACTCTTATTTAAGGAGAGTTTTGCTTCTTTGTTAATATCAAATATCTTGGTAATCATTCTCTGAGTTATTACTTTCCGTAATATGGTACCAGAGCTTAGGTTTTGAAAATTCTTGAGATCAATGAGCATGTGAATTCCATGGACTATGGCAGTGACAAATTGCATGCAAGAGACATAGAAGAATGTGCCAAAGGACATCATATGGATCAGCCAAGGAAGGAAAATCTTCAACTTTTTCCCTTGAAGTTTTTGGCAAATTTTTCCAAATAAATTCGTGGGTCAGTTCTGCAAATCGTGGGTATTTTTTATCTAAAATTTGTGCAAGGGTTTTAAGAAAAATCGTGCAACTATTTTCTGCAAAATCACACCTTTTTTGTGATGAAATTTGCATCCTTTTTCTGGATGAAATCGTGCCAACTTTCTATCAAAAATCACAGGTATTTTTGTGGAT
Organism: Sequoiadendron giganteum; assembly: GCA_007115665.2. NCBI lineage: Eukaryota > Viridiplantae > Streptophyta > Pinopsida > Cupressales > Cupressaceae > Sequoiadendron > Sequoiadendron giganteum. The sequence goes on along the minus strand of CM021106.1, from coordinate 575,030,167 downwards.
TTCTGCAAAAAAAATTGTGGGTTTTAGATGCGCAACAAGATTCTTTGACCTGGGCAATGCAACTTTTTGCAGGTGTAACAAGTTTTCTGCTCTTTTATTTGACAGTTTTTCCTTCAAATCTCGGGTTTGTGTTTGAGGAGATATCTGAAGACGTTTTTAACAATTTTTTTACAAAATCATGGGCTTGTTCTCAGATTTTCAGTGACTGAAAATTTGCGGCTAGGGTTTCTAGCATGTTTCAAACTGCACGTGATTGGTGGGAGTTCGATTTTGGTGATTTTTTTAAAAAAATTGTGGGTTTTTTGTTACCTCCTAGGGTTTTTAGGCGAGTTTCTGCAATTTCCAAAATTTTCTTCCAGATTTTTGATGATTTTTTTATAAAATCATGGTTGTGGTGTTGACTAGGGTTTGACCTACAAGTCTAACAGCAACGAGATTTTTTTGTTTTCTATGATTTCAAATTGCAAGAGTGATGGCTTCATTGTCCAACATCATGTTGGAAAGCAGCCAGAGGTTCACTAGGAAAAATTATAACACCTGGAAATAGAGGATGCTCACGATCTTCGAATATAGTTGCCTCAATCAAATCATCCTCGGTACATACACTCGTCCAACAATTGCGAGTAAATACTAGGACAAGTTTTATGAGGGAAATCGTGAAACAATCATGCTCATTAAATTATCAGTAATAGATGAAATGTTTCTGAAGGTTCCATCAAAAAAAATCTCCATGTAGTTTGGACGCACCTGCGAGATCTACACAAGACATCAGATAAAGGCAAGGCCTTCTTCCTAAAGAATACATTTTTCTCCATCATGATGGACGAGAAAATGTCTTTGCAAGATCATTTGATGAAGATCAAAGACATTCATGATCAATTGCAAGCCATAGGTCGCACAATGGAAGAAGAAGACATGGTGGTTATAACATTGAAAATCTTACCACGTTCATGAGCATTTCATAGAAACACTCAACATCACATCTACCAATGTTGACCTGAAGTTCGACGATTTGTGCATTAAACTCTTGTAGCAAGATAGATGGAAGAAGCAATTTGGTAATAGGAGTGATTAACCAAGTGTGGAACAAGCCTTTGCAGCCAAGGACAAGGGCAAATACAAGTGGCCTCAGAAGAAAGGTCAAGGGAATTCTGAAGATACTTTGAAGAAAACTGTTGGCACTACAATTCGCACCTCTGGAGTGCGTATTGGCAACGGATAGCTATGCACAGAATTAACTGCTCTTCAAATTAGGAGGGGAAGCTCCCTCTTTTGTTGTTATTGCATAAAAAGTAAAGTGATCTAAGTTTCCTATCTTTTTACTTAGCGGCAGGGCACAAGGGTGATAAAACTCAATGCGTTGTGGCTAAGGTTTTCTCTGGTTTCTGTAGGCCTTAACTACAGCTAGGCTAAACTATCCTACCTCCTCAAGTAAAACAGAGTGAGAGGGTGTAAGAGCAATATTTGGGGAATGATTGGATTACTTGGATCGACCGTCTCTTAGAATGCATCCTAAGGCTCTAAACTTTCAGATCTACGCTGGAATAAAGTCTTATGCAAGCAAACACTCATACGGTAAGCTAAATCTCAAGATTCCCAAGGAGGTGACAGCACCTATCCGAGGTGTAGGTTGAGATGTAAGTTACTAGAAACAACACAAAACGATGAACTCGATATCAAGATTCCCAAGGAGGTGACGGCACCTGTCCGAGGTGTAGGCTGAAATCAAGATCATAAAACAACATCAAACGATAACCATTAATCTTCAAATTCCCAAGGAGGTGTCGGCGCCTGTCCAAGGTGTAGATTGAAACAATAGATTATAAAAACAAACGTTGATAGATCTTGAAACTTTGGATCAAATTGCACATTGCCTTTTGATTTATTTCTTCAAACTCGCTCAACGATTTACAAAGATTTGGGACAGCAAAGGTACGAAATCATACACAATTGCGATCAAACCAAATAGCTCTCATCCAAGAGTGAACAGATATTGACTTGCAAGTTTAATGGCACAACAGCGCAGCAATTTTGTGTAGTAATAAAAGTTAAACAATAATGAGCAAGGCTGCTCTTATTTATAGAAGCTCAAAGGAGTAGGCAACCCTAAAGTCTCCTTGAGTTAACAATGAGTTCTTGCCAATCTGCAAGATTTATTCCTATGCCTAAAAGTAGGTAACCTAACAGTTAACTGGAAAGTCTACTTCAGTTAACTAATTCTAAACTAAAACATAACTCCAATATACAAAGGTGTCTCCAAAATAGACATGCACAATTTGTGGGACAGTAAGTTAACTTGGAAAGAGGCATCAAGTTAATTGTTTGTCTTAAATGCTATTTTTGGAGAGATAGGACGTCCTAACTAAGAGTTTACACCTCATCACCTTGAGTGATCATCTCCTCCAAGAAGTCGTTAACTGCCTCATCATCTGGAGATTATCACATGCTTCAACTATTAGTTTTATGCTTGTCAATAACTTGAGCAATCTTGGAAATATCTGCAAACTTCAACTAGCAGTTCACTAATTGGTAACTTTGGCAGCTCCGTAACTGGAGTGATGACCTCTGCTCCTTTTGTAGCTTTACACTTCTTAACACTTCTTATGATTTTTCTCAATGGAAGAGTGTTGAATGATGAAATCGTGAAGTTCGACTGTGAACACCCTAGCTGTGAGAAATACTTATGATCTTGTTGCACACTCAAAATTCCAACGGTATTCAACCCTCTAAACTGGCTTTGAAAGGCTAATAAATATACGAGGTATGAAACCATGTGGATTTTGAGCGTCTATGCCTATCAAATTATCCAAAACAACCATCTGGTGTACTTGATGCAGATCAGTGTCAACCGTCTTCAGGAAAACATGTAGCAAGACCGATTTGGCCTTGTATTCATCTTGAGAGAATTGCATTTTGAAAACCTTGAAGATTGACTGTGCATGCGATACTGTTCGGACAACTTTTCTACAGTGGCTAAAAATAGCCTTGTCGAGGGGTAATTTTTATGAAAATTTCTAAGACGTGGGTTTTATTGGGAATAATTTTTTGAATGGACCTAGAACGTCAGAAATTCCAAAAAGTTACTTTTCCTTGTACATGCAAGAACTCGAGGCAGAATCTTTAGAAGCAGTGAAGCACTATTTTTCCTGAAAAATTTGACACAAGTATTGTTGGCACTTCAAAGCTAAACAAACCCAATTTGTTTGTTTTTTGAAATTGTGACTTTTTTTGGAAACCCTAAAAAAGGGGCAGTGTGGCTACTTTCTCTAGAAGAATCTGGCATGTGGGTTTTGTTGAATCTGTTGTGTTGATCATACCCAGAAGACTAGATTTATGAAAAACTGTTGTTTACTTGGACATGCAAGAAGATCCAAGACCAAAACAGAAGAAATATGAGGGTGAGAAGTTAGAAGAGGGGGAGAAGTTAGAAGTTATAAACTGCCTCTCTAATTCTTCAAGAAACTCACTCCTGGAGATGTAAACTTTGAAAAACTGTTTCTTTGTGCCACTTGTTCTTGAAAACATGAAGAACGTTGAGAAAGCCCTCTATCAGATCTTCAAATGTCTTCGGAAAGAAAAATACTTGTGCTTGAGCTTCAATCTGCAAAGAGAAATAATGAATAATGATGCCTAAGCTTGATAAATAGTGTTTGATGTGGAAGCAATCAAGTTTAGGCGCCAACACTTGATTTAGGAGTCAATCTTCCAGATCAGGAGATCACTGGGGCAATTTCCACCAATTTGGGGCCGTTTTAGACATGAAGAGGCCTTCAAAATATCTCAACTTCAGTCAACTGGGCCTACTTTGACTTTCGGCGTCCAAGTTGAGTTGAAGATTTTTTATCCTTTTTCTGTGACAAAGTGCCTCTGTTCGATCCTTGATTCTGATTGCTCGATCGATCCTAAAGTCTTGTTGATAGATCCATTGCAGAGTTGGATCAACTCTGAAGAAGTGTGCTACGGAGTTGCAAAGCATAAAACCTGAATCTGATGCCTCAAACTCTCGGGCGCCTTTTCCCAAAAAGGTGCATTTTTCACGAAACTTAGTTAGTTTCTTGGATGCTTTTCAATTTCTCCATTTTGACCTTTAGTGCTTTGATCTGAGATACCCAATGACTGATGATTCTCATTAACGTGTTGAAACATGAAGTGGATAACCAATTCAATCTCAAAAAGGATGATTGGCCTCGTAGGTTCTGAAAGTTGATTTAGAGGTCTCAAAAGTATGGCCGCCCTTGGCCTGTAGGGGTGCCTTTGGCCTTTTGTGTTGTAATTTTCATCTTGCAACCTTTCACGGATAGCCCCAGTTTGATCTTTGTCGTCAGATGTTTGATTTATCTGTTGAATCTGCTAACGGTGTCAATGCTGAGATTGATCAAGATGGAGGACTTCTTGGAGGTTATGGAGCTTGAAGACTACATCTGATTGCCCAAAAAGTTAGGCACCTATTTCTAGGAAGGTGCATTTTCCTTAATACTTAGCCAATTCTTCATGTCTTTCATCTTGCCTTTACTTCCAGTGTTTTCCACTTAATCTTCGTTTGTGAATGCTTGACAAGTCCTGTGAGCTTGCAACTGGATTGGTCACAGAGCTGAAAGGATGATGAGCAGATGCCTTGAAGAAAGCAGTTGCTGAAAACCACAACAGGTGGCTCAAAATCATGGGCGCCCCTAGCTAGCAGGGGCGCTTTTACTTTGATGTCTACTGATTTACCCTCCATTTCGCGTGCTCAAATGATCAACAGTAGCCGTCATTTGATGTGTCTCGTAGACTGGCAAACAGGTTCGTTGCAAAGCTGAGCTAACGCTGGGGAGATTGCCTGGAGATAAGCTTACTCACAAACTGGCATCTGGATAGTCTTATTCTTGGGCACCCCTAAGCTACAGGGGCGCGTTTTCCCATGTTTCGACTGCCATCATCGATGATACTTGCTTTCAGCATCTTCTTTCTTCACCTCCATTTGTCGGTGATTGATGAATCAAGTGAACTCGCTTGATGATGCATTGGAAAGCCAACAGAATTACGAAGGAGATGCCTGTCTTGGCAAAACTTGATGACTACCTTTGACCTTTTGAATTCATGGGCGCCCCTGCTGGCTGCAACTTCATCATTTCCTTTAAGATTTCCACCTCTTCGCACTTCGCGTTCACCGTTGTAGCTCGAATGACTTGATCACCATTGTCAACGATGCGAACGAGTTCACCATAGCAATTGCTTTCACCATGTTGCGTGTACGGGTGCTTGAAAAATTCACCAAGGCATTGACTACGTAGCATCTTTCTTGTAGCAAGGCATGCATCTTCCAGACTTAGAAAATTTTCAGCATTTTTCAACCTTTGAAAATCCCCTCCGTTGCGAAGCATCTTTTCGAACATTTTTCACCATGGATTCTTCCTTGAATCTTTTGAGGCTTGGATCTCGACACCTGGTACCAGCCATTCTTTCATTAATGGCTTCGGAGATCTTATCTTTCTTCCTGAAAAAAGAAAATAGACCCACCAGAGTAAAACAAACTTTTTGGTGATCGTAAAGTTAACTTATCCTATCAAAATCATTTTCAACTAATTCTGGAAAAGTCCTATTTTTAGGGGTTTTCCTAAAAATAGGGGTACGAAACCCTAATTTTCAAATTTTCAGAAATTTGCAAGTATCCTCCTTGACATAAACCCACAAAAAGCCCATGCTTTGTTTGACCTAAAACGGACTTTTGACAACAATTTTACATGATTTAGACCATTTTAATCAAAATGCCTTATTGAAGCAAAAATTTATTTTGGGTACAACAAATCTGAAGACTAACACATCACTATTGTAGTAAACTTGGTCACATGAAGAAGCATTGCCAAATGAGGTTGGCTGATAAAAAATCCAACCGAGGAGTGCCTCCACAAAAGGATCATGTTGCAAAGCATTTTGAGTAAGAGTCAGCCTTCTATGCTTTCATAGCTAAACAACTAGCAAATCAAGTCAAGTTGTCTGCATGGTACATCGATTCTGGAGCATCTCGCCATTTTACTCACAAGAAGGATTGGTTTTGATGAGTACATGGCTTGCTCAAATTCAGTGATCATCAGTGGAAGTGAGGAGTAAATTGTTGTTCGCAAAGGCAATCTTCAAATAACCTCTAGAGGGAAAAATCTTATTTTCTTCAACATATACTGTGTTGGGCATGGAGCTCAATTTGCTCTCCGTGAGTCAAATTATGCACCACTATCCCAGGTTGGGCATCATTTTCAGCACACACAAGTGCCATATTGTTGACAAGGAGTCCAAGAAAACCATCACACTTGGCATAGAAGATCATGGTTTGTATCAACTTGTTGATACTAGAGAGATTCAGGAGTGTGCATTAGCAGTCAAGAGTTCATCTGCTACCAGTACTCTTTGGCATCAACATTATGGGCATCTCAACCTATCTTATCTCTCTCAGTTGACTCGAGAGAATATGGTAGAAGGTTTACTAGAAATCCAGCAGCAGATACAAGGTGTTTGTGGAGTTTGCCAAGCACGGAAGCAGCACAAAACTCCATTTCCAGATGGATAGACTTGGAGAGCATCAAGAGTTCTACAACTAGTTCATGTGGATGTTTGTGGACCAATGAATACGGCATCGGTCATCGATGCTAGGTATTTTCTCTTGTTTGTAGATGATTTCAGTAGGAAAATGTGGGTGTTTTTCCTAAAAGCAAAATTAGACGTGCTTAAGGAATTTCAAAAGTTCAAAGCACTAGTAGAAAAAGAGTCAATAATCACTCTTAGGTCTGATAATGGAGGTGATGTAATGTTTGTAGCCCATGTTTCAAAAGAAATCAATAAAGATAATTAATATTACACCAAACTGACATTAAATAAAGATTTTGTTAAGAATGGTCAACCAGCATATGAAAGGTTGTGGCCCTTGAGCAAGATAAGGTATATAAGGAAGGTAGATCTAGAAGGAAAGGAAAAGGGGGAGAATTATAATGAAAGCACTAGCAAATTAACTTATTTAAAATTAAATTATTATTCTCCAAATGCAGCGATGAAGAGTTATAACTATTGAGGTGAAAAGGTGTGACTCCCTCAAACTTGAGATATAATAGGGAGAGCATTTCGTTTGAGAAAGACATCCATAAAATCATTCAATAATTCAATTGAGAATAGAACCTTATGTGACTTTGCAAGTAAATTAAATTATGCTCTCAAGAGTAAAAGATGATGTGAGAAAGGATGTGACTCCTAATGTGAAAGGTTGTGACTCCCTCAATAATAAAGATATAAAAGGGGGATCATTTCCTTGTGAAGAAATCATCAATGTGGAATAAATCTATCAATCAATTTGGAAATAAAGAATTATTCTCCAAAGGCAGCCATGAAGCATGGTGACTCATTTATTGTGAAGGATGGTGACTCCTTCAAGAAATGGATATAAAGGGTAAATCAGTTCATTGACATTTAATCAGAAATTATCACTCATCTATCCATCAAGAAATCAAGCAATTAAAATATCAAAAGATCAATCAATTCATAATTCAATCATCAAATCATTCAAGCATCAAATCATTTAATCATCAAATCATTCAAGCATCAAATTATTCAATCCTCAAATCATTTAATCATCAATTCATTCAAGTATAAAGTCTTTCAAGCACCATTCAAACATTAACTTGTCAATCCATAAATATCAATCAACTCACAATCATTCAGCATATCATATCAAGTTGGAAAAAGGAAAATAAGAATAAGAAATACAAGGCAATCTCTTTGGAATAAAGATTGAGAACAGCCATTGGTAATATTCTGATATATAATTGGTGGCAGCCATTTAAGAGTGAATTTATCATTTCATTTCTAGCAAATTCCTTTAGCAATCTACTTTGAATTTAATTTATCATTTCATTTTCTAGCAAATTCCTTTAGCAATCTATTTTGAATTTATAGAAGAGTCTTGCAAATAGGGAGGCCGATCAACCTTCCGAGTTCATGAGAGGTGAAGTACCATCCTTTCCTTCATCAAGCACGCCACCCTAAGATGTAGGCTCATGGGTCGAGAGGCATATGAGTGCTCCTAGGCTTGTTGAGGAAGGCAGCCTTCATGCATCTTATCAAGCACGCCACCCCGAGATGGATGGATTAGAGATCCTTCCATGCTCATGGGCTGGGAGGCAAATAAATGCTCCTGGGCTTGATCAAGGAGGATGGTGCACCTCCAAGGTGGACTGAGGGTTTGAGTGGACCAGAGATCCTACCATGTTCGTGGGCTAAGAGGAGGATGAGTGCTCCTGGGCTTGAAGGTCTTCTCAAGTACACCACCTTGAGATGGATGGATAGAGATCCACCCACGTTCTCGCAATACAAGGACAGCCATCCTTCAGATTGTGGTTTGCAAGCATTTCTAGTGAATTCCTAATATGATTGGCTATAGGAATATGCCTTGGAATAATCATTAATGATGTTAAGATGTTTTTAATTCAATATTAATGATGCTATGAACTATAGATCTAAACATTATGATGTTTTAGCTATGATTTATTGCTCTCAATATTATAATATTTTATATATTAATTTGAATATTATCATAAAGTTCATACCGGTTATTACTAATATCATTTTTTAGTGATTATTATTGTTTTGAAGGCCTACAATTAGGAATTTCCCAAAAGGGGACATTACAGGTGAATTGTGTTCAAATGAATTCATAGACTTTTGTGTTAAACACAATATTAAACGTCAATTAACAACACCCTATACTCCACAACAGAATGGAGTGGTTGAGAGGATTCGTACTATTATGGAGATGACCCAGTGTATGTTGGAGAACAGGAGTGTTCCCAATATTTTTGGGCAGAGATAGTTTACATTACAGTTTATCTTCTCAGTAGGTCTCCAACATAGGCAATGAAGGAGAAGACCCCATAGGAAGCATGCTCTGGGAGGAAACCAAAGGTGACCCATCTAAAGATTTTTGGTTCTACTACATATGTCTGGATTCCAAATGCAAATAACCAAATTGGACTCCAATTGTCAAAAGTTAATGATTACAAGGTGCAGTGACAGTCATAAAGCCTACAAGTTGATTGATGTGGACACTGACCTCTTGAAATTTAATAGGGATGTACTGATCGATGAAGTTGGGCCTTTTCAGCTCTTTTTTGACATCAAGAGTACTAAGATCAATCTTTGAAGACTAAAGATTTCAGTGTCCAAATTCCATTAGCTACACCTAAAGGGGGGGACTCTAATGATTTCGAACATGTGGAATCTCCCAAGCAGGTACCAATACCAAATGATTTTCTTCAAGAAAACCTCGATCAAAATCTAGATGATATAGTACCAACCAGCCCAACTCATGATGAACACGCTGATTTGGATGGAGAGGGTTCTACAAAGAGACCTAAGTGGTGGGAAAAACTCATTGGCGATGTTTGAGATAATGAAATGGTCGAGGGCTGATCATCCAAAGTTAAGAGCAAGAAGAACACAATTAACTTTGCTCTTATGGCTAACATTCAGGGTGTCTATGAACCCCAGGATTTTGCAGAGGCGAAAGGTAAACCTGAATAGAAAAAGGACATGGAAACTGAACATCAAAGTCTTATGATAAATAAGACTTGGGTTCTTTCAGATCTTCCACCAAGGAAGAAACCCATTGGTTGCAAATGGGTGTACAAAGTTGATGGTACACGTGACAAGTACAAAACACGATTGGTTGCTAAAGAGTTCTTATTGAGTAATGTCCCCTAATTGGGAATGCCCTAAATTTTCCCTAAATCCTTAAATTTTTAAATAAACAAATGGGTTAGGGAATAGCTTTCACCTAATTGAAGCCCTGCACACAAATTAGAAACCATTTACCACAATCACACTGATTAGCAAATTTTAACCATTTACCACAATAATACTAATTAGTCGATTATCATAATTAAATATTAGTAAACTCATGGCCAAATTACTAATTCAATCACAAAGCATTTAATATCCCTGGAGGGCTCAACCATAGGAGAGCATGGGAGAATGTGACTTGATGGGGTGCCTAGGACCCTCTAGGCCCAAGAGTGGATATACCATCCCCCTTGGCCTCATGTTGTCCATGCCATCCATATGAGGTGGTCTACCTAGGAGGAGTCCCTTTTCCGTTATCCCCTCATCTTGCCAACCATTTCCCTCTCTCCATGGTTTGACCTCTTGTGCTGATTCACTATGATGGAGGGGTGAGGTTACAATGGGTGCCCTGAAAATGCCATCTCTCCTAAGCCCAAAGCATAAGCATTGTACCCTTGGTACCCCCTTGGCCTCCTTGGGACTACCTGGTCCCCATCTTGAGACTACTTGGTCCCCCATTTTGGGACTACTTGGTCCCCCATCTCGTGGTGGCATACCTAGGAGAGTGCCCCATCACTGTTCCCCTCTTGTAATCTAAAGCTCCTCTATCATGGCTAAAACATTCAAGACATATGGCAAACAAATATTAATCATATTTACTGATATAAGGAAACAGTCATAACAGCAATGCATCATTAGTACCTTGATCTTCTAATCAAACAATCGCAATCACACATATTAAATTATGCTACAACTATATTATGGTAAATCAGATTTCATACCACCAATTCAAGAATTCAGATTGTTGTGCACATGCCAACTTATCAATTATTTCCAATTTAGAGGGTGCAGACCTCTATTTTATTTTATTTTATTTATTCCTGTAGATGATCACTGACCTGAATCTTCTTCTCCCTCAAATCAATTTCCCTTGTTATTGATTTATCATTTGCCTTCATATATTCCTCATTTAACCATCTTCTTCTTCATGCATACTTCTTGATATCAACCCCTTATCATATTTAAGGGTTGCTGCCTTTCTGAGTGCAGGTTATCTATTCATTTCTGATTCCTTCCATATCCCTATTTCATTGATTCATCTCTTCCCATCTATCAGCCTTTTATTTATTTCTATGCCTTCAGTTTCTATTCATATATCTCTGTCAAATCCCCTAACATTCCTCCTTGTATCTGCCTTAAACTCAGAATATATTCCTTGTTCTCAATGTTGATGTTAAAGGCAGCGTCGGGCTTCTACTTCCAGCCCAGTTTGATCCATGAAGGGCAATTTAAATGGTAGCCTAACGGCTATTTAAATTGCACGTCATAAATTAATGAAGAGGCGCTTCATTATGAAATATTGATCAATATTTAATCATTGCTAATCCGGGCCAACTTATAATGTTTATTTATTGTGAATATTTATATGGGCCGACTTCATTAAAGAAATAGTATTTCTTTAATATGAGGCCGACCTTCTTGAAGAGTCACCTTATTTTGTATAAATATAAGGTGATGATCTCTCATTTGATAATCAAGTTCATTTTATCATATTCGCACTCCTTGAAGAAGATCGCACTTGAACAGCAGATCATTATCTTGAGCAGCAGATCATTATCTGGAGCAGCTGATCATTATATTGATGCAGCAGATCAATCTCAAGGAAAAACATGTCTATTCTGTATTCACGCATCTAGGAGAGATGCTGTTGTATATTGTATCAAATTCGGCCTTGTGTTGGGCCTGAGTTGTAAGCAGATTTCTGCTCTTATTCCTAAATATAGAAGAGATATATTTGCTGGGTTTTTCCCCTCGAGTTTGGAGGGTTTTCCCAGGGCATCTTGTGGTGTTCATTGTCTTATGTGTTGCATTTTCTAATTGCTTTCATGTCTGATTATAAAACTAACACTCAATCTGTTTTCCAAATCATATTCTATTACTTCATTCCAATCTGCTTTTCTGAGTGCAGATTTATTTCTGAGTGACTCAATCTAATCCCATACTCAGGAAAATGTTTCTTGCCTTCCTTTTACCCCAAACTCATTCCATCCACTTTATATCCCCATGAAGAGGTGCATCTATTCAAAGGGAGGTAGCTTTTAATTATTATCATGTCCTTTTGATAATCGCTGCCTCTCCACAATATCAATTGCTGCCTCTTCACATTTTAATCGCTGGTGTTCTGCTGCCTTTAAAACACCCTTATTACTACCTTTAATATCTTCTTTTAATCTTTTACTAATGCATCGATGGCTGCTCGTTTTTATAAATGTATTGCCCTTCAATATATTATTTTATGTTACATATTTTATAATAATATATTTATAAATTGAATCCATTGTAAATATATTTATTTTTATATTAGTTTTATATATGTTCTAATATTTAGAGTATTATATTATAATTATAATAATATTTAAATTGTTAATATTTATATTTATATTTTTTATATTTATATTTTTATTTATTTTATTTATTTATTTACATTTCAACGCTTGGCTTTTTAGTGTTGCTATTTCAAGGGCATGACATGTTGAGAGAAGGTATTGATTATGAGGAGACCTTTGCTCCTACACCAAAGATGAGCACCATCCAGTTAGTTCTAGCCATGGTAGCAAGTTTGGCTGGAAAGTCCATCAAATGGATGTGAAGAGTGCCTTCCTTAATGGTCATTTGGAGGAAGAAGTGTGCATGACACAGCCTCAGCATTTTAGGTTGCAGTAAAGGAGCATCAAGTATGTAGACTAACGAAATCTCTTTATGGCTTGAAGCAGGCTCCCAAGGCATGGTACATAAAAATTAATAGATATTTGGATGAGCAGGGATTTATAGAAGTCCTTCAAATCCCAATTTATACGTTAAATGCATAGGCAATGAAATCATTCTTCTAGTTATTTATGTGGATGATATCATCATTATATGTAGTGAGGTACATTTGATTGAAGAAATCAAATGTAATTTGTGTGAGGCTTTTGACATGATAGACTTAGGCCTCCTACATTATTGCCTAGGTGTAGAGGTTTGGTAGAGAGGTGGTGGTATTTTTATTTCTCAATCTATTTATATACCAAAAGTTTGCTAGACGAGTTCAAAATGACGAATTGCAAAATCACGTCTACACCTATGGAGAAAGGGTTGAAGCTTTCAGCCAAAACATACTTAAAGGTGATTAATGAGTCATCATTCAAACAACTACTGGGCAGCCTTATCTATCTTACAGCCACTAGACCTGATTTTAGTTATCCTATGAGTTACATTTCCCATTTTATGACAACCCCAAAAGCAAAACATTGGGCTGCAGAAAAACGAGTGCTGAGATATGTGAAAGGGACACTTGACTTTGGCATTCTGTATAGAAGAAGCAAAGATCCTAGTCTGGTTGGGTTCACAGATTCAAATTGGGCAAGTTTTGTTGATAACAAGAAGTCCACTTCTGGATATATTTTCAATCTTGATACAGGTGTAGTCACACGGACCAACAAGAAGCAGCAAGAAGTAGCTCTTTCCTCAAAAAAATAGAATATCGAGGAAAAGTCAAAGCAGCATGTGAGGTAATATAGCTTTGAAGGATGCTTTCAAACATGAAAATGTCTCACACAGGGCCTTCACCCTTGTTTTGTGACAATCAAGGGGTGCTAAAGCTTGCCAAGAATCCAATCTTTCACGAGTGTACCAAACATGTGGAGTATCATTGTCATTCCATTAGGCAACTTGTAGAAGATGGATCATTGATGTTGTAGTATTGTCCAACTGAGGACCAAACTGCAAACATTCTTACCAAGTCCTTGGGTCCTAACAAATTTTTACAACTTTAGGATAAACTTGATTTAGTTAATAGATTGACAGTTAAGGGAGGGTATTAAAGTAATATTGTAATATTTAGTTTATAATGGTCAATTATGTTTTTGATAAAGTAAGCAACACTTAGAGGGCGTTGTACCCAAACACAAAAGGCCCCACAGGTAGAGAGTTTTAAACAAACAAGAAACCAATGTCACACATCATAAACAGATAAGTGACAGCAAACTAACAACAATGTCTCAGCAGATTAAATGTTTGAAAACTAAAACTAACAACAAAAAGAACATCCTACTTAGGAAGATTTTCCCAGTCCTCCATGAGGAACTTAAAAACATCCTACTTCTAGTGGCTAAAACTGGGTTCAGTAGTCTTCTCGTGCTTTTTTATCTCTTGTAGGATAGAACCAAGAGTGACAGCAAAATGATGAATGACTTTTAGGGTAAAATAGGAGAGGCCATTAAGTTTCCTCTCCAAGTTTTCAACCCTAGTCGATAGTGTTGATGTTAATGCAGCGTCGGTCTTCACTAGTACATGGGCCGACCTTATATTTAAGTTATACAATGTACTTATTCTGGCCGACTTTACTTGTTATTAAAATATTTATCAAAAGGCCGACCTATATGAAGAGGCGCCAAGAAGGTATATATACAAGGTTACCTTTTGATGTTAACACACATTCGAATACACAAAGAAGTTCGCTATTTTGGCAGAGCAGAATTCGCAATCATAGAAGAAGCTCATACTTGGATTCGCATACCTAGAAGAAGTTCATACTTGAACAGCAGATCATCATTTTGTAGCAGCAGACCGATTTCAAGGAGAAACATATTCATTTGTATCTTTGCATCTAGGAGAGATGCTATTATTCATTGTATCAAATTCGGCATTGTGTTGGGCCTGAGTTCAAGCAGATTTCTGCTCTTATTCCTTCAATATATAAGAGATATATTTGCTGGGTTTTTCTCCCTCAAGAGGAGGGTTTTCCCAGGGTATCTTGTTGTGTTCATTGTCTTATGTGTTGCATTTCTTTTGTTCAATTGATTAAATAATCTGATCTAAGAAACACTAACATGGTATCAGAGCGGGTGTGAAAAAGATCGTGATCAGATTTAGTTCGCAACACTTATTCTTTTTCAGTCTATCTTCCAAAATTTCTCAAGATGGTGAACGGTCTGAAAATCGAGGATAGACTCGAAGGGATCTCGAACTACATATCATGGAGATTCAGGTTCATGCTAACCTTGGAAGAGAATGATTTGGCTGAGTTTGTGAAAATAAAAGTTCCCGAACCTGAGGGGGAAGAAGAGAAGCTGCAATGGAGGAAGAAAGACACTAGGGCAAAGAAAGCATTGGTTGATTCCGTCAAAGATCATATTGTACCAATTATCTTCAAGTTGGATACAGCAAGAGAGATGTTTACAACCTTGGAAGAGATGTACGAAATCAACAACACCAGTCGTGCCCTTGCTCTGAAGCAACAACTTCATCATGTGAAAATGGAGAAAGGAGAATCTGTTATTACATACTTCATGAGGATTTCAGAGATAAAAGATCAGCTCTCCACTATTGGTCACATGATTGATGATAAAGAACTGACTATGCTTGCTCTCAATGGTCTTCCGCTTTCATGGGAGGCATTCATCCAAGGAATCAGTGCAAGATCCGAACTTCCTAAGTTTGATCGATTGAGGATTGATTGCATTCAAGAAGAGTCAAGACTAACAGCAAGGGGGATTGGTCAAAGCTCTAAGAATGAAGAATTACAAGTTCTTACCTCTCATTCATCAAACAAAGGAAAAGGCCTTAAGAAAGGATTCTTCAAAAGGAATCGAGAAGATGGAAATGATGATGCTCCTACCTTCAAAAGAAAACGAGACATGTCCAAGATTCAATGTTTTCGTTGTGATAAGTATGGTCACTTTGCGAGGGTGTGCCCTCAACGACCTAAGCTTCAAGTTGCCACTGCAGATGTTGAAGAAGTCACTCCACAAAAGGACTCCAGTAATTATCTATTTTATTCAGCCTTGTCTAGCAATGTTTCTACGGACTCTTACACTTGGTTGATTGACAGTGGTGCTTCTAGACACATCACCGGATTCAGAAGTCACCTTTCAAACTTAATGGAAAGCAACTCTAGTGATCAAGTTGTTATTGGAGATGATGCTAGATATTCTGTAAAAGGGTTTGGAAATTCCACTCTTCACTTGGATTCTGGAATTTCTTTGGAATTGAATGATGTACTGTTCGTACCAGGGATAAAGAGGAACCTTGTTTCAATTTCAGCATTAGAAGACAAAGGTTATCAAGTTGCCTTCTCTAAAGGGAAAGTTCTTATATGGGCAAAGAACTCCAGCTTCAAATCTGCTCAAGTGATTGGAGTTAGACATGAATGTCTCTACATGCTGTGCACTCGTCCTCTTCAAGCACTTGTGCATAACAGTACCAGCATGTGTGAAATTTGGCATCAAAGATTGGCTCACATTCACTTTTGTGCTCTACCTATCATGGAGAAGATGGTCACCGGTCTTCCGAAATTCGATCAAGAACATGAAGGTACATGCAAGGGATGTGCCCTAGGCAAGAACACAAAAGGTATGTTCCATTCCAGTGAAAGTAGATCTAAATGTATTCTTGATCTCATTCATTCTGATTTGTGTGGTCCAATGTCTATTGCATCATCTAGTGGTTTCTTGTATTATATTATTTTCATTGATGATTACTCTAGAAAGACTTGGATTTATTTCTTGAGATCGAAAGAATCAGAAGAAGTATTAGTAAGATTCAGAGAATTCAAAGCGCAGATTGAAAATCTGTCTGGGAAGAAGATCAAAGTATTAAGATCTGATAATGGTGGAGAATACACTTCTGGCACTTTTCGAGACTTTTGTATTGAAGCAGGGATTAAGAGGGAGTTCAGTGTTCCCTATAATCCACAACAAAATGGTATTGCTGAAAGGAAGAATAGGTCTATTGTGGAAGCAGTGAAAGCTATGATCCATGATCAAGACTTACAAATCTCTTTTTGGGCTGAAGCATCAAGAACAGCCGTCTATGTTCAAAACAGGAGTCCCCACAGGATCTTAGAGAATAAAACTCCTGAAGAAGCATTCTCAGGCGTGAAGCCTGAAGTTAGTCATTTGAGGATCTTTGGCTGTCCAGTCTATGTTCATATTCCAAAGGAAAAGAGAACAAAGCTAGAACCTTCTGGGAAGAAAGGAATTCTTGTAGGCTACAGTGAGACATCAAAAGCTTACAGGATCTACATTCCAGGACAGAAGTCTATTGAGATTAGTAGAGACGTCACATTTGAGGAAGATGTTGCTTATAGAAAGTCCAAAGGCACTCCGATGGAGGTCGATGAAGAAGAACCTCCTCAAGATATGGAAGTTGACCATATCCCAGAGAATCTGAAGGAGGATACAGAACCTAAAGAAGATATTGATCCAGCTGAGCCTTTGGATCCTACTGATGGGCCTCTAGACATTGTGATTGGAAAGAAAAGACCTCTTTGGGCTCGCAGGACAATGCAGGAAGCAGAAAGGTTTGTAGCTCCAAGAGGAACCTTCAGAGAAAGCAAGAGACCTCACAAGTTCTCTAGCTATGTTGCCTTGATGAGTCAGATTATTGAGTCAGAGCCTTCAAATGTTGAAGAAGCTTCTAGTCTACAAGTATGGAAAGATGCCATGATTGAGGAGTATCAGTCTATACTTAAGAACGATGTTTGGGATATAGTTCCTAGACCCAAAGACAAATCTGTGGTGTCTTCTAAGTGGCTCTTCAAGATCAAGCATGCAGCTGATGGGAGCATTGAGAAACACAAGGCTAGATTTGTGGCTAGAGGGTTCTCACAAAAAGAGGGAGTTGACTATGAAGAAACTTTTGCTCCTGTGGCTCGTTACACGTCTGTTAGAACCATCATTGCTATTGCCGCATCTAGAGGATGGAAGATTCACCAAATGGATGTAAAGACAGCTTTTCTGAATGGCATAATAGAAGAAGAGGTTTACATTGAGCAACCAGAAGGATTTGAGGTACATGAGAAAGAATCTCATGTCTGCAAGTTGAAGAAGGCCTTGTATGGTCTTAAACAAGCTCCTCGTGCTTGGTATGAAAGAATTGATCAGTACCTTTCAAGTTTGGGTTTCTCAAAGAATGATGCAGATTCTAACCTCTACTTCAAGGTAGTAAATGGTGAAGCATTGATTTTAGTTTTATATGTTGATGACTTGATCATTACTGGTGAAGAACATCTAATACTAAAATGCAAGAAGGAATTAGCTTCAGAGTTTGAGATGAAGAATCTAGGTCTTATGCATTACTTTCTTGGCTTAGAAGTTTGGCAAAAGCCAGATGAGATGATTCTAAGTCAAGGCAAGTATACTGTTGACATTCTCAAAAGGTTTGGTATGCTTGACTGCAAACCTATGTCTACACCCATGGAGTCTAATTTAGATAAGTTGAAAGAAGCTGCAGCTAGTTCAGAACCAGTGGATTCTACGATGTATAGACAGTTGATTGGTTCATTGATGTATCTAGTTAACACTAGACCTGATATCTGCTATGCAGTGAGTGCACTTAGCCAGTTTATGTGTGAACCAAAGCAAATACATCTTGTAGCAGCTAAACATATCCTGAGATATTTATGTGGCACAATTGGATATGGGTTGAGATATTCTTCAAATGTGGATTTGGAGCTGCATGGTTTTACTGATTCTGATTGGGCAGGATGTGTCTCAGATCGGAAGAGTACTTCTGGTTGTTGCTTCAGTTTGGGGACTGCTATGATCTCTTGGTGTAGCAGGAAACAGTCTTCAGTGGCCTTGAGTACAACTGAAGCAGAGTATATTGCAGCTTGTGTGGCAGCTCGTGAGGCAGTGTGGCTTCGTAAGCTCCTTGCAGGATTGTTTGGTCAATCAATGGAGCCTACTATCATACACTGTGATAATCAAAGCTGTGTGAAGCTTTCTGTCAATCCTGTGTTTCATGACAGAACAAAACATGTTGAGATCAAGTACCACTATATTAGAGATATGGTGCAAAGGAAAGCTATACAGTTGAGGTATATCAGCACTGAAGAGCAAACGGCAGACATTCTCACCAAGCCTCTCGCCAGGATGAAGTTTGTATACTTCCGAGAGAAACTTGGTATGGTGGAGAATGCAGCCTTGACTGAGAAAGAGTCTCAGTAATCAGTGATCCTTGTTGAGAATGCAACTCTCTGCTGAGTGAGAGTTGAGGTGCAAGCCCTTGTTAATACAATTCTCTGCTGAGAGAGAGTTGAGGTGTAAGTCCTTGATAATGCAATTCTCTGATGAGAGAGAGTTGAGGTGAAAGCCCTTGTTTCCACCCTCTGGGAGAAGCTATGGTGGATGTCATGTGTGTGACTCCATGACAACATCACGTGAGAGAATCCGTGATGAGTTTTTACCATCTATGGGAGTAGCCATAATGGTTAATATCACGTTGAGGTGATATTTTATTTTGTTTTCATTCTAACATAATGTGTCTTGTGCAGATGGAAGTTCATCCCTAGCTGAGAGGGAGTGTTGATGTTAATGCAGCGTCGGTCTTCACTAGTACATGGGCCGACCTTATATTTAAGTTATACAATGTACTTATTCTGGCCGACTTTACTTGTTATTAAAATATTTATCAAAAGGCCGACCTATATGAAGAGGCGCCAAGAAGGTATATATACAAGGTTACCTTTTGATGTTAACACACATTCGAATACACAAAGAAGTTCACTATTTTGGCAGAGCAGAATTCGCAATCATAGAAGAAGCTCATACTTGGATTCGCATACCTAGAAGAAGTTCATACTTGAACAGCAGATCATCATTTTGTAGCAGCAGACCGATTTCAAGGAGAAACATATTCATTTGTATCTTTGCATCTAGGAGAGATGCTATTATTCATTGTATCAAATTCGGCATTGTGTTGGGCCTGAGTTCAAGCAGATTTCTGCTCTTATTCCTTCAATATATAAGAGATATATTTGCTGGGTTTTTCTCCCTCAAGAGGAGGGTTTTCCCAGGGTATCTTGTTGTGTTCATTGTCTTATGTGTTGCATTTCTTTTGTTCAATTGATTAAATAATCTGATCTAAGAAACACTAACAGATAGTGCCATTAAATCTTGAGAAATCTTCTCACAATTGGGGCATTGATCTTCATTGTGTTCTTTTGTAGGGGTGGATTCCTTCGGTCTTGAAGCATGGCTTTGAACTTTGGAAACAAGCTCCAGCCATCAACAACCTTCTTTGCTTCCTTTGCATCATCATCATTGTTGCTATCATCTTCCTCCTTAACCTCTTCAGTCTCATCTCTAAAAATCTCATCCACAGTTATATTAGGGGCATGTTTACCAACCAATCTATGAGACTTCCACACACTAGGGTTAGTGTAGTCAGCATCTATCGTTGGGTCAGGTTCTTTTTTACTCTCTTCTTTGTTCATATTCTTATTATTATCTTCAATCTCCTCCTCAAAAGTAGCCTCTTCAATGAAGAAGTTTGTTGTGGGTTTCTTTTTCTTTTTGCTGGGTGAGTCTTTCACAATTGTGTTAGGTCAATTATGTTGTTAGGATAGACTTATGGAATATTCTTTATTCTTTTAGTTGTCATCTGCTTTCTTAGTTGTCGATCATTTGTAACTCTTATTTAAGGAAACTTCCACTCCTTTGTCATATCGAATATTTTGGTAATCATTCTCTGTGTTATTACTTTCCGTAAAATATCAGCACTAAGTAAATTTAAATCCATGTAAACAAACTGCCCATTGAAATATCCCTGTCAATTACAGATTATTCTTCAACGCATTCCACCATATAGTCATAGGTTTCATAGCACATTACTATCTTTCCTTGTATTAAGTGTCCTTGGCATTCCATTGGGCATTTGACATCTGAACATCCTGAGTTGATGCATTTTATGTCAACTTTGTGATCTAATTAGTCACTGAATTATTTGATAGTCATGTTTAAACGCAAGCCAACTCTGTCCAAATAGGATACACCATAAACTCCAGAAGTGGTCAATGTGGTGTCTAATAAAAAATGTAACCTTAACAATATACAATATCTCTAAATGGTGTCTCTACAGTCTAGTTATTAATTGCTCCATTTAATTAGCCAAGCTCTTTAATACAAGCGACTTAAAACAATTTGCTATAAAAAAGGTACAAAATAAACTAAAATCAACATGTCCCACTTGTGTCTGTAAAAAATGCGATGTCCTGAAAATAAGAACATAATGAGGCTATAATATTACTTAAAATCACATTGCCCTGATTGTGGACATAATGGTTCATAATTTTGGCATCTCAACAAGATTATAGATTCGATAATTTTACCTTTTAGGTTGCTATGACAATATACAAATAAATAAAGCATTTTGCCACATTAAAATTAAGCCTCATATAACAGTAAGCTCCCATGATTTTATGTGTGATCATAAGTTGAATTGTATGAAAAACCAAAATGGACTACCATCAGGCCTGTAGACCACACGCTTTATTTTCTTAATAACATGCATATTTTTATATAGGGGAAAAAAAAAGCAAAACATGTAACTGGTGACATACCTCGCCAATATCAGAACCTGTCAAAATGCCTTCATTGAGAATTCTTACTAATTCAGCAGCATCTCCAAATCCTAAGTTGACTCCTTGCCCTGCTAAAGGATGCACCGTATGAGCTGCATCCCCCACCAGAACAACACGATTTGATGCATAGCTGCGTGCATGCATTAAGGACAGAGGAAATGACAACCGCTCTGTTGACAAGCCAGTTACTCTTGGAGGGACCTGAAAAGTTTCTGATATTGAGGGTGCACTGTCCAGAATCCTGGAGATTTGTGACAGAAAATGAGGTCCACAGTCATGCTCTAAAGCACTGTTCACTGCTTGTACAAATTCATTCTCATTCATTCCTTTAAGCTGTGCTGCTTGTTCTGGAGTAGTTGACCATACAATATTACTAAATTTATTTCCCATAGGTAGAAGTGCAAGAGGGCCAGTGGATAAAAATCTCTGCCAAGCAGTTTGGTTTTCAGTTTCAAGCTCCACAGTGCAAATAAGAGCATGCTGCTTGTAGTCCCATCCACTAGTTTGGAAGCCTGCCATTGACCGGACCTGAGAACGCCCACCATCTGCTCCAACCTAATTATGAAATCAGCACATAGTTTCAAAAGTTGTAGTTAACTAAAACCAGAAGAAATAATAGGAAGAGAGACGGGTAGCTACTCAGAATAGTAAACTAAATGAATTATGAGCAGTGTGTAATGTGAATTACCCAATTAAAATAAAATCATTTCAAGTATCTTAACAAAGAGCCACTTGAAATATCAATCTAATCAGTCCAATAAAGGAAGATTGAACCTTACCACCAATCTTGCATAGAGACAGCTCCCATCATCAAGTTCAACTTTGGCCAAAGAATGAGGGAAATTGGAATTGGATGGACCTTCAGACGAGGCTGATAATACATTATTATTGTCTGCTTGTCCTGTTGAATTTGATTTTGACATTGATTGAGAGTTTGAGTGGGAAACCACAGATTTTACTTTTGCTGGATATATCATCTCAGCATATCCTTTATCCTGTTCAACCCAGATTAGGTAGCAAAAGAAATTAGATACACAGAAGAGGAAAATTATGAGGCTACATGTATATGTTATAGAGATATCAAATTTAAATGAGACGTTGCTATTACTTTCTTAACAAAGTAAAAGTTCTGGAAATCCTGCCTACAAAACCTAATCTGTCTTTAAGACGGCTATTACTGGAGGAAATCAAACAGGGCTTTCAGTGTAGGAGGTGTATTTTTGCCTTAACACTTCAATTTGACATGCAGATTCAACAATCTTCACAGGATATACTGCTTTCAATCCAAGCGATCATTCCTTGGGTGTTAAAAATCATCAATTGAAGTCAAGGCTCAGTGTGTGTGGTTCAGCAATTGAAATAGTTGTGATTGATAAAATGGACTGAGAGGAGCCATCTTGCTTAAAATTATAAATCACATGCACACTAAATTCAAACACGAGCACATCACCCAAATTAGGGAAAACATGGAACCATTCATACTGAACAGGGTTGGATCATTTCCATTTGTTTGGACCACAAGCCATAAACTTTCCCATTTTAAAATTGGACTGCTTGTAAAAGAATAAAAATGCAGGTGCTGAAGTAAGTGAAATGACCTATAAGTTGACGAGAAGACTGAGAACCACAGATATATTTGATCAAACTCTCAGGAAAAGAAGACCATCATAAACTCAAGAATGTTCTTGTCACATTTACTGTCAAAGGGCTGTCAAGTTTCATGGTTAGATGGCTATGAAGAGGCACTGTCAAAGGTGAATTTCCATAGCCAAGTATTTGTAAACCCCGTGTTGAAATTTTAAGTGCAGAAAAGATAAATATTATTGGTACTGATTTTGCCTTTTTAGTAAAGACAAAGCATACCTGAGCAATGGTGTTTAGTTGATTAACAAGGGGATTGGAACATGAATATCACAGCAGATCAAGCCCTGATTTTTATAGTGAAGATGTTTGTGTATGGATGTTCTCAAAAATATGAAGGTACTAGAATGATGTGCAAATCAATAGCATAACAGGGCCTGCCATTTGTTGCACACAAGTGGAAGTTTATTAGGTTATTGCAAGTGACCAAAATGTTCTTCTAATTGTAGCCAAAAAATGAAGGATTCTTTGCAAAATCTGTTGCTGTGGGTTATTTTCCTCTGAAAATCAATTCTAAAGAATATCAGTTTGTTGGATCTCATTGCCAGATCACAAAGATAACAGCTTAAGAGTGTTTAGCACATCAAACTTAAATTGAGGATTACAAAACATCTGCATCATTTTTTTCAGGGTTCTCTTCACCATTGTTTAACTCATCTCAAGAAATTTCAGAAAGCATTTTTTTGAAAAATTTCAGCTCTGCACTATAAATCTATCAGCAGAACAAGGTTTCCTCTTTCAGAACAATTCCCTAACTCGTAGTAAATGTAATTGGTTTACAAAGTGTTAAGAGATCCTGCGACTACAAGATTTAGGTATTCTGGGGATTTGCGAATTTCAAACATTAATTGCACAACAAAGGAAAGATCTGTACAAAGACTAAAATAAGGCATCCAAAAATGTGATTTGTTACTCGATTCTTAACTCTCTCAGCACCTGCAAATTGAATTTTTCAGACTCCATTTTTTGAGTCCTTTATCCTGATTGTTAGTAGAAATTGGACATATAAACAACAGAGATGTAACAAAATTATCGATACAAACATCGTTAGTGGATCTTCATTTATTAATAGTAAGAGGAAGAAGTTATACACAGCTGATGGTTGGAAGCTTAAATCTTGTTAAGTTACACAGGTATATTACAAAATGACATTCACTAACCTAATATTTAAATATAATGTTACTTTATAAGTATCTACTTAGGAACTAACTAAATACAACACCAGGCTTGTCTAGAAATTTGATAACTTTATCGGGTCCAGGTGGTTAACACAATAATGAAGATAAATGTCATCATTATTAATTGACAAATTTAGTAAAGATGACTCTTGACATGTTTGGTGCGAACATGATAGACTAGGTTCTTTACTAATTTCAAAGCACTTCAATTATAACAATATAGCAGAGTAGGTGTACTCAGGCCCAACCAAATTATATCTGCTGCAACAATCCTACCTCACAAGCTGCACTAACTCCTACCTTGTAATCTGCCTCAGTAGAAGACGAGTCAACTGTAAACTGGTGTTTGCTTTGAGAATGAGACAATTCCTGAATTCATGGCACACATATAGCCAGTAGTGGATCATAAAGTGTCAATTAAACCATTTCAAACAGAGTAAGTGTATTTTGACAACCTGAAGTCCACAGAACTTGGATACACTACGTTTTCAGATATTGGACATATAAAACAGAGATGTAATAAAGTTAGAGACAAACATTATGTGTTGATATTCATTTATTAATAGTAAGGGGAAGGTGGACGTATACAACAGAGATGTAATGAAGTTGGAGACACAAACATCATGTATTGATATTCATTTATTAATAGTGGGGAGAAGTTGTACACGGTGGTTGGTAACTTACATCTTGTTAAGTTACACAACTATATAACAAAAAGGCATTCACTATCTTAATATTTAAATCAAATACAACTTAATAAGTTTAATATATCTACTGAGAAACTAAACTAGTAGACACAATCCAAGCTTCCCTTGAAATTTGATCACTTTATTATGTCTAAGTGGTTGATTCTTTATACCAGCAATCTGTGCCCAAGTAGCACAATAATGAAGATAAATGTCACCATTCTCAATCACCTGCCGAATATAGTAATGATGAACCTTGATGTGTTTGGCATGGGCATGATACACTGGCTTTTTCACTAACTTCAGAACACTTCAACTATTGCAATATAGCAGAGTAAGTGTCCTTGGGTCCAACTACAAATCAAACAAATCTGTTGCAACCACACTTCCTCACAACTTGCAGAAATTTCAGCCTTGTACTCTGCCTTAGTAGAAGACAAGAAAACTGTAAAGTACAGTTTGCTTTGTCAAGATACAAACCCTAAATTCATGGAAAACTACTTGTATATGAATCTCGATGTACTGACTGCAGTGTTGTCTGGCAGCGCTCAAGCCTCCGCCCATTTTGTTAGGTGCTCTGTGGCAATAACAATGTATCTACACTAGTGTAGCTCGTTGAATTTAAGCAGACCGATGAAATTGAGTCCCTCCCTCTCAAAGAGTTCCTAGGATTGAGATGGGAACGACATGTAATCTCTCTTCAATGGTTTGCCAAATCTCTGGCAAGTGTCACATCTCACCACCCATTCTCAAGCATCAATGTGCAATGTCAACCACCAAAGACCCGCCAACAAGATTTTCAGGTTGTAACATCTAGTCCCATATGTCCTCTTGCAAGCCCTTAGTGTGCTTCTTTAAGTACTCATGTGATTTCCTCCTCCATGACACATCACCGTAGAACATGGTCTGACCCCATTTTATATAACAGTCTATTGATGAGCTGGAAGGTTTTATTCTTCAAGACTAGTTTCCTTCACTTTCCCAGTGGCATCTATTTTGGAAACGTGGAAGTGGAAAGGTATTCTCTAACACTTTCATACCATGGAGGTAATGCTGCAATTTGAAATAAGTAGGCATCTGGGAAGTCTTCATTTACTCCCTTGGGAGGTTCACCTAACTTGATCCTAGATAATTGGTTGGAAATGACATGGCTTTTCCTTGGTTGAAGAATAATAGTGAATGTGAATTCTTGCAATAGCAGGAGCCATCTACTCACTCATCCTTGGATTATTGGCTTGTTCACGAGGTACATATGGTGCTGACAATCGACATAAAATGTTAAGGGTGTTGTCAACAAATAATGTCTGAACTTTTGTAGGGCATAGACCATTCCTGACGCTTCCCTCTCTGTCGTACTATAGTTCTTCTTTGCCTTTGATAATAACCGACTAGCGAAGAAGACTAGGTGGTCCAACCCTTGTGGTCCCACTTGTGCCAATGTTGCTCTAATCGCATAGTTTGATGCATTGACATGTACGTGGAATCCCTTACTTCAATCCAGGTATGCAAGGATTGGTGAACTTATTAGTCTTACTTTTAGCTCATTGACGGCGTTCTCCTAGTCTTTTGTCCATGCAAACGGTTAGCCCTTCCTTGTGAATATGTCGAGTGAGTAGGATATCTTTAATAAATCTATAATAACCAACGTGACCCAAGAATGACTTTACTCCAATAATGTTTTGAGGTGCTTCCATTTGTACGATCACCAATATTTTGTTTGGGTCGGTCTTCAGTCTAGCTTTGCAAACTATGTGTCCGAGTAGTTTGCCCTGAGGCACCATGAAATAGCACTTCTTTGGATTCAATGCCAATCGTGTTGTTCTGCATCATTCCATACATTCACGGAGAGCTTTCAGATTTGCGTCTTGGTCACTATAGATCAACCAATCGTCCAGGAATGCCTTAAAGTTTCCAACTGACATTTTGTCAAATATGTGCAAAATAATCCTTTGAAAATTTGTTCAAGCATTGCACAAACCGAGCAGCATCTGATTGTATGCATACACTCCATCTTCGACCACAAACATAGTTTTCAATTTGTCCTCCTTGGCTATGCTTATTTGGTTATATCCAGAGAATTCGTCCATGAATGAATAAATTTCATGACTAGAAACTTCTAATATCGAGTGGGTGAATGGAATCGGAAATGGGTCTTTTATGGTCATTGCATTCAAACTTTTGAAGTCCACACATATCCAAATTTGTTTGGATTCTTTCTTCAACGATGTGACTATTGGAGAGACCCACTCATTGAATTCAACCTTGAAGATTATTTCGACTTCCAACATCTTTTCTATTTCCTCTTGTACCTTTGCAGCATAATTCTTGTTCATTCGATAGGGCCACTTTCATACGGGTTGTGCTCCCAGTACTAGAGAGATTCTATGTACACATAGTTCTGGAGGTATCCCTTTTAAGTCTTTGTACATCCATGCGAAAGTGTCTTTGTATTTTATGAAAATATTGAATGCTGCCACCTTCAACACAAGATTCCAGTCGTCTCCAACTAGAATCATTTGTGGACTATTCTCCTCTTCTAAGTTCAATTTCGTTCACAATTCTTCCTAATTGATCACTTTTCTTGTTCAAGACGATGAGTTGGCGTGTCATCCACCCTAGCCACTCCCTCGTATTCTTCGTACTCTGGAGGAAATGTCTGACTCATGGCTTTTCCTCTTCTTCTCCTTCAATCTCCCCAAATTGCAACATATTGCAATCATGCTAGAATACTTCGTAGTATTCCATTTTCCAATGAAAAAGTCCATTGAGCGAGCTTGTTTCGTCCTCCGAACAATGTTGGAGGTCAAAGACTCCATCGTTTGGTTCCATAAATCTTCTTCTTCTTTTGTTTTTGATTCAGCACCTTCTAAGTCTGAATCAGACGATGTCATCTCTTCACTCAATGCATGATTTCTCAAGTCAATCACAAACTTCCTCCCTTTGTTTTCTATGGAGAGTGTATTTTATTCCCAATTATGGTTTGCCTTGGCTACAATCAGCCATCCTCTCTCGAGTAATGCATCGTGTGCCTTCTTTTGTAATGGAATGACCACGAAATTCAATAGGAACAATTAGGTTTCGCTTGTCACCTTTTGCACCATCGCATTCCCAATGGCTTGATGCCATGTTGGTCAGCGCCAACTAATAAGAATGTTGCCGACCAAGGTGTTGGCTTTCCAAGGCACTTCCATGTATCTTCGAGCAGTATGTTGACTCTCAATCCTTCGTCGACAATAGTGTTTGTTAGGCTCTTCCCCCTAATCTCCATTTGAATGACACTCAGTTTCTTTCCTATGTTCACGGTGAGTAGCATTGGGTCGATGACTTGTTCGCCCTCGGGTGGCGGCTCCACTATCATGCCTTATCTTCGGCCTTCCTGTTGTTGAGTTTGATCGTCACAGACCATGTTTGTAATTGTCACTCTCAGTTGTGGCATGGTTTGGAGAAGATCAATTACCTTGATCGTTATGGCTATCTGTAGCAACTATTGTACGATGTTCCTTTCTAACTCCAACTGCAATGAGGTACTTGCAGTTTCACTAGAGGTTCTTCGTTCTTTCGCCATCGCTTGTTCTACTTCTACTTTGGCTTCTTGGAGTCATTCCTCTTCCGTACGAGGGCTTGGATATATTGCCTTCTTCATTTGTGCTCTAGTAAAAAATTTCCTCATCTTGCTCCTCCACGTCCAACATGTTAATGCCTTTTTGTTTCAAGTAGTCGGCGTTTTCATGATCACCCGATCCATACCACTTGCACAACATCCCCGTTTTGTTCCGGTTACTCTATCATTCTTTGGTGAAGTGACCCCATTTGTTACATTTCCTACACTAGATCATCGGCCTTCCCTTCGCATCATACTAGATCCTACTTCTTGGTCCACTATTGTTGAACCGATTGTTATTTCCCCATCTATTCCGGTATCCACCAAGAGATGCATTAGTGTTATTATTTTGCACTTTTGGGGGTGTGATCGAAGGGGTTGATTGCTCCCCTTGGGTGAAGAGCACTTGTGTGCTTCTTGTCTTCAATTTGTACGAGCATTCCTTGATGGAATGTCCCATTACTTGGCAGATGTCACAGAATAATTTTTTTGGGCAATTTGCTTTTGTGTGACCTTCCACCTTGCACTTGGTGCACTACAATTCCTTACTTTCCTTCTTCACTTTTAGCTCCTTCATCATTCTCATCATATCCTCCCTTAAGGCTTGAACAGTCTTTGATTCATTGTCAATGTTGTCGTCTATGCTCTCTTAGTCGTTCATCCTCCTCTTTCCTCAAGAAGATGTCTTATCTTCGCTTTCTATATCCATCACCCAATCGTAGGCATTGGCGTACAATGACAGAGGTATGACTTTCATCTTCTTCCTCGGCAAAGGAATCAATCCTTCAATGAACCATTTCTTCTTCGGCCCATTGATCGGCTAGTTTTCTAGTTTGACCAATAATTCCTTGAGTCTGCGATTGTAGTCTTGTACATTCTCGTGCTTTCCATGTTTGGTGTTGTATATCTCTGATACAATTTCATTGTCATCTCTCAGCAGTTTGAATTCCTCCTAGGATGCTCTTCTCAATGCATCCCATGTATTTTGATGAGTTGCTTCCAATTTAGTGTACCAATCTATGGCTATCCCTCTGCGAGTTGCCAAAAATGCTCTCAACCAATATGCTCTACCATCCTGATTGTTCGCTACCCAAATTGTCTCACATGTTTTACAATGCCTTACAAGGTCCTCCGACCCATTTCCAGTGAACTTTGGAAGTTTCTATTGTTCAACATTCAAACTTGCTAGCAAAGTCACCATCTTGCCTCCATGTTGCACCCTCTATGGCAGTAACCTAGTTGGAGAGTTTTGATTCGTACATTCTGGTGCTTTCCCTGCACACTCGAACACGCCACAATCCTTCACTCGTCACTCAGCTCCAATCTTACAATGTTTGATTCTTTTGTTAGTGTCAAGTCTTCAATCTGTTGTATGGTCTCTATTAGACTATCGGTAGGTTCTCTCTGGCCTTCCCCTTCGACCAATTCTATTGGCATGAATTGTTCTTGGACAGTCGGGTTGGTGATTCCCTCCTTGCCTTCCCCTTCACCCGACAGTGAACCTTCTTTGTCACCTGGCAATAACCCTTCTTTGTCCGTCAGTGATGATCCACATGATTCTCTAGCGGTGTTTTCTGCTTCACTTTTCCCTTCATCCCACGTTGATGGTCTGGACGGTTCTCTGGTTTGGTCAATGAGCTCAGTGTATGTTTCATCGGGAAATGGTAAGTGTCGAGCTATTTCTACCCACTCTCCCTTCGTATGTTCTCTTGTCATGAAAGTTCTCTTTCTCTCCCAGCAACGACTTTTGCTTACACTTCAACTTCTACTCTTGGGTGGGATCGAGCTTTCCCTCAAAAACCCTTCGCCTTCTTCAACTTCACCTCTCAATCACCATCGTCGTTCTCTTTGTTCTTTTATTCTTAAGGATCTTATTTTTTTGTCGATTGATTCATGACCACTTTGTATTAATTTCCCGTTTTTATTCAAGGTTAAGGGCATTGATTCTTCGGTGTACGTCGACAATCAGTATCATGTTCTTCTTCTTCCCTTTTGTTTTGTTCTTCATACCGTTGTAGTATATGTTGCCTTCGTTGTTCCTAGTCTCTCTAAGCCCAAAGATCTTGTAGAATGATAAAGTAGCATGCAATAAGTCTTCGCAATTTGTCGAGAAGATGATCAACCTCTAGGTTGACGGTTAGGTTGTCCCAAATGATGGCCTAAGGGACCTCTCTCCTGAGAGCTTCCGCTTGTGTGTGGTCTTTTAACGAGATGTACCATAGGTTGTAATGTCCCCTTTTCTCGCTCGCATTGTATGATGTTGTCGTTACCCTATTTCGCCTTGGTTCAGTAGGCTAACCAGGGCTTTTAAGGAATCTTGAGGATTTTTGACCTAGGCAATTTTCGTTGCAAGTCAATCTGGAGCGTCTGGAGGCAGTTTTGGTATACTTACTATTTTTAGTAAGTCGTTAATGCTATTAATAGTAATTCATCAGGTGGGTCGTGATCTCTAGTGATAGTGCCTTTTCAATGGAAAATTGGTTATTATCGTCAGATGATTTCAGCTCCATTGGTTTAATTCGTCTTCGCATTAATAAAGTTTAAATTATAAAGTTAATCCAATTATTTGGCTTTATTATTGTGAGTCTAAAGTTAAGTGGGAAAATGAATAGTAAAAGGGGCTCCTTATTTTAAAATACATGAGACATCAAAAAGGAAAAAAGAAAGTTTATGTTTTATCCATTGGTTAAAAGTGTGAATGAGCTCTTATGAGAAGCTTATAAAAAGTGTTGCAAGGGCTCACTTTCAGCATGCTTGGTTTATGCTTGATTATTATTTTCTCTTGGAGAATTCTGGGAAGCTTTGGCTTTCAGCAGGTTTGAGGACGGAAACCCTCGAGCTTGGAGGCAGTGGACGAAAACCCATTGTCTGTTGGAGATATTACTCAGGTGTCTCACTTGTGCTTCAAACTCATACTTTTGGTTATCCAATCTAACTGTAAGTTTTGAGGCTAAGATTGGATATTTTTGTTGTTGTTCTACTGAAGAATTTAAGGCAATATACATATTTAATTTCAGATCTCTATTTCAGCCTGATATTATATGATTTTCAACATAATCTGTTGGATAAATTGAATTCAGTTTGCATGCAAATTGTTTGTTAAATTATCTATGGAACATTGGAAAAAATTGGGGCAAATATCCATAGAGGTTGTTTCAGTGGTATTAGAGCTGGTTTTTCCTGCCAGTCTGTGAGGTTGAAGTGCAGCTTGTTTGCCTGGTATCAAGAGAAATCAATGTGATTCATCAATTTGCACTATTTGTATTTACTTTGTTGGAGACCATAACTCATCCAACCGCAGCCTGTGTCAGATTGTTAGTTCGATTATTGGGGGAGTCGATCCATTGAGCACTCAAAGTCTAATCGACTTATTACTAGAAGGTGACGTGGATGATTCATGATTATATGTCTAGTCATTCCCAAATAGAAGTCAAAAGGGAGAAGAGACAAACATCTGCAAAAGACAAACGGTATCAAATAGGTGGCAAATAAGACAAGTTTTATTTTCATTGAGACAGCCACTTAAAGTAAAGTCAAAGGCGTTGGGAAAATATCATGGGAGTTGTCGTGACCTCCTGGCCTGCATGCTTGGTCACCCACTGAGGACAGAGCAACGCCTTAGTTGAAGTAAATCATTTTAGATAAAGACAAATACATTGCAATACTGCTGGGAAGAGGACGTGAGTCCTATATTTGCAAAGGGAGACATCTGCAAAAAAGACAATGCTCAAGGAGCCACTCAGTGTCCTATCAGGAGCTGCTTGGGCAACGTAATTTCATCTAGAAGCGACAAGGCATTCAAAGACAAATATATAAGTCCAGCATGGCCAAGAAAAGACAAGGTATTATCATAGCTGGAGAAAGGACGAATTTGGGAAGATACGTCACCAACAAAATAAAGACAAAAGGATAAAGGTAATTCGCTTTTCTTCTATCGGGTCCTACTTAAAGGTGATATCAAAAGATTTGAATTTTTGATAAAGATCGTCTTTATTGGTGAAGACAAAAATACATGAAAGTGAGGTAGAATCGATTATATTATTGAAGCACAGCCAATGGAAGGAGCGTTGGGTACATTAACTCCAAACAAGCCAAAGAAAGGTTGAAATGTGGTCTCCTGGTGGATTGTTTGGCTATCTTAAGTAAGGACGCTAGCTCAAAAAATGAAAGTTATCTCTAGGGAGGTGCATAGTCATTCTGGTCACTACTAAGAATCAGCTCGACTGTAGAAATATATCTGCATTCTTGGAGGAGAATCGTCCATTGCTGGCTTCACTTCTTTATCAGTCATCTCAGTATTTTGACGGCTACTACCAGTTATTGACAGGTGAAATCCATACGCAGGAGGTTATATTCATTCCAGGAGCAGCTTTCCTCTCCTTTGGTGTCATGGTTATGTCTTCATTTTAATCTCTGAAGCTAAGCTATTCTGGGTGTAGCTGGGTGTCTTTGAGACTTTGAATCTGCTAAGCATTGGTGTCTCCGGGAGTTACAGCCATCTCTAAGTCTTGCTAGAGCAGTTCAAGTTCCTTCCTGACCTATGACAGTATCTCATCCAGGTCTGGGCACATACTGTTCATGTATTTTGCTTGAAGGGTGGTCTGTGAGCATAGAATATGCTAGGGAAAACTGTTTAAATGTTGTTGTGACAAATTCTGGGCTTTCTTTTACTGTGTTACAATCTTATGTTAAACATAGTAGACATTGCATGGGCTGGTCATGCCATCATTTTATTGTAAGTCATTGATGAGGAATGTAATCAGACATTAACGACAATATACATGAGTTTGGAGACTGTATGTCAACTATTTGACATAATGCCTTTATGCTGTAGTTGTAAGTTTGCATAGAGAGATTGTCTTATTGCATTATAGGAGTACTTGCATAACATTCTGATTGCAGCTGTAGCCTATAGGCATAGTTAGATTAAGCCTTTAATGCATCACAACATCATTCAAAACCAGAAAACACAAACACAAAATTAGATACCAGCAAATACAAAGTTGCAGCTCAAGTGTTTGACAATATTCCTTGAAGTTTAAATCAGCAAAACAGGATCAGATTTATCAGGGGATACTACAAGCTGAAATATATACAGCAAAAAAGGTCATCATGGCAAAATTGTTTAGCAATAAACAGGCATGGAAAGAAATTGAACAAACACAATACAAGGTCATACATAGTTTGCAGCGTTTAGATGATTCACTTTCAAAGCTTGGACTTTCCAAAGGATCATCTTCATGTTCTTCTACCAAAGGTCCAACACCACAAGACAAAGAAGCGGTGGTGATTAGCATGTTTGAGGAGTATAGCATTCTTCCTCAATATGTTAAGAAGAATCTTCCTTTCAAGGACTACATGAACATACACCCGAAACTTTGCCACAAGACTGAGCATGGAAGGAAGGTGTATCACACTATAGCTCATGAATTGTTCGTACATGGAATGGATAGAGTATCTTCACATTTGGTTTTTACAACTCTTCATGAGAATGATTTGGTGCCTTCAAGTTCAGATGAGGTATGCAAAAATTTATATGATGAATTTGATAGACATGCTGATTTGACTCAAGGAGACATTAGGACAGCCTTGGGAAATGATTTATCTACATCATCCTTGCAAGAGGTTTCTCAAGAGGCTTCTACTTTAGAGGCTAGCATAGATCGTATTAGTGATTTGGATAGCAATGGTGTGGATTCTCTGGGTGATTATAAGGCAGATACTCAAGGTTTGAGTATTAGTGATGCATTGTGTGAGAAGGATTTATGCCACCACGAGTCTGATTTTTCAAATCAGACCATAGAAAACCAATTAGAAAATTTATTTAATGGCAATGAATCCTAGGATCGTGATTTGGATGGACATGCAGTTGCTTTGGTAGCGGAAGTGTGTGAAGATATTGTCAAAACAGCAACTTCTACCTGCCAGTTGAGCCGTCCTTTGAGGTACATAGCAGCAGTACCATTGATGATGTTGTGAGTGAAGCTGATAGCACTCATGATGCTGCTTATCAGTTAGTGAGCAATGATGATTCAACCTCATATAATAGTGCAGACTCTAAATTAGAAAACTTGCATGGGGGTGATAAGTTCCAAGGTCCTCATCATTTAGTAAGGCAACTAAAGGTGAACGACAGTATGATTGCCACAGCTATAGAGCATTTTGATGTTGCTCGTCATATGTTGACCCTTCATGGTTGGAGTACTCCCGTGACAAATGAGCACAAAGATTGTGGTCTTTCCCTTGCAGAGTTTCATGCACTTCGAGAAGCAATTGGAATAATGAAGCAAAATTACGTACAGCTACTTGCGGACAGAGATTATCTTCTCGAGTGGGATTGCATCTGTCATAAGGCATTAGAGGGAAAGGAAGAGGAGGTTGATGAGCTCACTTATGAGCTTGAGGTGACTATGGACTCGTTGAAGAGCGCCCAATTGTCCCTTCAAGAGTCACGGTCACAGATAGAAAAGCTTACTGTAGAGTTGAGTTTGGCACAGTCTTCACCATCTTCAGATATAGTTCAGGTTTCCATGGCAGTAGTTGGTGAGGAGCATGTATCCACAGATTTTGGTTGTGAGCAGGTTGAGGATGTGGTTACATCCATCACAGTTACAGGTGCAATCGATATAGATGAGATGAATGCATTGGTTGAGAGTTGCAGGGAAACACATGTTGCACCAGGTTCTCCTGAGATTAGTCCCATGATAAGTGATGCAAGGCAGATTATTGATAGCTCTTGTGACATCGTAGTCGATTCACCAGAGAGTTGTGTGACAACTCATGACACTACTCCATCTTCTTCACAGGAGATATGCAAAGTATCATCTAGTTGGGAGATTGATTCTTATTTTGATTTGTTTCCCTCCTCTGGAAGAAAATTAGTCATTTCATCCCATGCAGTTGATTATGATCGACAGTTTGTTGAGCCAATTCAGGAGTACAATTCGATTTATTGTTCCAGGGATTCAGAGATGGATGATTCAAATCAGCACGAAGTGATTGTGCAGTTTGTGAATAATCCATTATTTGAGTTTGATGGTGGATTGACCTATGATAATCTACTCTTCGAGTTGGAAGCGGATCACACTCCTGATACTAGTCCAAGGTTGAGCGATAATCGTAGTGTTTGGGATCATTACAGTGCATCGGGATTCCAAACAGGGCTCACGGAGGAGTTTTACAGTGTGTACACAGTGAGGAGTACTTATAGTTTTGCCTTTGATCCACCTATACATGAGTTGTATTCAATGCAAAATTCTTATATGCATGATGACTTGCTTTGCGCGGTCGAGGGAAGCCAATCATTTTTGTGCTCAGAGTTACCATCTTCAGAAGATGAGACTAGAGGCTGCAAGTATTTGACTCAATTGTTTGTAGGGGATTACTTGCAGGATCAGAGGATGGACTACCATCATGCTCATGAGTACCTGACAGAGTTTGCCACTTCTGGGTTTCAATGGGAGACAGGGCTTCTAGGAGGTTGTAGTGGCAATGGGCATGATGGCTTGGTTAGTTATCACATCCATGGGAGTTTAGCAGGAGTTGTAGAGAGATATTGTGTTACAAACGCTTTCGGATGTTCTTATCCCCGCACAACGGATGGATGTGAGGTTCGGTATTTTTGGGATCTAGGCGGCGACAAGTTTGGCACTGTGTATTGGATGGGTCCCATTGGGTTGCTTCACTATTTGCAACATGGTGAAGTGGAGATCAAATTTGAGTAGTGGAAGTCTGAGTGTGTTTTCATAGCAGACTTCTATTATGAATTTGGGATCTAGGTATTTTATGTTGGACACTCTCCAGTATGTTGAGGGATCCTTTGTGTGCATCAGGGTTCCGGTTTGGGTTCACTGGGGAGTATTGTTGCATGTGCATGATGTTGCTTCACAGTCTATGGTGTATGGTGTTTTTATCAAGGTGGAGCAGCGGGTTGGTTGATGTTTGCTTGAGGTCAAGCAATCTCGGGAAGGGAGGACTGTAATGTCCCATTTTCTAGCTCGCATTGTATGATGTTGTCGTTAGCCTATTTCTCCTTGGTTTCGTAGGCTAACTAGGGCTTTTAAGAAATCTTGAGGACTTTTGGCCTAGGCAATTTTCGTTGCAGGTCAATTCGGGACATCTAGAGGCAATTTTGGTATACTTACTATTTTTAGTAAGTCATTAATGCTATTAATAGTAATTCATTAGGTGAGTCGTGATCTCTAGTGACAGTGCTTTTTCAATGGAAAGTTGGTTATTATCGTTAGATGATTTCAACTCCATTGGTTTAATTCGTCTCCGCATTAATAGTAAGTCATTAATGCTATTAATAGTAATTCATTAGGTGAGTCGTGATCTCTAGTGACAGTGCCTTTTCAATGGAAAGTTGGTTATTATCGTTAGATGATTTCAACTCCATTGGTTTAATTCGTCTCCGCATTAATAAAGTTTAAATTATAAAGTTAAATCCAATTATTTGGCTTTATTATTGTGAGTCTAAAGTTAAGTGGGAAAATGAATAATAAAAGGGGCTCCTTATTTTAAAATACATGAGACATCAAAAAGGAAAAAAAGAAAGTTTATGTTTTATCCCACATTGCTTAAAAGTATGAATGAGCTCTTATGAGAAGCTTATAAAAAGTGTTGCAAGGGCTCACTTTCAGCATGCTTGGTTTATGCTTGATTATTATTCTCTCTTGGAGAATTCTGGGAAGCTTTGGCTTTCAGCAGGTTTGAGGACGGAAACCCTCGAGCTTGGAGGCAATGGACGAAAACCCATTGTCTGTTGGAGATATTACTCAGGTGTCTCACTTGTGCTTCAAACTCATACTTCTGGTTATCCAATCTGACTATAAGTTTTGTGGCTAAGATTGGATATTTTTGTTGTTGTTCTACTGAAGAATTTAAGGCAATATACATATTTAATTTCAGATCTCTATTTCAGTCTGATATTATATGACTTTCAGCATAATCTATCGGATAAATTGAAACCAGTTTGCATGCAAATTGTTTGTTAAATTTTTTGTGGAACATTGGAAAAAATTGGGGCAAATATCCATAGGGGCTGTTTCACAAGTTCACCAAGTCTTGTGTCAACTCATCTTCTCTTTCGTTGTTTGCTTGCACAAGTTCTTCAACTGGTTGTCCCATTACATCGCCATGATTCCTATCTGTGAATTGTGTTTTGTCAAGGTTCGTATCGGCAACGACGCCAAATGTTTACTCGATGATGCTATTTAAATGATTAACAAAGAGTAAACAAAAATACATAACAGCAATAACAGAATATATCAATTACTCATAACAATGCTCTAGAAAATATGTCGTGTGTTCATTCATTCATCAGATATGCAATAATCAAAGGATACATATGCATGCAGTCCTCGACTATGAGTACAATGAGGAAATATATAGCAAGCCAATGTTGGTTGAAAACAGCAATCATTGATAGCTACCAACTAACAGCCAATGGTCGGGGACTAATTACAAAACAACTTATTTATTTATTTAACCAACAACTGCATGGACTAAATGTATATCAAGTACAATAGCAAAGAACTGGTGCAAAAGGGACCCTAGACTTAAAGCAAAAACAATAAAGCAAGAAGTAGACAAATGAGGGTTAACCCCAAAAAGAGCAATCCATAAACTAGTACAAGTATAAATTGAAGTGTGAGGGAAAGACCCCACAAATCAGTGAAAGCAGATGAAGACAACCCAGGTCGAGAACCAAAAAAGACTCAGGTAACAATTTTCTGGGACGTGTTGGAGGAGCTAACATTATATCATCAATCACAATAGGAGTACCAATGCAAAGTCTGAGAATAAAGAATATAGCACGAAAGATAATAAGTGATTCATATCTTCAAGTATTGGTCCTGTTGAGAGGGCAGCAGCTGGTCGTCCTTCACCGTTCCACTGACATGCCATGGAGGATCCATACCCTTGGCCACCTTGCTAAATGCTCCATTGGTTAATAGGGGATATAAGGTCACTGAAAAAGAAATTCTATTGCTTGATGGCCTTTTAAAGGTTGGATATTGCTAAATTTGCTGAGCTGCCACCGAATAATCCCTCCACTGCCTCTCACTTCTCAGTGTTCAAAATTCTTCCCATTGTTTCTTCCCTATTGAGGACACTTTGGTATCAGTGTCCATGGATGGCAATTTCCTCCTTTTGCTTGTTAAGGCAGCCAATAATGGCTCGTTGAATGTCCATGATGCCTTGAAGATTGCTAAGCACCAGATTGATAATTTCTTAGAAGTGAATTTGCTTCAAATTTTTGAGCTCTATATATTTAATGAGGTCTGGCAGAGAGTCATTTATGATGGCAAGGGCAGAGCGGTGGTAGTTTATTTGAGTTGAGTAGTTTAACTGTAGTGTTCTCAGCATCAGCATTTTGGTTATCACAAGCATGTGGGAAGGTAGGATTTTCAAGCTCAATTAATGTGTCAAAAGAAAAAATGGCTGCCAACTTTTAGAGGTGTGGAATGGTTCAACAGATGGAGTGGTTGGCAACAAGGAGCAAACTCTTGGACAGGAATGAGATTTGGAATGACTATTTTCCTAGAGATAAGATCAGAAGTAGAGGTCAGTTTTATGGGCTGGGTACAGACATTTCTACCTTATTGTCAACAGGAGTAAAGGCAGAATTAGGGATATGACAACCTGAGCACATTAATCCACTTTGAAAATTGGTATCTTCTCAGCTCTTCATTTTTCGTCAAGAATGGTTGTAACAGGACAATCATTCTCTGGTGTTATGCATTCCTTCTCTTCTGCATTCATTTTCACCATGTCTACTTCAGCAGCTATACTCTTCCTCTTTCTAATGTAAGTTTGCAGTGGGGAATTGCTAGTCTTAAGACACTTGCATTGACAACAGGGAAGGGATCTACTACTAGAATCTAAAAAAAGTTTTAAGCTCCTCCTGATCTTCATAGTAGCAGTAATTTTGGTTTCCCAAGGGGAGATGTCAAGTCTGGAAGACCTTTTGAAATTGCTACAGTAAAAGCAAAGGATGTGGTGTAGCTGATTACCTAGTGCCTTTCAAAATTATAGGACAGTGCCAGCTACATTCTCTGTTGAAAAATCATTTAGTGGTGGCATCATCTGCTGCAAATCACTTGTACTAAACCCTAGAGGAAGTGAGGAATCCTACATGGACAGTGAAAACAAATAGATCATTCTCATTGAAATCGTCAGATCCATGTCACCATTACTTCTTGGTTGGAAGAGTAGTTGTTGGGTCCAGTCATGGTGGAAGAGAAGCAGCACTGAGAAATGAAATATTTTTCCTTACATATATTACCATGCTCAAAAGATACAACACAATATTTGCCAGTTATGTCGAAATTAATTATCAAATTCATCCCCTCCTGCCTTGCCTTCATCACTTGAATGTTGACACCAAAAATTTTAGAAATCACATCATGTATATGAAGGCAAAACAGGTGTTTTATGCAGCCCAGCTGCTGCTTGTGGATTTTGTAAGGCCTTTGAAGCTTCACAAGCCCCTCAGCAATCGTTGGAGTGACTTCTTGCTCTCGGAGGGATTCAACAAAGATTGATTTTAATTGTCTTGCATATGTAAAGGCTTTGACAACTAACGTGGTTGTCTTTAGCAAAATTGCAAGTCAAAACTTCAACTTTGTTGGGTGCTGCCATGTGCAACCAGCTGGGTGCTGAATTGGACTTGCTGCAGTGAACTTTCACTAGCAAACGAAATTGATGACTGGGAGGCCATTGTGCTAAGTAGGATTAAGTCAATGCGTTTTTTTAACTTTTTTTCCACTGGAGTGTCTGGAGGACTTGACAGCTTTGGTTGAAGTCTCATCAATTCTTTGGAGCCAGTCTCTTGTTTTTGGCTAAGCCAACCATCTGTGGGTGACACTTGATCAAGTTTAGTGTCACATTTGACATTAGCATTGAGTGTAGATGGTTACAAAATGTCTGCTAGGAGGGGCTCGGAGGTAGGATGAATATTGAAATTTTTACGTGTATTGTATAACTACTGCTTTATTAACTCCTAACATTAAAGTCTAGCTTATTAACATTTTGTGTAACCTAACCACTAACTTAAAATGTAAGTCTTACTAA
This sequence comes from Sequoiadendron giganteum, assembly GCA_007115665.2. Classification (NCBI taxonomy): domain Eukaryota; kingdom Viridiplantae; phylum Streptophyta; class Pinopsida; order Cupressales; family Cupressaceae; genus Sequoiadendron; species Sequoiadendron giganteum. Next base: position 574,989,778 of record CM021106.1, on the reverse strand, counting down.
CTTTTGATGTTATTGCTAACAACTGTATTAGTAAAATAGGAAGCAGCTCTAATGGATTCAACAAAATCAAAATTGGGGCTATATTTCTTTCAATTTGTTTTCCAAAAGTTTGAAATCATCTTGCTATCTAAAACATTTCTTTTATTCTTTTTTAATAATACCCCTAATAGTGCAACATGGGTTAATATTGGAAATAACATTTCTATAGAACCTAGCTAAACAAAGAAACTTCTCCCACCAGGAATGCAACATTAGATATACTAAAATTTATACACTGAATTTGTCTTTTAACCATCATAATTCAGAAGTCCAAGCTGTAACATTATTGTAAATATTATGTTGAGTTAATAGAATCTGTTGTGCTATGATTCTCTAAGTCTTGCATATTAATGTCTATACATTAATGCACAGCCCTTGCACACATCCAACCACAATTGTCACTATATCCTAAGCCTTCTCAACATAGATTTGAACCTCAAGCCCAATCCCCAGATGGATCGATGTAGTACAATATTGTTGAAGCTGTTAGTATATAACATCTTCATCATGTTCTCAATTGCAAAAATATTCATTAGAACAAGCAACATTGAGTTTAATTGTCCATTGACCGTTTATTTATGGAAACTTGTATACTTATCTAACGTAGAGAGATTGCAGATCTATTAAAGACCTAAACCATTTTTGTATTGACATTTCATTTATCTGCTCCTAAATAGTATTGGTCAACAATTTTTGAGTTTGGTCTGACTTCTCTAACTGTTTACCTCAATCAACAAAATATATATCTCCAATTTATGATTTTTGCACATAAATTACATCCTTAATTCTAAGTAATGATATGAAAACCTTAACATGAAATAATTTGTGTGGTGAAATAACTTAATTGAAAGAAAATTCAAACCTGTAGACATAACAGAAGTGCATTATGGAGTACTTTGTTCTCCACCACATATCTGCAAATAAATTCGTATGATTGCAAAATCAGAGTATCTTAATGTTTCACTTGGCAAAGCAAAAAATACAAAAATGATTGAAATTCACAAACTGATGAGCATATTTACCCCAAAACTTGCTTTCCTACATCTCTAGCATTATATCGTGTGTACCCCCAACCAGTGTAGTCCCATACCTACAACAACTACATAAACCATTTAGAAAAAAAATGGAAATGCCTAAGAGTTTCTCCTAAAGTTGAAAACAGAAATCTTCCAAATTCAGAGAAACAGAATGAAGCTAAATGATTAACAAGTCCTGAGAAAAATGAAACATTCAAGTGAAATGTGTATCTGTAATAATAAGAAATGGGGAACTCCCTGTATACAAGATAAAAGTTTCACTATTGACTTGAACCATTTGTGAGCATGAGAAACTAATAACTAGGAAAGGATGATAACATTTTATGTAAGGGAAATATCCTCTGGGAAAAACACCTAGATACAAATTAGAAGGAATGTGTGCAGAAGAATTGTGTCATATAAAAAGCAAAACAAAGAGAGGTCGACATTAAGTATATACTATAAAGAGACCACAGGAACAACTTCTATATGCACAGTTCCATATAGTTATGTGGATTGAATGTCACAATAGTTACCAACATGATGCATGGATTGTGTACCAAAATTCAAGGAGGCATGTAAAAAGTATAAAGTTTGGCAGCTGCAGAGGCTATTAATTTTTATAAAGAGATAAAAGTTGTGGCCCAAGTTTAAATGGAACAACTTTGCCTAATAAGCAGATGTTAATTGAAGCCCTAATTGCAGATAAGATTACCCTGTTTCCGGTGATGAACAATGAAAATATGGGAAGCATGTACAGGAACCTTGACATATTGCTGTGCTTCAGGATATAATATCTCAGTTAATAAGTTTCATATCCTGGAGTGACTAGAGAATCATCCAGATTGGCTCAGAGATCAAGGTTGGTGTTGGCATGGACCCCAAAGAATTGTGATATATTTGGGGATCCCTTTCACTCTCGTGCCCTCTTTCAAGGACATATCAAGATGGGCTGTCCAAAACATTATTAGGAAAATTGAGAAATGAGAGGGTCACTTGTTATCCTTGGCAGGGAGATTCCACATTTGTCAAAATGTCTTCTCCGCCAATAATATGTATTTGTCCTCAGATTGGATGTGTGCTGATGTTTACTTTAATCAAATGCATAATATTGTACAAGACTTGCTTTGGTCAGAAGGGAGTAAAGAGACACAAAATCAAACAAAAGTATATGTACAAAACTATAACAGAGAATATTGGTAAAATATTCGATGTATTATTTTACATGAAGTGAAGCTTCATTTATAGAAGTTACAAAGTATTCAAAAATACAAAGTTTCTCAAAAGAAATTGAAGAGAACGGAGGAAACGTTCTCATCCAATAAAATACATATTGACCATTAAATTAATAATCTAAATATTATTTTAACACCCTCCCTTAATGGTCAATCTATCAACTACACCAAGATGCCTCTTGAATTTTACAAACTTATCTGGACTGAGAGACTTGGTGAGAATATCAGTAGTCTGATCCTCTATCAGAACATACTGCAATACTACTGATCCATCTTCGACAAGCTGGCGAATGAAATGACAGTGAAGTTCAACATGCTTTGTCCTTTCATGGAAGACTAGATTTTTGCCGAGTTTCAACACCCCTTGATTGTCACAGTACAAGGGGGAAGGCCTTGCTTGAGACATTTGCATGTCTGAAAGCACCCTTTGAAGCCAAACCACCTCACAAGCTGCTTTGACAGTTCCTTGATATTCAGCTTCAATCGAGGAAAGAGCTACTGCCTGCTGCTTCTTGCTGGTCCATGTGACTACACCTGTACCCAAACTGAATACATACCCTAAAGTAGACTTTTTGTCATCCACAGAACCTGCCCAATCTGAGTCTGTATAACCAATCAGCTTAGGATCTTTGCACCTTCCATACAGAATGCCAAAGTCGGAAGTGTCTTTCACACACACTTCGCTGCAACCCAATGTTCAACTTTAGGGGTTGTCATGAAGCAAGAGATGTAGCTCAATGCAAAACTAAGATCAGGTCTAGTAGCAGTGAGATAAATGAGGCTGCCTACTAGTTGCCTAAATGCGGATTCATTTGCCACAAGCGAATCTGAAAAGCTGATAGTTTGAGCCCTTTCTCCATAGGTGTTGATGCAGGTTTGTCGTCACTCATCCTGAACTTATCAAGCAAACTGTGAGCATACTTGGACTGAGAAATGAAGAGTTGTCAGTTGTCTGCCAAACCTCAACACCAAGACAATAATGAAGAAGTCCCAAATCTTTCATGTCAAATGATTGACTGAGATTGTGTTTTATCTCCTTAATCAAATGTTTTAAACTGCCAGTAATGATAAGGTCGTCAACATAGACAACAAGTACAAGAATATCATCACTAGAATGTTTGACATACAAATTTGAATCAAAAGGGCTCCTCTGAAAACCATGATCAGTAAGGTACTTATCAATTTTCATGTACTATGCCCGTCGAGCCTGTTTAAGGCCATAGAGTGCTTTCACAAGTCTACAAACTTGATGTTCTTTACAAGAACCTTGAAACCGAGAGGCTAAGTCATATAGACTTCTTCCTATAGATCACCATTGAGAAACGCACTCTTAACATCCATCTGATGGACTTTCCAACCAAACTGGGTTGTTGTAGCGAGGACAAGCCGAATAGTACTCATTTTGGCGGTAGGAGCAAAAGTCTCCTCATAGTCAATGCCCTTTATCTGTGAGAACCCTTTGGCTACCAGTCTAGCCTTATACTTGTCGAGGGTTTCGTCAACCTTGTACTTAACTTTGTACACACATTTGCAACCAATGGGCTTCTTCCCAAGTGGAAGATCAGAAAGCACCCAAGTGTTGTTCTTCAGAAGGCTACAATGTATAGCTTCCATAGCCTGTTCCCACTCAGGTATGCCTTTAGCCTCTGAATATGACTGAGGCTCAGGGTGTTGTGCAGATTGGCCATGAGAGAAAAATTTATTCTACTACTTGTTCTTCTTCTAAGCAGTTCTACCCTCAATCAATTCATCATTATAAAGATCACTAATGGTTTTAGCATACCATTTAGGCCGGAGAGTAGACGTACCAATATCAGAAATAGGTGCAACAACATCAGCAGGTGTGGCTGGTACAGAATCAGTTGGATCAAGATCCAGATTGTCTTGAGGAGGGGTGGGTGGTGGAATATTTTGTTGAGGTGGTTGCTCAACTGCAGAATTCCTCACATCAGGTGGACTCGGGAGAAGACAAACACCCAATTCAAAAACTGTCGAAGGTTGATCCTCAGGATGCACAGGAGTAGAAGACTGAAAGAAAGGCCCAATAGCTTCATCAACCACAACATCACGACTGAAGATGAGACAATCTATATCTACATCAATCAGTCTGTATGCCTTATGATTTTCACTATAACCACTGAACATGAGTTTTTGGCTTTTGGAATCCAGCCTAGTGCGCTTGGCATCTGGAATCCAAACATGAGCTATAGAGCCAAAAACTTTCAAGTGGCTGATTTTAGGCTTACGTCCAAACCAGGCTTCTTCAAGAGTCATCTTCTTAACCGCATGAGTTGAAGATCGGTTTAGAAGATAAACAACAATATAAACTGTTTTAGCCCAATATTTTTAGGAACATGTCTATGCTCCAACATAGAACAAGCCATTTCAGTGATGATGTAATGTCCCCTTTTACACGAGCATCAGAGTTGGGAGATTAGCCTATTTTCCTGACCCTCGTAGGCTAATAGTTCTAGATAGAAGGTTTCTCGGACGGGCACTTGGTCGTCATTTTGCAGTGTGGATTTCCGGAGTATGGTGACAGGGTGAATTGTGGCGTTCGGCACGATACTGTGCTTAAATTTATGATACTCACCTTTTATTTCACCATCCTTGGCCTAGGAACCATGTGTCTTCAAAAGGAAGGGGTCACTTTATATTTTGCAGTTACTATTCATTCATAAAGTGAAAAAAGAAATAACTTAAGTGAATAGTGCTCATTTTAATGAATAGTGTTTTCAATGTGAAATTATAAATATCAGGAGAGAAAGTTTGACCCTCTTCATGCATAGATGATTTTGCTTGTTGAAAACTTGGAAGTGTTGCTTTGGAGGAAGAAGCAGACTAGGGTTTCCTGATTTCTTGCAGTGGGTGATCCTGGTGGGGCTTGGTTCTTCGTTTGGAGCTGCTTGAGGGTGTGAAACACCACCTTAAAGTTGTTGATCAGTTTTTGGTGGCTTTATTTTGGAGACACAAGTTGTTGTTTGCAGTTTATTTGAGCCATTTTCAAAGGGGTTTGGACTACCATAGACTCCATTCACATTTGCACGAGAGTTGTTCGCTTGTGGAGCATTTTGGGACTATTTTTTGGAAGCTACAGCAAGCTGCATTTCTTGAGGGTTTTAATCAGCACATATTAAAAAAAACGCCTCTTCTAAGAGGCTACAATCTCACCAAAAAGGGGCGCCCTTGGTAGAGGAAGCTTCCCATGTTGGATTTGGTTGGGAGAAGTTCGGATCTCAAGAGTTGTTTTCACTTCTTTGGGGGCGGATACTGTAGCAAGTCACTATTCACAGTGCTTGTATGGCTGTAAGTAAAAATTATGGCATAAGATGTATCTTTTAAAATCTGATGTAAGCCAACTATTTTATGTGATCTATTATGTAATGAAGAAAGCATCTTTGGCTCTTAAATTGAGTAATTACTTAAGTTGTTTCAGTAGCTTAGTTTATTTGAAGTTTCCTTAGTATGTATATGCTTGTTGGTACCTTATTAGCATATTTAGCCAACAAACTCAAAGCACAAAAGGCAAACACGAACTGAAACAAAATCAGATCTACGAAACCCAGTGAAAAACAAATCAGCAGAGTGGTGGAACACTACAGATGATGTGTTTCCTACGTTCAACTACACCATTCTGCTGTGGGGTGTATGGTGTGGTAAGTTGGTGCTTAATGCCATGTGCAGCACAAAAAGTGGAGAAACCAGAAGAATAAAATTCCCCCCCATTATCACAACTAAGAGTAACTATTGGAGAACCAGACTCTTTTTCAACTAAGGCCTTATACTGCTAAAATATACCAAACACATCTGATTTGTTTTTCAAAAAATACACCCACATTTTTCTGTTAAAATCATCAACAAATAATAGAAAATACCTGCAACCAATAACTGAAGGAGTATTCATTGAACCACATAAATCAGCGCGAACCAACTGCAATACCTTGGAAGATCGCCAAGAGTCACCATCTGAGAAGGGAGTCTGGTGTTGTTTTCCAATCTGACAAGCCTCGCATACTCCATGATTCTGAGTCTGAATTGCAAGGAAGCCACCAACCAAATCATGACGAGCTAACTAAGAGAGATACTGCATGTTCAGGTGCCCATAACATTGATGCTAGAGACTGCTAATGGACGTACTCCTGGCTGCCATGGAGTGCTCTTGAGAATCACCAGAGTCAATGAGTCTATAAAGACCATGATCCTCAATGCCCTGAACAACTGTGGTGCGTGTCTCTCAGTCAACAATTCTGCAAGTGTGCATACTGAAAACAATATCCAACTGAGGAGAGTGTGTCATAATCTAACTGACACAAAGAAGGTTCAACTCCATGCCAGGTACGAAGTATACATCAAGAAATATTAAATTTCTCCCTCCGGAGTGAATCTGTATGTTGCCCTCGCCGACAATAGTATACTTCCCGCCACCTACAAAGATGACTGAATCTCTAAAAGGTGTGTACTCAATGAACCAATCCCGGCAATGAGTGAAATGTCGAGAAGCACCTAAGTCAATGTACCAGGCAGAAGATTTCACAGAATCTGCAGGACTCTTGGCCATGAAAGCATAGAATGCAGACTCCTTCTGCTTAATGTGCTCTGCAACATTAGCTTTAGGCTTAGACTCTCCTTGCTTGTTTTGTTTAGAAGCCAAGCATTTTCGGCAATCTTTGTTCATGTGACCAAACTTATGGTTGTAGTTACACTGAACATTCTTCTTCTTAGAAGAATCTGAAGACTGCGCTTGACTGGTTTGTTGAGAGGGTTGGATTTTGCCCTTGTTCTTTTGAACAGTCTTAGCAAGAAATGCCTACTCTGAGGAGAACGAAGCAGCACCGCTACCGAGCTGTTGTTTCCAGCGATCCTGTTGCAGAAAGTATGGTGCAAAGATCTGAAAACTTCAAATCAACATTAGCTGAAGTAATGTTGAGAGTCTCGATAAAATGCTCGTAAGATTTTGGTAGACTTTCAAAGTGATGACTACCATATCTTCTTCCTCCATCTTCCGACCAATCGCCTCAAGCTAATCACGGATGTCCTTGATCTTGGTCAAGTGCGCTTGTAATGATGTTTTCTCATCCATCATGATAGAAAACAGCATGTTCTTCAGGAAGAAAGCACGGCTTTTGTCGGGAGTTTCATGAAGATCCTTTAGATGATCCCATATCTCCTTCGCTGATCTACCAAACGGAACTTGAGGCAGCTGATCATTAGTGACAAACAGCTTAATGAGCATCACTGCTTCACAATTTTACTCATCAAACTTGTCCTAATCTTTATCACCCGATGTTGGCCGTGTCTTTTTACCCAGAATGATCTGATCAAGGCAATGATATTCAAAGATAGTCATCATTCACTGCTTCCAAGTGTAGTAGTTGCGGCCATTGAACTTTTGACTGCCCTCCAACCTAATATGAGATAATGAGGCCATTTGTCACAGGTTTGTACTGAGTACCTTTTACAAAAAATCTAACAGATACGAGGCACACAACCCCACTAGCAGAAAATCTGTCAAAAAAGAACAAAATAAAAATTTTAAAATTTTAAAAAGGCACAAAACCCGAGGTGATAGAAAACTAGGCGAAAAAAATAGAAAGTTGATGGCCCACCACTATAGAGAAGAAGAGAAAACAGCTAGAAAAGACAAAAAATGGCTAGAAGAGACAAAAAAATCAGCTGTAAGACAAAACCCTTCACAAATCTAATGATATTCTTGCCCAAAAGAGACAAAATATTCTTTGATCAGAAAACATGTTTGAATATTCTTCAGAAAGGTCAACGCCCAAAAAAACCCTTGTTGTAGAAAATCGCGTTTCAGAAACACAAGAAAAATGGCGCCCTCAACCCAGGAAAAAAAAATCCCTCACAACACAAGCAAAAGGCAGCAAAAAGAAACCATGCGAAGAACATGTCTCAGGGCAAAACACAAGTACAGAATCGCCATTCGAAAAGAGGGAAAAACATGCGAAATAGAAGAGTCGCAATTTGCAAAGGAGGTCACGGAAAAATTAAAAAAGTGGTCAGAAACACACAGAGAATGGCCAAAAAACGTGCTCAAAACCTTCAAAAATGCCACAGTTGTGCACGCCTGAAGCCCTCACGAAAAATCGCAGTAAATACAAAGAGAAATGATGCGATTTTTAGAAACTAGATCCCCACGAAATCTTCACCAATCCAAAATCGCGATTTCAAACCTCTATGAAAATTCATGAAATTCCAAAGAAGAAACTCACAAACTTTATCAGAATAAGAGACGCGATTTTTAGCACAAGAGACCAGAAAATAACTTTTCCCACTCTGATACCATATAAAAGAGAATATTGGTAAAATATTCGATGTATTATTTACATGAAGCGAAGCTTCATTTATAGAAGTTACAAAGGATTCAAAAATACAAAGTTTCTAAAAAGAAACTGAAGAGAACTGAGGAAACGTTCTCATCCAATATAATACATATTGACCATTAAATTAGTAATCTAAATATTATTTTAATAAAACCCAGAAACATGAGAAGATTGAGCTTGAAAGATTTGACAATCAAAGGCAACATGTTAGTGATGAAATGAATCCTAAAAGCATGGAAGGGAAATACCCTTGGAAAACTTTTGTCAGACATAATATAAAACATGCAATGCCAAAAGGTAAGAAGCCATCAACAGATCTCAATCATGGTGGCAAAACTCTTCCCCTCCCCTAGCCAGATACATTTATCCACATATTGGATACAAATATAAATACAATATACCCCAATACAACACAGACACCATATCCATATATGAGCCCATATCTTGGCCGCCTATGATACTTCCATACATGGTATCATGTTGTTTGGGCCATATCCAGTTTTAAATTATACAGAAATTAAAAAGATGAACTATCTATCTATCTATCTACACACACACACATATCTATCTATGTATGTGTGTGTGTGCATACATACATATATGTATACATATATGTATTTGTATATGTATATTATATATGCATATGCATACACACACACACACATGTACATATACATAGATAGATAGATATTGCTTAAAAATTTAAATCTTATAAAATAAAATATTTTTAAAAAACAAAATATTTAAAAAATAATTAACTCTATGTCATATGCTTTTTGATGTATTAATATCTAGATAGATTTCTGTATTTTATAAATGCCTTATCTAACTATATCTATATTAGGGGGTTCTAAAATTGTCATGCATGTACCCTATACACATCTATATCAGATATTGTAGTGTCATGTCCCCTTTTTTGGAAAACCAACTGAAGGATGGAATCCGAGAATTCCTCCGCAATCCCCCTCGCAGGGGCATATTCCAACTTGCAGTTTGGAACATAGCATCTACAATGACACCTGCACATCATATTCAAAGCTCATGGGAAAGGGTTCATATACCGGAAACATACCGCTGACAAAAGATGACTATGTTGGACTCACAACATCCAACTCCTCAAGCGTGATTGATGGGGCACCTCTGGATCGTGCAGCATCAAGCTTAAGGCACCAGAAGGGAGGAAAGGACCAAGGAGTCTCATGGATAGACCTGCAAGATGACACGTTACCCAACGAGGCGTCACCAGTGGCCTTAGGGCCGACCTAACGTAACGTGTGAGAATGTAATTTCTAGGCTTTGGCGCCAATTTGGCTCAAGGCCAACCTTCTCCTCTAGAGAGAGTAATGGCATATAAATTTAGGAAGATAGTTCATGTGGAATCATCGATTATTATGACATTTTCTTGTAAATTGGAAAACTTGTGTTCTAATTACTTTTGTGGACAAAAACCCATAGGAGTTTGTGATCATTGGATGAAAACCTAGCGGTCACCAAGATTAGAGGATGAAACCCCTTTGATTCTTGAGGGCATTACCATTCAAGGAGTGCATCTAAGCTTCAGTAGGGTTATTGTGGATCTATATGCACCATTCCGGATCAACATTTGCAGTCATTGTGAGTTGTAATTATCATTTCATATCTATGGATGTAATTTTGAATCTATTTCAATATATCAAGTGATCTTTGGGGTCTATATTTCTACAATTCTGGTTTAACTCATTAGATCTATCCGCATATTCTTGTTTATGTTGATAAATATAATTTAGGGACATTACAGTGGTATCAGAGCATGATTCTTCCAACATATAGGGTTTTCTAATGATTGAAGATTCCAAGTGATAGAGCGATCAAATACCTAAGGCAGAAGCAAAAGGAGTCCCTTGTGGCATGTCCAAACTTAGAAGAGGAAATCATATCTGAAGAAGGAAGGAAAGTCAAAAGATGAGGAGAGAGACAAATTCTTTGCAATTGTAACAAACTAGCAATGATCGTGGAACAAATGTGGTCGCAACAAAATAAGAAGTGTGCAGAAGATAATAGAGCAGAAGGAAGCACCTCTAGCTGGAAGAAATCAATGCACAACTCAAAGATAGCTAAAGCCATCTTCCTACCGGATAATGAAGAAGAAGAAGAAGAAGCTACCCCTATTATCTCAACTAAGAGATCCCCAGTTCCAGTGGCTGCAAAATGGCATGAGGATTATGTCAAACAATTTGATGCTTTCAAAGCAGCTATTCCATTTGAGAAATTTATAGAGATTCATGAAAAGAACCAAAGGAGGAGAGAACAAGAGAAAAGTGGAAGGGAGCTCAAGAGCAAAATCCATAAACTTTCGGCACCTACTTTTGATGGAAGTGAAAGAATCTTAGCTAGGGATTGGTTGCAAAAATTGCAAACCTATTTCACTCTCAACCCAATGAAGGAAAAAGATGCTATTCAACTTGCAATCCTACATCTCGAGGGGAATGCTTATGAATGGTGGTATCATGGCACAATTACACAAGGCCTTGATCAAGTAAGTACTTTTGAAGATTCCAGTCAAAAGGTTCTTGAGAGGTTTGAGCTTAGAGATGAGGAAGAATATTTCAAGGAGCTTTCCAAAATCAAACAAAAAGCCGCAATCAATAAGTATGTAGAAGAATCCAAAAGATTGCCATTATGGTTCCTAACATATTAGAAAAGAGAATCATCTATCTTTTCCTTGAAGGACTTGAGGAACCCTTAAGGGGGTTTGTCAAAGTTTTTGCACCATCAACTTTGTAGGAGGCTATTAGGAGTTTACAGCTTGAACCCTCCATTCCCAAGAAAACTTGGGCACATCAACCCAAAGTTACTACTCCATGGAAGCAAAAAGGTGGTTTTCAGAAGAAAGATTTTCATACACCGATACAGAAGAGTGCACCACTGGTACCCACTAAGAGGTTGGATAATGAAGCAAGGAATGAGCTCTAAAGGAAGAAACTTTGCTTTTCATGCAGCGAGCCATGGGTTTTGGGACACAAATGCCTAGGTAAGGGGCAAGTTCACCATATAGAAGTCACTTCTACTGAGGAATCAAAATCAGACGAATCAGAGGAGTTCCATGACCCGGAAAACCTACCCCAGGAGGAAGAAAAAGGAAAGAAAGGTAGTACCTTGGCCTCACTCTTAGGCGCGCATAGATATCATCCTTTCAAGGTCTAGGGAGTCCTTATCGGACAAAGAGTGACTATGTTGATTGATGGAGGAGCTACTCACAACTTCATTGATGAAGGGCTTGTGAAAAGAAGGCTTAATGCAAAAGATTTCATAGGCTTCAATGTCACTGTGGTGGATGGGTATAATTTTCCCTGCAAGGAGAAAATCCCGACGCTAGACATAGCCTTTAGAGATCATAAGGTTTGTGATGATTTCTATGTTATTGATTTAGGTGATATTGATGTGATTTTGGGTGTGCAGTGCCTACATTCACTAGGTGACTCTACAAACTACCAAATGATGGAACTCAAATCCAAAGCTGATGGGAAGGATGTGGTACTAAAAGGAATGGCAAATGGGGCTCCACAAGTAGTCTCAACTAGGAGAATGGACAGGATATTCCGAAAGAGCCAAGTCACTTGGGCTGCCACTTGTCTGGTAATATCAAAAGAGTCTTCTAAAGGTAAGAATAGTTGAGTTCATGTTGATATACAAAAGATTTTGGATAAGCATAGTTTGGTCTTCAATGATATACCTCCCAAATTACCACCGAATAGAGGTTTCCACCACATCATAGAACTTGAACCCGAATCGAAGCCGGTCATGACCACCCCTTACCACCATCCCAAGATGTATAAGGAGGAGATAGAGAAAGCAATTAGGGAACTTTTGGATATGGGGTACATCAGACCGAGTTCCAATCCCTTTGCATCTTCTACAATGCTGGTAAAAAAGAAGGATGGCAATCTATGGATGTGTATAGACTATAGAGCACTGAATAAGACCATAAAGAACAGATACCCGATACCGCAGATAGACAAATTGATTGATGGGTTGCATGGTGCTATGTACTTCTCAAAGATTGACTTGAGGTCTGGATACCATCAAATCCGCATGAGAGAAGATGTTCAAAAGACTACTTTCCAGTGTCACTAAGGGCATTTTGAGTTTCTGGTTATGCCATTTGGCCTCACTAATGCTCTGGCAACCTTCCAATCATGCACGAATCATGTCTTCGGTAAGCACCTGAGGAAGTTTGTATTGGTTTTCTTTGATGATATTCTAATTTATAGCAGAACATGGGAAGAACATTTGAAGCACCTAGATTTTAGTTCTAGGAATACTGGAACAACAATCTCTCTTTGCAAAAATGTCCAAATGTGAGTTTGGGTTAATGAAGATATTATATCTGGGGCATGTCCTAAGTGCCAAAGGATTTCAGGTTGATCAACAGAAGATCCAAGCTATTCTAGATTGGCCACCCCCTACCAACCTGTCTCAGTTGAGAGGATTCTTTGGACTATGTAGCTACTACCGAAGGTTTGTCAAAGGGTTTTCTCAGCTTGCAACACCCCTCACCAACTTGACCAAGGCAAGAGCTTTTGAATGGATGAAGGAAGCACAAACAACCCTTGAAAAGTTGAAGGAGGTAATGAGTTCTTGTCCAGTTCTTACAATTCCTGATTTCTCACTTCCATTTGATGTAGAATGTGATGCCTCCGGTGAAGGAATTGGAGTCATCCTTTCTCAAAAGGGGCATCCTATTGCCTTTGAGATCAAAAAGTTGAAACCCTGTGAAAGAGGGTACTTAGTATACGATAAAGAGATGTTGGCTATAATGCATGCCTTGGAGAAGTTTAGGCAATACCTAGTATGCAGAAGATTTGTGGTCAAGTTTGATCACAATTGTTTGAGACATTTCCTCAATCAACAGAATCTGAATGATAAGCAACATAAATGGGTGAGTAAACTCCAAGCATATGATTTTGACATCGAATATGTCAGAGGCAAGACGAATATAGTGGCAAATGCACTTTCTAGGAGACCCACTCTATGCGATGTATCGACCATATCAACAGACTGGAAGGAATCTATCATTGTTGAGTATGCTTAGGAAACAATTTCTACTGGTATTTTGAAGGTGATAGAGAAAGATGACCGGTAAGTGGTGACAGAAGGTCTGATTCTATTCAAAAACGGGGTATTCCTTGTCTCTGGATCAAAGGTCAAGAGGAAGATATTGGAGGCCTTTCATGATGCAACCATGGGAGGACATTCCGGATTCTACAAAACTTATTGGCATATCAGAGAAAGATTTTCTTGGAAGGGCCTTGAAGAGGATGTTTTGTCCCACATAAGGGAATGTACCACATGTCAGAGGAACAAAGGAGAGCAAGAGTTTCCGACCGAATTGCTATAACCACTTCCCATTCCAAAACACAAATGGGAAAGTATCTCTATGGACTTCATCACCAAACTACCAAAAGCTCAAGGGAAATATTGCATTTATGCTGTTGTTGATAGGTTGACAAAATATGCTCACTTCTTTGCTATCTCCACTGAGCACAAGGCTCCACAAGGTGCAAATTTATTCTTCAAAGAGATCTTTCAGTTGCATGGGTTGCCCAAAAACATTGTCAATGACAGGGATAGCCAGTTTCTCAATACTTTCTGGAAGGAGAAACTGATGGGCAGACTACGATAGTAAATAAATGGTTAGAAGGATATTTGAGGAATTATGTCACTAGTCAGCAATCCGCCTAGATCAAGTAGCTTCATTTGGGAGAATATTGCTACAACACAACTCACCACATGTCCATCGGTATGTCTCCATTCAAAAGCACTCTACAGATAGGATGCCTTAACTTTTGCAGAACTAACTCTCACAAACAATATAGTTCCAACAGCAAGTGATCTAGTGAATCAAAGTAAGAACATATTGAGATCACGCAAGGATCACCTACAAGTGGCTCAGAATCAACAAAAGATGCATGCTGACAAGAAGCGCACAAAGAGATCATTTGAGGTGGGAGATATGGTATTTCTAAGATTGCAGCCATATAGACAATCTTCCATCAAGAAAAGTGGTTCAAAAAAGCTCAAGCCTAAGTCCTATAGGCCATACAAGATTGTTGATGATAATGCAGCCGCAGGAGTCTACTTCCAGACGCACAATTTCCAAGAAGACAACAAAAATTGAATGAAGCCTTATGGCTATTCAATTTTATATGCTGCTTGAAGAGGAGGCCGACTTTATGCATTTAATTAATGTTCATTTATTATTATCTTTGGGCCGACCTATCTTGCTATTTTGTAAATTCTTTATTTATGTAAGGTGGCCGACCTACTTGAGGAGACACCTCATTTTGTATAAATACAAGGTCATGTTTGATCATTTGAATATCAAGTTCATCAAGCATAATTTGTTGATGATAATGCAACCGCAGGAGTCTACTTCCAGGCGCACGATTTCCAAGAAGACAAAAAAAATTGAATGAAGCCTTATGGCTATTCAATTTTATATGCTGCTTGAAGAGGAGGCCGACTTTATGCATTTAATTAATGTTCATTTATTATTATCTTTGGGCCGACCTATCTTGCTATTTTGTAAATTCTTTATTTATGTAAGGTGGCCGACCTACTTGAGGAGACACCTCATTTTGTATAAATACAAGGTCATGTTTGGTCATTTGAATATCAAGTTCATCAAGCATAATTCGCATTCCAAGCAGAAGTTCGCACTTGAGCAGCAGCGAATCATCTTGCAGCAGCAAGCCGATTTCAAGGAGAAACATATTCATTGTATCTTTGCATCTAGGAGAGGTGCTAGTATTCATTGTATCAAATTCGGCCATGTGTTGAGCCTGAGTTGTAAGCAGATTTCTGCTCTTATTCCTTCATTATATAAGAGACATATTTGCTAGGTTTTTCTCCCTCAAGAGGAGGGTTTTCCCAGGGTATCTTGCTATGTTTATTGTCTTATGTGTTGCATTTTCTGAGTGCTTTCTTTTTGTATATCTGATCATTAAAACGCTAACATGGTATCAAAGCGGGTTTGAAGAAGATCGTGATCACATTTGTTTTGCAGCATTACTCCTTAATCTCTTTTCCTGTCTATCTCTATTTTAGTCAAGATGGTAAATGGTCTGAAAATTGAGGATAGACTCGAAGGAGCTTCTAACTACACATTATGGAGGTTCAGAATCATGCTCACCTTGGAAGAGAATGATTTGGCTGAGTTTGTGGAAACCAAAGTCCCCGAACCTAAGGAGGAAGAAGAGAAGTTGCAGTGGAGGAAGAAAGACACCAAGGCAAAGAAGATGTTGGTTGATTTCGTTAAAGATCATATTGTTTCGATTGTCTTCAAGTTGAAGACAGCAAGGGACATGTTCAAAACATTGGAAGAGATGTACGAAATCAACAACACCAGCCGGGGACTTGCACTGAAGCAACAACTTCATCATGTTAAGATGGCGGAAAGAGAATTTGTCATCACCTACTTCATGAAGATTTCCGAATTGAGAGATCAGCTCTCTACCATTGGTCATATTGTTGATGACAAGGATTTGACCATATTGGCTCTTAATGGTCTTCCTTCATCTTAGGAGTCTTACATTCAAGGAATCAGTGCGAGATCGAAACTTCCCAAGTTTGATCGATTGAGGGCAGACTGTATTCAAGAGGAGTCGAGGTTGGCTGCGAGAGGTATTGGTCGAAGCCCTACAAATGAAGACATTCATGTTCTTTCCACTCAATCCTCGATGAAGGAAGGAAAAGGAGGAAAGAAAAGATACTTCAAGAGGAATAGAGATAAAGGGTCAAATGGTGCTCCTGCATTCAAGAAGAAGTGGGACCTCTCTCGTGTTCAATGCTTTAGATGTGACAAGTTTGGTCACTATGGCCCTACCAGACCTAATCAGCATGCTTCATTTGCGGATGTGATTGAGATCTCTCCCCAAAATGATTCTAGTGAATTTCTACTCTAGTCACGGGCCTATGTTCAAGCCGTGAAGGTTGTGTACTGATCTGAGCGCAAGAGCAACGTATCGTACTGTGTCCACCCTTCAGAATATTTAAGAGATAAGTATTCTTTGTTTTGATTGTAATTACTCTCCTAGGCTAAAATTCAGTTTGCTGAGTTGTGCAAATCTAACATTATTTACTTGGATTATGTGTGACCAGTAAATAGTGATCACTAGGATAAGATTCTTTAGAATTAAGAATTACTCATTGCAAGTTGTATCATGCTAATTTGTGAAGATTGTCTTTTATTATGCTAAGATTAGCTCTTCCGAGAAATTGGAAGAAAGAAATGTCATGATTGATGAATTAATTATCTATTACTCAGGAGATTTTGAATTCTATGAGATAAGTATTGCATGGTTGAATAATGTTCATGAATTGTTATGTAGTTATTAATTCATGCTATAACATTGAGATAGTCAATCATGTATGCTCCTAGCAATAGTACTTCTATTTGAGATAGTTGAGTTCCATGAACTATTAGTAATCTCTTCTTAATACTTTCAGGATAAATCAAGAAGCGTAAGAGATTGCTTTCAAGAAGAGTTGGATGCATCCTATAGGTTGAAGAATGGAGACTCTACTTGTAGCTATGAGACTAAGTGAATGGCTGAAGACATCTTTTTGAAGAGGAAGAATTAACCTTAAGAGGGAGTTCTATGACTCGCTAAGAATAAGTAAGGGTTGCAGTGTTGCAAGGCCAAATGCTAAATTATTGAAGTACCTCTTCAGCAGTTGGGTTTTGAATTGCTCAAGTCAGGTCAACCTGGATTTAACATTGGTAGCTCCGCAAACCTATTCCGATTAGAGTGATCTGGGATGAGGTCAAAGAGGACAGCCCTAAATCCCTACAGAGGTGTGCGCTGGTAACCATTTCTCTAAGGCAAGCATTGCAGGCAAATCTTGGACAATGAGGTCAGGAGATTGATGCAAGTGCTTGAAGATTCAGAGGGAGCCTACTGAACCTAAAGAAGATGGTGGTGTTGCTGATCGATGTTGCTTCAGTTTGGGATCTGCCATGATATCTTGGTGCAGCAGGGAGCAGTCTTCAGTAGCATCGAGTACAACCGAGGCAGAGTATATTGCAGCTTGTTTAGCAACTCGTGAAGCAATGTGGCTTCGTAAGCTCCTAGCAGGATTGTTTGGACAATCAATGGAGCCTACTATCATTCATTGTGATAACCAGAGTTGTGTGAAGCTTTCTGTCAATCCTGTGTTTAATGACAGAACAAAGCATGTTGAGATCAAGTACCATTATATCAGAGAACTGGTATTGAGGAAAGCTATACAGTTGAGGTATATCAGCACTGATGAGCAGACGGCAGACATTCTCGCCAAGCCCCTCTCCAGGATAAAGTTTGTGCACTTTCGAGAAAAGCTTGGTATGGTGGAGAATGCAGCCTTGACTAAGAAGGAGCCTCAGTATCAGTAATCCTCTTTAATGAGTTCTTCTCTGTGAGAGAAGTTCGAGGTGAAATCCCTTGTTTCCACCCTCTGGGAGAACCATGGTGAATGTCGTGTGTGTGACTCCATGACAGCATCACGTGAGGTAGTCCGTGATGATTTTTCTTGTACTTGTGTTTCACCCTCTCGGAGAGCCATGGTGAAAGTCACGGTGAGGTGACAACATCACATTGAGTGATGAGCACTTGTACATACCATCTATGGAGGTAGCCATGATGGTTAATATCACGATCAGGTGATATCTTATATGCTTTCACGATGAGGTGATAAGCTTCTTTATCACGATGAGGTGATATGTCTTGTACAGCTGGAAGTATTCCTCCCTAGCTGAGAGGGAGTGTTGATGATAATGCAGCTGCAGGAGTCTACTTCCAAGCGCACGATTTCCAAGAAGACAACAAAATTGAATGAAGCCTTATGGCTATTCAATTTTATATGCTGCTTGAAGAGGAGGCCAACTTTATGCATTTAATTAATGTTCATTTATTATTATCTTTGGGCCGACCTATCTTGCTATTTTGTAAATTCTTTATTTATGTAAGGTGGCCAACCTACTTGAGGAGACACCTCATTTTGTATAAATACAAGGTCATGTTTGATCATTTGAATATCAAGTTCATCAAGCATAATTCGCATTCCAAGCAGAAGTTTGCACTTGAGCAGCAGCGAATCATCTTGCAGCAGCAGGCCGATTTCAAGGAGAAACATATTCATTGTATCTTTGCATCTAGGAGAGGTGCTAGTATTCATTGTATCAAATTCGGCCATGTGCTGGGCCTGAGTTGTAAGCAGATTTCTGCTCTTATTCCTTCATTATATAAGAGACATATTTGCTGGGTTTTTCTCCCTCAAGAGGAGGGTTTTCCCAAGGTATCTTCTTGTGTTTATTGTCTTATGTGTTGCATTTTCTGAGTGCTTTCTTTCTGTATATCTGATCATTAAAACGCTAACAAAGATAACCAGTAAAGTTGGAGAAGTCGCATGAGGTGGAGCTCCCTGCAAGCAATAAAATTCATAATGTTTTCCATGTTGCATGTCTAAAGAAGGCACTCAGATTGCATACTACTTCTTCAGGGGAATTACCCCCACTGGAGGATGAAGCGAAGCTCATTCTAATTCCAGAAGCTATGATTGATACCAAGGTCAAAACTTTGAGAAACAGGAGCATAACTGAGTATCTTTTCTAGTGTAAGAATCTACCCATTAAAGATGCTACTTGGGAGGTATCTGAGATTTTAGAACATCTCAATTTGCATTGCTTAAGGATAAGCAATCTTGAGAGGGGAGGACTTTGTTGATATTTTGTCATTGATGTCAAAGGTACATAGTTTTACTATGGTTGTTTACATAAAAAATTGGAATGAAATTCTAGTGTTTTGGTTAGCTTCTGAAGTTGCTGATTATTCATTAGATCTTCCAATGTTGAAGTTGATGATTATTCATTAGATCTTCCAATGCAAATGAAATTTAAATGTGTTGTTCAAGTATATGTGGCGGACTTTTTTTGTCAACAAATTTGTTTCAAATGACAACTCAGAAAGGTATGTTTGTGCCAAGTTAATTTCGATGCTACACCAAGTCAAATTCCAAATGTCAAATTGGTCGAGTTAGTAACACCTCTGACATTTCTTTTTATGCGGCGGCTAGTCTTTGAATATTTTTGGTTTTATTTCTTTCTTCTATCTTCTAACATTTGCTACGACAGTTTGGTTGAGGGCAGTTTCCATTATGATGTGCCTTAAAAAAAAATTGTGAATCTCATAAGGTTGGAGGTCGTGTCTTTCAAATGTCTTTTGCCACCATCTTCCTTTGGCACGCGATTATGAAACTCCATATACATGTTGAGACGGTTACTAAGGTTTGTGGCATTTAAATGCTATGAATTTTATTCTTCATAAAAAACAGTATATTTGTTGGGACGACTTGCAATATAAAATATCGGGCTTCATTTCTTTAAAATAAATATATATGTTCGCCTAAAAAGTCTTGGCGTTTCATTAATAGCAGCCTTCTTTGATGTTTTAAATGCCATTTTTCATGATCACTTTAGGCAATGTTGACTCTCTGCGAAATGGTTATCCCTAGTGTGGAGTGGAACAGGCATTTTGATAATATTAATTTTTTGGCAGAGAAAATAAAATTTGTGCTCCTTCAGATATTCGTTGTCACTACCTTTATTTGGCACAAGATATACAAAACGTTGGAGTTAATCTGTGCTTAGTTGAGTACGTTAAATACAGACGATGGGCGCCGGCTCATTAGTCACTGCTCAAAAATTTATGTTATGCACGTCTTGCTAATTGTCTAGTGCCGCTTCCACTGGAGAGATGTGTTTTTATTCTAAGTATGCTTTTGCTACATTCTAGTATGTGGAGTATGCCATGCGATATCTGAAAATAAAAAAATATATGAAAAGAAAGAGGGTATATTGGTTGGAGTTGATGTCTTACCAATATTTTTGAAGGAATCATAATCTTTTCTTTTGAGGGTCAATGGCAATGTATGAAGGTATATGCAGGTATTAACATGAACTTTTAAATGTTTTTGTCTTCATCTTATGTCTGGCACGGGCTGCAAGCTATGTAATCACAAAAGTTTATACAGGTGGTTTGATGAAGAATTGTGGTGTCAGGCGGAGTGCAGAGATGGACTAAGGGTCTTCATCGTGGCCAGTCTGTGTAGTATGGAAGATGAGATTTCTATTGTAACCTTTTATCAGAGGCATGAGTTGCATTATTTCTGAGTTGTCTTTGTTTGGAGGAATGCTGAATTAGAATTTTGTGGGTGTGTGAAAGAGCATAAAGACAGATTACATAAGTAATATTCAGATTGAAGTGGTGGTCAGATGATGATAGTTCTCCATTTGAAGAGAGTATGCGTGTGGAAGGAGGAATTTTGAGTCAATAAATCAGAATCGGAGAGTTGTGAAAAATTCAGTGAGTTGGTGCTCACGCTGGAGTTGCTGCTTCAGGAGAGTTGGTGCTCACTTTTGTAATCTAGGTTGGTGCCCATTTGTTATCAATGAAAGCATAGTTCTACCGTGGCTTTTTACCCGAAAGGGTTTTCCACGTGAAAATTGGTGTTCTTCATGTTGATGGTTGCTCTTACTGTTTCTATTTCTGATTCTAATGTTTTTAAGTCTTAAAAGTTTTAAAATACTGATTCACCCCCGCCCCCCCCCTTCATTATTTTTTGTGTGCTCTTCAGACTTGTCATGTCCCCTTTTCCGTCTCAAACACCAACTGAAGGGTGGAATCCGAGAATTCCTCTACATTCCCCCCACAGGGGCACATTCCAGCTTGCGGTTTGGAACATAGCATCTACGATGACACCTGCACATCATATCCAAAGCTCATAGGAAAGGGTTCATATACCAAAAAGATACTGTTGACAAAAGATGATTGTGTTGGACTCACACCATCCAACTCCTTGGGCGTGATTGAAGGGGCACATCCAGATCGTGCGGTGTCAAGCTCGAGGCACCAGAAGAGAGGAAAGGACCAAGGAGTCTCATGGATAGACCCGCGAGATGAAACGTTATCCGATGAGGCATCACCAGTGGCCTTAGGGCCGACCTAATGTAATGTGAGATGTAATTTTTGGGCTTTGGAGCCAATTTAGCTAAAGGCCGACCTGCTCCTCTAGGGAGAGTAATAGAATATAAATTTAGGAAGATGGTTCATGTGGAATCATCAAATATTATGACATTTTCTTGTAAATTGGGGCACTTGTGTTCTAATTACTTCTGTAGACAAAAACCCATAGGAGTTTGTGATCATTGGATGAAAACCTAGTAGTCACTAGGATCAAAGGACGAAACCCCTTTGATTCTTGAGGGCATTACCATTCAGGGAGTGCATCTAAGCTTCAAGGAATTAATAGGGAAGTCAATATGGTTGTGGATCTGTGTGCACCATTCCGGATTAGTATTTGCAGTCATATTTGTGGATGTAATTTTGAATCTCCTTCATTATATCACGTGACCTTTGGGGTCTATATTTCTACAATTATGGTTTAAATCATTAGATCTATCCGCATATTCCTATTTATGTTGATAAATATAATTTAGGGACATTACATGTAGCCATTTCCATGCAACTCTAGTCTGAATATTTTGGATATTTTGTTTTCTAATTTCCACATGGAATAGAGGTCCTCCCATTTTCAAATCATTGGGAAGGCCTCACAACAAATCAAAAATATTTTCTTTGTGTTGGTGTTTTCTCAAATGATAAGAGTTGCCAAGCTTATAGATCCATATGGGGGAACCCGCAATAGTAATGTTCCCATTTGGGAAATTCCTGATTTTACACCTGCAAACAATATTAATCACTAAAAAGTAAAAACTGATATTAGTAATAATAATTAACAAGATATTATGATAATATCCAAATCCCATACATCAAGGCATCATAATATTTAGATCAATAAAGCATAACACCATTAATATTTGGATCAATGCATCACAGCATATTCCTTGCAGCCAATCACATCATGAATTCCTTGGAAATGTTTGCAAACTGGCAATTCTCAAGGCTGGCCGTCCTTGACTTGCCAAGAGCATGTAAGGTGGGCCGCCCTTCCATCCCTTGATCCACCTTGGAGGCTGGCCATCCACTCCATCTCTGGGTGGAGTACCTGACAAGAGAATGAAGGTTGGTCATCCTTTCACCTCTCATGAACTTGAAAGGCTGGCTGTCCTTCTTACTTGCAAGACACTTCACAAGTTCAAGACATGATTTTTCAAGGAATTTGCTAGATTATGTCTAAATAAATACCTCTTGATGAAATAATAATTTTATTCTTAGATGGCTGCCACCAATTATATTTCTGAATATTATTAATTGTTGTTCTCAATTTCTATTCCAAATTTATGTCTTAGATTTCTTTTCTTATTTCTTCTTTTTCACTTGATTCATATGCTGCATTGATTTACCCTTTATATCCATTTTTTGAAGGATTCACCACTCTTCACAATAAAGGAGTCACCACCCTTCATTGCTGCCTTTTGAGAATAATAATTTATTTCCAAATTCATTCATTGATTCATTCCCAAATTGATGATTTTTCCACAAGGAAATGATCCACCTTTATATCTTATTATTGAGGGAGTCACAACCTTTAACATCTGAAAGATTTACAACTTTTTTCACATCATCACTCCTCTTGAGAACATAATTTAATTTACTTGCAAAGTCACATAAGGTCTATTCTCAATAGAATTATTGAATTATGTTATGGATCCCCCTTCTCAAATGAAAAACTCTTCCTCTTATATCTTCAATTTCTTGGGAGTCACACCTCTTTATTATTACTGTCTTTTTAGAAGTCACAACTATTCCCTTAATCACTGGTCTGAAACCTTTAATTTAATTTTAATTTAATATCTTTAATTCCAAGGGATCGCTGCCCTTGTTAGAATTGCTCCCTTATTCAATCAATGTCCCTTAGGTGTTGCGATCTTGATTAATTACTTTGATCTATTTCCTACTTGGATGGGGGCATTGTCGATGTTTATTACAGCGTCGGTCTGCACTTCCCAAGAGAAATATATTAAATGAATATTTTCTAAATGTCAAAGGGCCGACCCTTAAAGGATTCGCACTTACTATGGCCGACCCTAAATTGTATTTATTATTTATTATTTATGTTTTCCTAAAAGGGGGCCGACCTAACTTGAAGAGGCGCCTCTCTTGCATAAATACAAGGTCTTCTTGTCATTGTTCATCATTCATTCCAATAAGCAGTTCGCACCTATTATCAGCAGATAAAATTCGCATCATACAAAGAAAGTTCGCCATTATATTCAAGAGCAGAAATTCGCATGAAGAGGAAGAACAGAAATCCAGATTCGCATTCCTAGAAGAAGTTCATACTTGAACAGCAGATCATCATTAATATAGCAGCAGACATAGTTCAAGGAAGAGCAGATATATTTGCATCTAAGTATTAAGGAAGAGTGCAAATTCATTAGCCATTGTTGGGCTGTGTTGTAAGCAGAATTCTGTCACTTATTATCATATATATAAGAGATATATTTGCTGGGTTTTTCTCCCTCAAGAGGAGGGTTTTCCCAGGGTATCTTGTTGTGTTCATTGTCTTATGTGTTGCATTTCTTTTGTTCAATTGATTATCTAATCTGATCTAAGAAACACTAACATGGTATCAGAGCGGGTGTGAAAAAGATCGTGATCAGATTTAGTTCGCAACACTCACCTTATTCCTTTTCAGTCTATCTTCTAAATTTCTCAAGATGGTGAACGGTCTGAAAATCGAGGATAGACTCGAAGGGATCTCGAACTACATATCATGGAGGTTCAGGTTCATGCTAACTTTGGAAGAGAATGATTTGGCTGAGTTTGTGAAAACAAAAGTTCCCGAACCTGAGGGGGAAGAAGAGAAGCTGCAATGGAGGAAGAAAGACACTAGGGCAAAGAAAGCATTGGTTGATTCCGTCAAAGATCATATTGTACCAATTATCTTCAAGTTGGATACAGCAAGAGAGATGTTTACAACCTTGGAAGAGATGTACGAAATCAACAACACCAGTCGAGCCCTTGCTCTGAAGCAACAACTTCATCATGTGAAAATGGCGAAAGGAGAATCTGTTATTACATACTTCATGAGGATTTCAGAGATAAAAGATCAGCTCTCCACTATTGGTCACATGATTGATGATAAAGAACTGACTATGCTTGCTCTCAATGGTCTTCCGCTTTCATGGGAGGCGTTCATCCAAGGAATCAGTGCAAGATCCGAACTTCCCAAGTTTGATCGATTGAGGATTGATTGCATTCAAGAAGAGTCAAGACTAACAGCAAGGGGGATTGGTCAAAGCTCAAAGAATGAAGAATTACAAGTTCTTACCTCTCATTCATCAAACAAAGGAAAAGGCTTTAAGAGAGGTTTCTTCAAAAGGAATCGAGAAGATGGAAATGAAGATGCTCCTACCTTCAAAAGGAAACGAGACATGTCCAAGATTCAATGTTTTCGTTGTGATAAGTATGGTCACTTTGCGAGGGTTTGCCCCCAACGACCTAAGCTTCAAGTTGCCACTGCAGATGTTGAAGAAGTTGCTCTACAAAAGGACTCCAGTGATTATCTATTTTATTCAGCCTTGTCTAGCAATGTTTCTACTGACTCTAATACTTGGTTGATTGACAGTGGTGCTTCTAGGCACATCACCGGATTCAGAAGTCACCTTTCAAACTTAATGGAAAGCAACTCCAGTGATCAAGTTGTTATTGGAGATGATGCTAGATATTCTGTAAAAGGGATTGGAAACTCCACTCTTCACTTGGATTCTGGAATTTCTTTGGAGTTGAATGATGTATTGTTCGTACCAGGGATAAAGAGGAACCTTGTTTCAATTTCAGCATTAGAAGACAAGGGTTATCAAGTTGCCTTCTCTAAAGGGAAAGTTCTTATATGGGCAAAGAACTCCAGCTTCAAAACTGCTCAAGTGATTGGAGTTAGACATGAATGTCTCTACACGCTGTGCACTCGTCCTCTTCAAGCACTTGTGCATAACAGTACCAGCATGTGTGATCTTTGGCATCGAAGATTGGCTCACATTCACTTTCGTGCTCTACCTATCATGGAGAAGATGGTCACCGGTCTTCCGAAATTCGATCAAGAACATGAAGGTACATGCAAGGGATGTGCCCTAGGCAAGAACACAAAAGGTACGTTTCATTCCAGTGAAAGTAGATCTAAATGTATTCTTGATCTCATTCATTCTGATTTGTGTGGTCCAATGTCTATTGCATCATCTAGTGGTTTCTTGTATTATATTATTTTCATTGATGATTACTCTAGAAAGACTTGGATCTATTTCTTGAGATCTAAAGAATTAGAAGAAGTATTAGAAAGATTCAGAGAATTCAAAGCACAGATTGAAAATCTGTCTAGGAAGAGGATCAAAGTATTGAGATCTGATAATGGTGGAGAATACACTTCTGGCACTTTTCGAGACTTTTGTATTGAAGCAGGGATTAAGAGGGAGTTCAGTGTTCCCTATAATCCACAACAAAATGGTATTGCTGAAAGGAAGAATAGGTCTATTGTGGAAGCAGTGAAAGCTATGATCCATGATGAAGACTTACAAATCTCTCTTTGGGCTGAAGCATCAAGAACAGCCGTCTATGTTCAAAATAGGAGTCCCCACAGGATCAGTAGAGACGTCACATTTGAGGAAGATGTTGCTTATAGAAGGTCCAAAGGCACTCCTATGGAGGTCGATGAAGAAGAACCTCCTCAAGATATGGAAGTTGACCATATTCCAGAGAATCTGAAGGAGGATACAGAACCTAAAGAAGATATTGATCCAGCTGAGCCTTTGGATCCTACTGATGGGCCTCTAGACATTGTGATTGGAAAGAAAAGACCTCTTTGGGCTCGCAGACAATGCAGGAAGCAGAAAGGTTTGCAGCCCCAAGAGGAGCCTTCAGAGAAAGCAAGAGACCTCACAAGTTCTCTAGTTATGTTGCCTTGATGAGTCAGATTATTGAGTCAGAGCCTTCAAATGTTGAAGAAGCTTCTAGTCAACAAGTATGGAAAGATGCCATGATTGAGGAGTATCAGTCTATACTTAAGAACGATGTTTGGGATATAGTTCCTAGACCCAAAGACAAATCTGTGGTGTCTTCTAAGTGGCTCTTCAAGATCAAGCATGCAGCTGATGGGAGCATTGAGAAACACAAGGCTAGATTTGTGGCTAGAGGGTTCTCACAAAAAGAGGGAGTTGACTATGAAGAAACCTTTGCTCCTGTGGCTCGTTACACGTCTGTTAGAACCATCATTGCTATTGCTGCATCTAGAGGATGGAAGATTCACCAAATGGATGTAAAGACAGCTTTTTTGAATGGCATAATAGAAGAAGAGGTGTACATTGAGCAACCAGAAGGATTTGAGGTGCATGGGAAAGAGTCTCATGTCTGCAAGCTGAAGAAGGCCTTGTATGGTCTTAAACAAGCTCCTCATGCATGGTATGAAAGAATTGATCAGTATCTTTCAAGTCTGGGTTTCTCAAAGAATGATGCAGATTCTAACCTCTACTTCAAAGTAGTAAATGGTGAAGCATTAATTTTGGTTTTATATGTTGATGACTTGATCATTACTGGTGAAGAACATCTAATTCTAAAATGCAAGAAGGAATTAGCTTCAGAATTTGAGATGAAGAATCTAGGTCTCATGCATTACTTTCTTGGCTTAGAAGTTTGGCAAAAGCTAGATGAGATGATTCTAAGTCAAGGGAAGTACACTGTTGACATTCTCAAAAGGTTTGGTATGATTGACTGCAAACCTATGTCTACACCCATGGAGACTAATTTAGATAAGCTGAAAGAAGCTGCAACTAGTTCAGAACCAGTGGATTCTACGATGTATAGACAATTGATTGGTTCATTGATGTATCTAGTTAACACTAGACCTGATATTTGCTATGCAGTGAGTGCACTTAGCCAGTTTATGTGTGAACCAAAGCAAATACATCTTGTAGCAGCTAAACATATCCTGAGATATTTATGTGGCACAATCGGATATGGGTTGAGATATTCTTCAAACGTGGATTTGGAGCTGCATGGTTTTACTGATTCTGATTGGGCAGGATGTGTCTCAGATCGGAAGAGTACTTCTGGTTGTTGCTTCAGTTTGGGGACTGCTATGATCTCCTGGTGTAGCAGGAAACAGTCTTCAGTGGCCTTGAGTACAACTGAAGCAGAGTATATTGCAGCTTGTGTGTCAGCTCGTGAGGCAGTGTGGCTTCGTAAGCTCCTTGCAGGATTGTTTGGACAATCAATGGAGCCTACTATCATACACTGTGATAATCAAAGCTGTGTGAAGCTTTCTGTCAATCCTGTGTTTCATGACAGAACAAAACATGTTGAGATCAAGTACCACTATATTAGAGATATGGTGCAAAGGAAAGCTATACAGTTGAGGTATATCAGCACTGAAGAGCAAACGGCAGACATTCTCACCAAGCCTCTCGCCAGGATTAAGTTTGTATACTTCCGGGAGAAACTTGGTATGGTGGAGAATGCAGCCGTGACTGAGAAAGAGTCTCAGTAATCAGTGATCCTTGTTGAGAATGCAACTCTTTGCTGAGAAAGAGTTGAGGTGCAAGCCCTTGTTAATACAATTCTCTGCTGAGAGAGAGTTGAGGTGAAAGTCCTTGATAATGCAATTCTAATGAGAGAGAGTTGAGGTGAAAGCCCTTGTTTCCACCCTCTGGGAGAAGCTATGGTGGATGTCATGTGTGTGACTCCATGACAACATCACGTGAGAGAATCCGTGATGAGTTTTTACCATCTGTGGGAGTAGCCATAATGGTTAATATCACGTTGAGGTGATATTTTATTTTGTTTTCATTCTAATATAATGTGTCTTGTGCAGATGGAAGTTCATCCCTAGCTGAGAGGGAGTGTTGATGTTTATTACAGCGTCGGTCTACACTTCCCAAGAGAAATATATTAAATGAATATTTTCTAAATGTCAAAGGGCCGACCCTTAAAGGATTCGCACTTACTATGGCCGACCTTAAATTGTATTTATTATTTATTATTTATGTTTTCCTAAAAGGGGGCCGACCTAACTTGAAGAGGCGCCTCTCTTGCATAAATACAAGGTCTTCTTGTCATTGTTCATCATTCATTCCAATAAGCAGTTCGCACCTATTATCAGCAGATAAAATTCGCATCATACAAGGAAAATTCGCCATTATATTCAAGAGCAGAAATTCGCATGAAGAGGAAGAACAGAAATCCAGATTCGCATTCCTAGAAGAAGTTCATACTTGAACAGCAGATCATCATTAATATAGCAGCAGACTTAGTTCAAGGAAGAGCAGATATATTTGCATCTAAGTATTAAGGAAGAGTGCAAATTCATTAGCCATTGTTGGGCTGTGTTGTAAGCAGAATTCTATCACTTATTATCATATATATAAGAGATATATTTGCTGGGTTTTTCTCCCTCAAGAGGAGGGTTTTCCCAGGGTATCTTATTGTGTTCATTGTCTTATGTGTTGCATTTCTTTTGTTCAATTGATTATCTAATCTGATCTAAGAAACACTAACAGGCATGACAGTCCGCCCTTCCCAAGATTGCCTGTTCTCAAGCAATGTTAGTTTTGATCTGTCAAACTGAATCATTTTTGCCAATACCAAGATCCCAAATCAACTTTGGAGATTTGTAATCCCTAGATCCTCCTTGTGATGTAATTAGCTTCTGCTGTGACACTCTGATATAATTAGGAATTCAAAATTCTATACCAAGTGATGTTTCTCTCATTATCTTGGTTATGTTCAACTCTGTACTACCATGATGTCCTTGAAGAATTGTTAATGTACTTGCCAATCTGCCAATATAATCTTTTAATATCATAAGGTTGATAGCATCATCTGAAGTGTGAGGACAATTTATTGTCCAATACTCTTCGGGCTTATGTATTGGTATTTCCCAATAACTCTCAATAACAAAACCAGGAGTTGGCAAATGGCAAGGTTCATAATTTATGACAAGTTTTCTCTCATTTCATTACCACAAAGATCCTGGACAATGAATAAAAACTCTTGATTGCCATTGTTGAAATAAAAAATGATAGAAAAATGATATAAATTTGATACTTAGATGATTGTAGGATTACTGATTATGATCTGATTGACTTTTTTAAATATCCTGAAGTTCGATTTTGCAATTTTTGTTTAAGTAGAGGTGGCTTATGAAAATTATTTCCACATTATAGATATGTGAATAAGTGATGTTTTAAAATTTGGGAAGGATATTAAACTACTTAATGAAGAATATCCTACTCAGTTTATGGTGAAGAATTTTTAATGTTTGATGAAATATATGGTATAATTGTATTCCCATTTATGCTTTTCTTTTTGAAACCCTAAATGCTGGAAATTTGGGAAGCATGAAAGTCAATGATGTCAACAAAGTTGTCATGTGGACAAAGAAGATTGCAGAATTTTCCCAACATAATGAAGGACAATGATTGGGAAAGGTCAACAAATATCAAAAGACCATTCAAGAATTTAATGGATCCTTGTCTTTTATAGTGATTGTTTCATCTAGAGGACAAAACTGAGTTAATTAAAAGAGTTAATGAATTGCCATTTTCACAAAAACATTAAAGAGAATAAAGAAAAGAAAGATGTATTTTTATTAATGACTATAGTAAAGTTGATACGATAAGCGGCATTTACAGGGTGTCGTACCCTTTACACATCGAGCCTCAAGGGCCAAAAAAGATCAAGTCCAAAATAACAAAAAACAACTAACCAAAAAAACCACAGACACAACAGACAAACAGCCGACAAAAACACTAACTAGCATTCTCCCAATTCTGAGAGAGGAGGTTAACAACATCCTCCCCAACCCATTCAGGACCATCATCCACAGCCTTTTCCATCTCATCCTTAAGTACAGCAAAGAGGGTGCTAGTCATACAGTGGACCAACTTGACAGTGAACAGGGTCAAGCCACTAAACTTCTTTTCAAGCTTCACCATCCACCCCAGCAGCAGACTATGATCAACCTATTTATCCACTATCTTCGCAATGTCAGCACGCTCCACATCTTGAGGATCAGAGGATTGGGAAGCCGAGTTCTCATTAAGCATTTTGTTGAAATCCGAAAAGTTGCTAGGCCCTTCAACAAACTCCTCCTCCTCTTCCTCAAAATCTTCCTCATTCCTATTAACTTTGCTATCAAACCGCTCCTCATCAGAAGAAAATTCCCTAATTTGCACTTTCTTTTTATTTTATGCCAACCTACCAGATCTCCTAATGTTGGTATTTTCAACCCTAGTCTCCACCGTAGCAGCAACCATGGTCCCCCTTGGAATCTTTTCCCACCACATTCTTCCCTCTGCTATCAGTGGCCGACGGCTCCACCAAACCCTTCACCTCATCCTTCACTTTCTTCTTTGCAGTAGGTTTGTTGTTAGTCTTGGCAGGTGTAGACTTAAGCTCGCAAAGACCAGCCGCAACATTTGGCGGTCGATTTAGGCTTAGGGGTATCAGCAATCACAAGAGGGGTTTTTCTTTTGGGACCCTTAGACTCAGCCAGGGAAATATTGGCCTAAATAGGTGGTTCAATTTCCTCAATGCGGACAACGGAAATGGGTTTAGGTGGGCAGAGCGCGAGATAAAAATGATAAAGCCTCAAGATGAGGCCTTGGTGGAGCGGCAGGGGAGGAGAATCCTCAAGGTTTTGGGGAGCAGATTCAATGCACTTATCAATAGAGCTTTCCAAATCAGTAAGTAAGAAAAACAGGAAGCTTAACAATATTTTCTGGCGAAGGTGATTCAGAAGAGGCAAATGATAGAAATAGAAAGTTTTATATCTACCTTCTAAGGTGACATATTTCATAAGAGCGAGATAGACCTAGTCCCAAGGCCGCGGGAGAGCTTCTCTTTCAAAGTCGGACTGAGAGCAAACAAGTTTTTCATTATCCACAAAGAAGGCATTAAGGCTTTCAATGTCCTGAGCCTTTGTGTGCTTAGGGTACTTCTTCCCTGTGCATGACATCCCCGTCGCCTGAGCAATCACCTCGAAGGATATACCACCCATGGTAACCCTTCTTTCTTTCCAGGAACTCACAAATTGCGCAGACAACTTTGGATCATGACCCACCAAGCTTTCCATCAAAGGCGCCAACCCACCTTCAACACAGATGTGCCAAACCAATGGGTCCTTGCAAAATTCCCCACAATTGTCTGGCTCCGTTCTCACCCTATCGCCACTCTGCACACTGAAAAAACAAGAACCCTATGAGAGCAAAAGGTTAGAATTTTCGACAAAGTGAGAGGTCACCCAATCACTAATATTTTTAAGCCAAATTAGAATGCCTTGGGCAATCAAGACCGTGTACCGGACACACGCTTGAAGAGTTAAATCCCAAAAGGCAATCCATACTCTCTCAATAATGAAAATCTCCAAACACTTGCGGCTAGGTATGCATAAAATGATGAAATTAATCAGTTTTCCAACCACGTTGCCTTTGCACAAGTAATGATGAAAGTTGGTCGCGGGGCCAAATTTAGAATTCCCTAAAGTCCTGCCTTTTCTCAATAGAAACAATTTAGCTGAATTGATAGGACAAATCAAAAGCTTCACATCATAATTATTTGTCACATCAAATTTGAATTCAAAAATTTGCAAGGATATGCGAATGCTGAGACAAGACCCCAAAAAAGATTGTGTAAGGCCTGACCAAACTTAGCT
Organism: Sequoiadendron giganteum; assembly: GCA_007115665.2. Lineage (NCBI taxonomy): Eukaryota > Viridiplantae > Streptophyta > Pinopsida > Cupressales > Cupressaceae > Sequoiadendron > Sequoiadendron giganteum. The sequence continues at coordinate 574,957,468 of CM021106.1, read as the reverse complement.
ATAACTTCAATGTACTCCCCATTACTCCTCATAATTAGCTCTTTAATATCGATCTCCACCCTAATATTCAAATTTTGCCACTTGTTTGACAACTCAGCAATCGAATCCGTCCACAACACCCAATAGACAAGAATGTGGACCCTCCAAAAGGCCATAGCAATCGCATAATTAGGTATCATCATGACAAATACATGTGCCATGCTCCTTAAGGATTAAACTTTGTATACCCAACGGTAGATTCCCCATGTTCCTCCAACACTTAGAATCTCTCCAATGGATGCCTAAATTAGCCAAAGCATTAGTAACTTGATTAACCTCCCGAAAAATGTGGGTAGCAACCTTCACATTCAGCTTAGACACCAAATGATTTATATCTAACATTATGTCCTTTGTACTCCATCCCAACAATCTGCCCATATTAACAGCATCAATCATAGACTTAGAATCCCCTTCAATATGTAGATTCTCAATCCCCATTGTGACAACTAACTGTACGCCTTTTAGCAGCGCCCTTGCTTCCGCAATCATGGAGGACTAAATCCCTATTCCCCCCGAGTAACCAGCCACGAATTTACCCCTGTAGTCTCTGACTATACCTCCTATACTTGCCCCGCCAAGGTTGCCCTTGGCAGCTCCATCAAAATTGAGTTTAGGCCAGCCACGGTCTGGGGGTTTCCAAACAGTGTCCCGTCTAGCCTGGGACCTAGAATTGTCATAAGAATTAGCCTCAAGATTCAAATGCCAAGCTTTAGCCATTTTAATTTCCCACTCAACAAGAGCTTTGTCTGGGGTTTTCCCCTTGAAAATTGAGATGTTTTTAGAAATTAGCCTTGATCCTATACCAAAAACCTCCTTAGGGCTCATCTCAATATTCCTGAATATCATGTTATTCCTCTCTTTCCACAGATAATGGGGGGAGCCTGGTTCCAGATCTCACATGGTAAGGGGTGTAGGAAGGGCCCAGACCAACCCAAAATAAAGGATTTAATGCCCTTGCTCATTGTCCATTGAATGCCCAAAGTCAAACGCTCCAAAGCCAGCTCCCACACACTAGCAGCAAACGACAATGCAGAAGTAAGTGATCCACAGATTCTTCATTGCACTTGCATAACAAGCACCTATTAGGGATCTGGAATCCCCTTTTCCTTAGATTATCCTGAGTAAGGATTTTGTTATGGCAGGTAGTCCACCAAACAAAGTTTATTTTCGGGATCATGTGTCTGTGTTAAACCTGTTTCCAAGGTCCATGTTCAATCCCCTGGTCCGACAGCAGATTGTAAGCCGACTTAACAAAAAGATTACCCTGTCGATCTTTAGTTCAATAGAAATTATCCTCCATGTTGATTAATGGTAATCTAGTAAGGGAGAGCAGGTCTTGCAGAGACTTAGCTAGTGAACACAACTCAGGAAACAAAGGGCAGCAAAGGATCAGATCTTTCCACCTCCTGGCACCAGGTTGGCCAAGCAGGTAATCACTAATGTAAAAGCCAAAGAAGAGTTGTGTCGGCCTCATAAGGTTCCTAAAATTAGAGAGTACAAGGGGGGTGTCTAACAACCAAGGGTCTTCCCAGAATTTGATACTGTTACCATTCCCAACCTTCCATTTTATTCCTATCATGAGCAACCCTTGCAATCTGCAAATATTCTTCCAAGCCAAAGAACCCGAAGGATGATCATCAGAGGCAATTAATCAAAGGTCTATGTTGAAGATACTTAGCATTTTTCATCATCATGCACCAATCCTTTTTATTCCTCAGTTGGTCCCAACCCACCTTAACAATCAAAGCTTTATTGGTGCAAAGGATATTCATGATCCCAAGCACACCAAAAAGTTTAGGTTTACAGACTTTGTCCCATCTAACCAAAGCAAACTTTTTCTTTTCCTCGGTACCCGACCATAGGAAATTCCTTTGAATTTTTTCAAACTTCTCAGCAATATATCTTGGGATCTTGAAGATGGAGAGGAAGTATACAGGGATCCCTTGGAGAGCAGTAGACAAAAGCTACAGTTTGCCAGCATGACTAAGAATGGAGTCTTTCCAACACGCTAACTTCCTTTGGATCCTTTCAAGAACAGAGTTCCAAAAGGCAGGAGTGACTTCCTTGACAGTAAGGGAATAAACCAAGATACATCGATGGGAGAGAGCCACCCATACAACCCAGAACAGCAGTCACCCAGGCTTGGAGAGCAAGAGTGTTGTTGAAGAAGTAAATCATGCTTTTATTATAATTAATACATTGTCCGGAACAAGCAGCATAGTTATTGAGACAACTTTTTCATTTCCTTGTTTCAATCACAGAGGCTTTTCCAAAGAGAAACGTATCATCCACAAATTGTTGTATAACAGTCGAATCCAAAGAAGAGGCAGCCTTAACACCCCTAATAGACCCCTCTGACAGCAGTTTAGTTATGTTCCTGCTCAAGACATCCACAACCATGATAAATAAATAGGGTGAGAGGGGATCCCCCTATCTGATACCTCTCCCAGCATTAAAGAAACCAAAGGGTGCCCCATTAACCAGAACAGAGTACTTCACCGTGGTAATGCATTCCATCAAAAGGTTGACCACCCCTTGGTCGAAACTAAACTTAGCTAGGACTTTGGGGATAAAGTCCCATAACACCTTATCATACGCTTTTGAAATATCCAATTTGAGGGCCATACTGGCATTCTTGCATTTGTCCATTGAGTGAAGTAATTCATGAGTAGTTATAGTAGCATCTAGAATATGACGACCAGGAACAAAACCCTTTTGGGTAGGGCTAATAATCTTGTTAAGGAGGGGTTTAAGACGATTCACCAAAATTTTAGAAAAGATTTTATAAATGGTATTGCATAGGCTGATGGGCCTAAAGTCAGTCATTAACTGGGGATCAGCAACCTTGGGAATCAAGGCTATAAAGGTGTGGTTCAGCTGTTTGAGGAGCTTACCAGAGTTCAAGAAATCTCTAGTAGCCAAGACAAGGTCCTCACCAACAATATCCCAGAAAATCTGAAAGAAGGCTGAGGGGAAACCATCCAGACCAGGCACCTTATAGGCACCCATGCTGAAAATTGCCAAACGGACTTCCTCAGGAGTGACAACACAGAGGATGTTAAGGTTATCCTCCTGGGTAATGGTGGTCAAAAGAGGATCGAACAGCAAATTGTCCATAGCCGGATTGAAAAGCCTCAACAGGAGCTAAATAAGCCCTCTGGAAATAGTCCGCCACCAAAAGACTGATCTGGGAAGGCGTATTGACCACAACCCCCTGCTCATTTTGCGGCTTAGATATTTGATTCCTTTTCTTGCGTTTTAGAGCAGAAATATGAAAAAAGGAGGTATTTTTGTCCCCTTCTTGCAGCCATTGAACTCTAGATTTTTGTTTCCAGAAAATTTCCTCTTTCCTTAAAATTTGTTCCCACTCCCTACTACTCTCTCAAAGCAGGAACAGCAAGAACGAGAACCAAATCCCCACGGGAGGCTTCCTTTCCAATAGAGTGACACACAGCATTTACCAAGGGGTCAACCAAATTGGGCGAGACAGGTTTGGCCGAGGAGTCAACAATCTTTAGAATGTCTTCTTCAAAGGGGTAGTGGTCTTCAACAGCAAACTCACCAGGGTTAGGCACACGATTAAAAGAAGATTTGCAATCGGAGATTAAGTGGCCACGTTAGCACATTTCTGGCAAAAAACTACGACGTTCTCATAACAAGCTTGTTGGTTCCAGGAACCAAACTTAGAGCATAGCTTCACAGAGGTGGGTAGAGATTTATGCACTTCAATATTAACACAAAAACAAGCAAAAACTAACCTAGATTTGGACCGGGTAATGGAGTCTAAAGTTATGAACTGGCCCAAGGTATCCCCAATGCATTTGAAAATGGATTCATCCCAGTACTCCAGAGGCAGACCAAGCAGGCAGACCCAAACCAGTGCCAATTTATTAAGATCCACTGAAGGGTCGAAACCTGGCTTCCAACGGCATAAAGCCAGACTATGCTTTCCATACACCCAAGGGCCAGAAGAGAGGACCACGATCAAGTCTTCTGAAGCCGTGAACTTGAAAAGGAAAAGCCCGCCTGTCATAGCACAAATGTCCACACTTCCTTTGAAGCGCCATTTAGCAACAGCCCATCTTCGAACCATATCCACTGAAGATTTGAAGGAGAGGAAACGACCCACCACCGCGTTTTCCATAGAGGAAACAATCCTATCATTGACTGAATCAGGGATAGAAAATTCAATGCCCGTAGCAACTTCTTCTTCTTCAGGGCGAGGAGAGGGGCACTGTGCACTCTGACTACCATTAGTCAGCACATTCTTCCAACCTTTAACTTCCGGTAAGACAGTGACCGTCGACACTTCCACACCAAACGGGACCAGAATCACGGGTGACCCGAGCTGACCCAGAATCACGGGACAAACGAATCGAACAAGCTAGGAGTGGCTCTCGAGGGACACGAGCCCGCATGCGACTAGGCGAGGCTCAGGTCAGAGGAGGACAAAGGGGGACCGTGGGGTACACCCAACGCAGAATCCACCATGCACGCAAGCAGTTCAAACGCAAGCGGAGGAGAGAGAAGCGGGAAAGTTTTTAAACCACAAATTTTGTTAGAGCTACTTTAGTAAAGTTAATTGCTTCAGGACTGATGCTTTTTTTCTATAAGCTTATGAGTTTTCTAGTGAAGCATCTTAAATCTTTTTCCCCAAACTATCTGATAATGATTATAGGCTCAGAATGTTGTCAAATGAGGTTAAAACATCCATTAAATTAAGTTTTAATTACCATCCATTCTTGATCTGGAAAGTAATAAATTTTACAGATTGCATGATGGGGCTGATATAATTTGAACTTGCACAGTGAGAAAACTAGCAGATTTTTATGGTTAACTGTGAAATTTGTAAGTACTGTGTAAGATAGAACTTTCAGAACCCAAATAAATGAACCCAGTAAGCTATATTTCCCATCAGATCAATTATGGGACACCAGGTGGGTTGACTATCTTTCTAGATAAGATTTTACTAGCAATGGAATACATGTTGTCGAATTGCAATAGATAATATTTCTTTTTATAATGATATATCTCAATTTCTTTCACCAATCCAAACTTGAATTAATGATAAACTTCTTGATAACAGCTTCTTTAAATTCATTGGGGCCATCAATAGAATGAAGTATCAAGTGTTAGGATATTGGGAAAGAGGGAAAATCTTGATGAATTATACTCTTCTGTCAAGTATGGTTGTTGGATCAATGTTTTAATACATCAATTTTTTCAATCTAGGGTTTCTAGCTATATATTGAAGTCATGGAATGAACTAGAATATTTGGAGAAAGTCAGGGTTAAAGGTCAATTCATCATCTCTAATTCAGTTATTGATTGATCCTCAAGCTGGCAGAAGCTCTGATACCAATTGTAATGTCTCTATTTGGGAAATTCCTGATTTTACACCTGCAAACAATATTAATCACTAAAAATTGATATTAGTAATAATAAGTAATAGGAAATTATGATAATATCTAAATCCCATACATCAAGGCATCATAATGTTTAGATCAATAAATCAAAACATCATTATTATTTGGATCAATGCATCACAACATATTCCTTGCAGCCAATCACATCATGAATTCCTTGGAAATGTTTGCAAACCGGCAATTCTCAAGGCTGGCTATCCTTGACTTGCCGAGAGCATGGAAGGTGGGCTGCCCTTCCATCCCTCAATTCAACTTGGAGGCTGCTTGTCCTCCTTGATCAAGCCCAAGAGCATGGAAGGCTGGTCGTCCACTCCACCTTCTGGCCCACAAGCATGGAAGACTAGACGTCCATTCCATCTCCGGTGGCGTACCTGATAAGAGCATGAAAGTTGGCCATCATTTTTGTAATGTCCCCTTCTCAGTAGCCCTTCAGGAGATCGCTTAGCCTTTTAATTCCCGAGGCTAATGTCAAGTTGACAGAATCATTTATTTAATTACTTAATATTTGGCTAAGTTTCAAATTAATTTAAAAAGGTGATATTGAGTAATTAATTAAATCACTTGTAAGGTGACTTAGTGAAATGTTTTTTAAAAGTGACCTTTTGAAATATTATTAAAGTGACTAAAGGAAATATTTTTAAAATGGACTATATAAAAGTCACTTTATATGGCCTTTGGAAAAATTTAATGAAAAAGGAGTTCACTTTATCGAGCATCTTGGGAAATATAATGAGGAAGCTCAGTTTTTTATCGATACTTTTGAAATGAATATTTTCTTCACGTGAAAGCTCGCTTCCTGGTTATGGAGCTTGGGAAACCCTAGCCACCATTGCTTTGAATGTGAAATCATCATTCCTAGCTTGGCACAGTTGAAGGATTGGTAAGAGAGAACAAAGCTACATTTCTGCAATTTTGTGGTTATTTTCTGAGTTTATGGCTTCATTCGATGGAGGATTTTGGAGCTCCTTACACTTCTGTGAGACGTGGATAGTCAAGAAGACCTGGACGCATCATATTGGCAGCTGCAAATATCTCTATGGGCCTCGGTTCATGTTTAGAGAGCGTCGATTGTGGATTTTGGAAGACAAGGGACGCCAGCAAATAGAGACAAGAAATATCACTGTCTTCAAAATTAACTAGCAAGCAGGGGGAAACGACTTTCGAAGAGTCGACGAAGTTGTGTTGCTGGTGCATTATACTCCAATCACCATTTCCAAGTTCTTACTCGCTTTACATATATTGTTTAAGTGCAATATATCTGTATGTGATTTACTGTCAAAAGCAGCAACACCCAGATTGTAAATGCATCATGAAATGTCATGTGAGTCTGAAAAACATTGTCAAGTTTGTATTGAAATATTGATATAAAGCATTGCAGCCGCTTCTGTATTTGCACTGCATTATATACTGAGATAGCATTATAATCAGATGATAGTCCATTAGCAATACATAAGGAGTTTGGGGGTTGTATGCCAATTGTTATAGAAATGATCATTGACTCATGATAGTTGCATTGCTGGGTTGGAGTCTTATTTGTTATTCAATGTAATGGGAATTTGGGAGTATACACTTGAAGTGTATGACGAAATGCCATTAGCTGTAGATGATCATTTGCACTAAGGAGTTGCATGAGAAATGTTTGACAAAATAACTAGTTGCTGTTCCATCATATTCACATGAATTAGATGCATTGCAAAGTGTTTTTTAAAATGCCTATTGGTTGTAATTTCCATTTTTAGTCACTTATATGCATTTGAAAAGACAAAAACAGTTTGCATATCATTTCTACATCATTGTTAGTCAATCTTGCATTGTTGGAAGCATTCAAAAACATCATTGGCAACATACAAAACCAAAACAAAACAATCAGAAAATTATATCAGCTTATTATCAGCACTTCTCAGTTTGCACACCAAGTGTTTGACATAATTCCAAGGGAGTCAAATCAGAAAATTCAAGTCAGATTTAGCAAGGGCTCTCACACTTTCACCTCTCGTGAACTCGGAAGGCTGGCCGTCCTTCCTATTTGCAAGACACTTCACAAGTTCAAGACATGATTTTTCAAGGAATTTGCTAGATTATGTCTAAATAAATACCTCTTGATGAAATGATAATTTTGTTCTTAGATGGCTGCCACCAATTATATTTCTGAATATTAATAATTGTTGTTCTCAATTTCTATTCCAAATTTATGTCTTAGATTTCTTTTCTTATTTCTGTTTTTTCACTTGATTCATATGCTGAATTGATTTACCCTTTATATCCATTTCTTGAAGGAGTCACCACCCTTCATTGCTGCCTTTTGAGAATAATAATTTATTTCCAAAATCATTTGTTGATTCATTCTCAAATTGATGATTTCTCCACAAGGAAATGATCCCCCTTTTATATCTTATTATTGAGGGAGTCACGACCTTTAACATTTGAAAGAGTCACAACCTTTCACATTAGGAGTCACATCCTTTCTCACATCATCATTCCTCTTGAAAACATAATTTAATTTACTTGCAAAGTCACATAAGGTTCTATTCTCAATTGAATTATTGAATGATGTTCAGGATCCCCCTTCTCAAATGAAAAAATCTCCCTCTTCAAAAAGTCACACACATAAAACCAGATGAAAATCGCCGCCAAAAAAAAAACTGATACCATGAAACGAACCCACGATTCATCTTCAAGACGTTGCCTCAAACTTGCCCACAAAAGAGACACAATTTTTACAAGAAAGAAAAGAAGGCCGAAAACCCTTGAGATTAGGTCGTGATTTTGTATTGAAGTAAAAACCCGCGATCTCATTAGCAAGCCCTCAAAAATCCATGAAAAATATTCACAAAATCTTTTGCAAATTTGCCCTTCAAAAAAAACTTCAAATCGACTTCACAAAATTTCTTTTAAAAAATTTCTTCGATTTTAAAAAATCGGCTAAAAACAAAATATCTCAAGTCGAGCCTAAGCTCTGATACCATGAAATGATTATTGATATTCATAATTGTGTAATTACAAAAGGAGATGAAATCTCCTTATAAAGAAAATTACAAGACGATGTTTCTAAAAAGAAACAATCGTTAACAAAAGCAAACTAAAGCAATAAACTGAAAGATGCTAAAACAGCTAAAGCGTAAACAGAAATAACTAAAAACTAACTAAGGTAACTTAAGGTAACTAGACAACTAACTAAAGCTAAGATGACCATTAATATTACATTTAATATTTTAATAATTTCTTGGGAGGCACACCTTGGTCCTCTTCATTATTACTGCTTTTTTAGAAGAGTCACAACTATTCCCTTAATCGCTGGTCTGAAACCTTTAATTTAATTTTAAATTAATATCTTTAATTCCAAGGGATCGCTGCAATTGCTCCATTATTAAATCGCTGTCCCTTAGATGCTGCAATCTTGAATAATTACTTTGATCTATTTCCTACTTGGACGGGGGCATGACAAATAATTAGCAATTGCACATTGTAAAGGTGCAATGGTTATGCCGATAGACAATTTCCAAGCCATAATGGTCAGGCACATTAAGTATATATAAAAGTGTACTTACAGAATCCCTTGAATTTCATCTAATAGAAAATTATATGCACAATATTGTCAATCACCAATGCAATGGGAGTAGATGTAAGATACAGATTTTAAAATGTAGAAAACAGTAAAAGACTTTTTTATTAATAGCTTAGTAGAAAATGAAACAGCTAAAAGCTAAGTTGCCAAATCGGGTATGGTAACGGGTACGGGTACGTGGGTACGGTACCTTGGTACAGCAAAAAAAATTGGAGGTCCGGGTATGTTTGGGTACGGCCGTACAAAAAATATATAAAAATCAAAAATATATACAAATATGCAAATAGATATTAAATATATATTAATAATACTTAATAAAATTATATTTGGTGGCTTTACATTTATTAATAATACATAATAAATATAAATATTATTAGAAAAAATTAGAAATAAAAACGTATAGACAAAATTATACAGATTTTATAAAAAAAAAATTAGAAAAGTTAAATTATTGAAAAATTAAAGTATTTATTTAGTAAATATTTTTAATTTAAATATAAAAATAAGATGGAATCAAATAAATTTAAATATTAAAGCATAAAAATTAAAGTATTTATTTAAAAATGTGTCTAATTTAAATATATTAAATATTAAAACACAAAAGATTAAAGTATCAATACATAAGAGAAAGAACGGAGGAGAGCAGCACAGAAACAATATTTTTTTTCCACCATTCGCGACTCTCAGGTTTTCAGCGCTCTGTCCGAAGTCGCACCAGGGTCTGGATTCACGTTGGATTCCATAAAAAATCATGCCATCATCAGAAACAAGTTGGAATATTGTTGCAGATCAGAAAACATTTGGAGCTGCACAGACACAAACCCTGATCGATTCTGCAGCGTTTTTTAACCGTACCTGGTTCCAGTACGTATCATACCTGGAATCAGCAGAGGAAATGGCCGATTTGGTAACTTAGGTTAGGCTAAAAGGACTATCAAAAATGAATTTGGATTTTAGAATGGAGGCAGAAGCTGTGCTTCAGCAGCCTATACTTGGAATGCATTCATGTATGTGTTGGCAGGTGAGGTGAGCTTCAGTGTTCCCAACTCACCCGCAGTGGGTGCTCAACATAAGCTTTTTTTTGAGATGGGTTGGATAAAAAGGATGGGGACTATCAGATGATGATCATGATAATAAAAAAGGATATATGGTTTTGTTTGTTGTTGTGCATAATACTTGAGCATTCTTGATAAGTAAAGGTCAAAATGGATTCACAATTTATTTCCTATAAGAAAGACAGCCTGCAGTGTTTAGTGTTTATCTCTAGTCCTGTGAAGCAGGTGGCCTTACGCAAATACAAAGGAATTTAGAAAGGAGTTACATATTACAAATGATGCAATAAACCACATTAAACTAAATTATGAATGCCGATAAAATCTAGCAAAGAAAAAACTACCAAGAACTAGACTTAGATCTACAAAGTAACAAAAGTATAACATACTGAAAATGATGATTAATTTTGCTGTAGAGAATTTACGGATTATGTTCTTAAACAAAAATTACATACATTTGTAAAATGGCAGTAAGAAATTTTTCAAGTGTAATAAAAGAATTACAGGGACAGTAAAATGCCCTGAAAAGACTTGCTTGAAAGATGAGCATAATAGAAATGCCACAAAATTTTCTCACTCCCCAGAATCAGATCACACAATTTCACAGAAAAATAACAATAAAAATTTTGAAATCATTAAAGGAAGTGTTTTGGAAGAAATGTCAAGCAGTCTATAAAAGACGGAATCAAAATGTTAATATTCTCAAATAGCATCATCAGCTTCACAAATTGGAGGTAACATACACCAAGAAAAGAGATCAGCACCTGCATTTTATCGAATGGTGCATATCTGCATTCTTGCACATACTGCCATGCTCCAATATCTGTATAGTGATCATCAAAAGTCAAAAGAGAGTCATGCATTGCTCCTACATAGTTTCAGTCGCTTCTTGTTATCCTCATTTATCAACAACAAACAAATAATCCAGATAAGAAGAAGGTTGCTGCAAAAGGACAAGGAAAGATCATGGATGTAAGAGGTAAATAAATATTGTATTGGGAGGTACTCAATGAAGGTAAAGGCCTATGGCATTGAGAGCTATTCAATGATTCATAGAAAACTAGCATGGTTGTGAAATACTATAAGGAAAAAGACAGTCTTAGAATACTAGTTACTAGGACTAATTTAATAATGTTCTCTACATATGTCTGCTACTAATCTGTCATTTGATGCACTAGCCCTCTTACCTTTGAAAAAGGAAACTGTTGCTGGAGTGATTGCACTGACCCTTGGATCAGGGGCGTCATCTTTAGGGAAGATTTTCTTCACTCCAAAGGCAGGATTGCTATCAATAATAGCTATTTTTAATGCTTTTGTAAGGGGCAAGCTTGCTGCAAAAGACAATAAGAAAGGGTTATTTATTTATAATTTCAAAGAGAATCAAATATTTAATGGAACATGTAATTTGTTGATTAAACCAAAAAGCCTACATGAAAAGGTGTCTTGGTATGTTATATTATAGCATCAATTATAACATCATACAGAAAAGCACAACTTGGAAAGATAAAGATTCCGGAAGAGAAAGGTGCAGTTTTGAAAAAATTAAAATCAACATACACACAATACATACAAACGTATACACACACATACACACAGAAACTTGAAAGCACGTACATTAGAGCCCTCCCACACACACATGTATACAGGACAATGAAACAACTCAATGTTTTTAGTTTTTTTCTTCTGTTTCACATGCTTCTTCTTTTCCTCCATTTTAATATTGTGTATGTTGCTAAACAGCTCAAAATGCTACTCAAAAAGAGATAAAACATAATCAATATAAAAAGCCCAGTTGTAGCCTAGATCTCATATAAAACATTTGTTGTAAATAACTATGTTAATCATAATGTAAAACTTAAAATCAATTGAACACATACCAAGTCCACAACCAACTGCAGCCCCCACCATTCCTCCTCCTACAATAGCAATATCATATTCTTTTCTACCTTGAGCTGTATCTGTCTGTTTCGCATCTTCCTAAATCAAATCAAATCACAAGAGTCACACCTCCACCACCATAAAAATGGCCAGCATATACTTTATTTATCTATAAGCAGCAAGCAGCATTGTCTCATTTCCAGAAAATAAAAAACATTTTGTGTGTGTGTATAAGTGTGTGCATGTACACATATTCCTACTGCCCTGGTGGGAGATGAACAAGATCTTTGCAGCCATTGATGATTCATGCTAATATTAAAAAATGTTATGGTGTCAAAGGTACAGCAATCTTAGCTTAAAAAGCCCTCCGACTATTACATGACTCAATATGGAGCAATTACAGCTAGAACAAAATCAGAGATTGTAGGCAAGTTTGAAATAGTCCCGTGCCTACACAATCTCTCAGAGGAGCAAATTTGTGGGGCTAAATTGATATTTCTACATGGTCACATGTATCCTTTGTGAAGGATAAATCAGAAACTTATAATTTATCTAAGAAATTTAAAGCCATGGCCGGGGACCAATGTGACAAAAGAATCGAGAACTTAATGGCATACGACAGTAATGAGTATTTGTCTGATGCTTAGAGTTTTGTAAGCTTGTGGAATTTAAGGACAATGCACATTTTACACTCGATAGAAGGATGGAGTAGCAAAGAAAAATGAACTATATGTATGATTTAGAGAAAAAAATACATATCTGCATGGTTGTATATTCAATAGTAGATACTAGAAATGTAGAAATCCTATTAAGGAAGTAAGGAAAATAGCACCTGATTGTTTACTATAATCACTACAATGAAATACTTAAGGGAAAGCGGGGGCTTAGAGCTTCTGTAGGTTAATTTTGCTGTGTTTTCCACTATAATTGGGGCATTTAAAAACAATCTAGAAACGTTTCTTGTTTCTCAGATCAAGTATCCTTTGTATTATATACACCTCCATGTATATCATTTGAATGTATTGTATCACTATTGATGGCTATGCAATTCATTTTGTTTAGTGCTAATTGTGATTTCCGAGTTCTAGTCGAATGAATGATCTCGTGTGGACAAATGCCTATGTTGCCTATTAAAATTTTAGATTCTAAATTTTGTTTAGATATTCATGTAAACGGTTCATCTGTGATTGAACTACACAGTTAGATTACATCTAGTTTTCCATTTTCCTGCATTTCCAGGACCGGGTGTACATGGAGACTCGGGGACAAATTTCAGGGAAGCAGAATAAAACCCCCCAGTCCTTGACGGTAAGCTTAAGGAAACTGCACCCTACTGACTGAATGCTTGTCCTCCAATGAAAGGAAAACATGTTCAACTTTTTGAGAATAAAATCTTTTTAAATTTCAACGAAAAATTAGCTAATCGGCTTTAAAAAACCATGGCATATATAATGGTGAATAAATTTCTTTGTCTCCTTGATTCATCACAGAATGATATCGTTCCGAAAATAAGAAAAGCCAGCCGACCAAAAGAAAACAGGAAATGCTCTGGAATCAATTAGGGTTTTGCGCCCTAGAACTAATTCCTTTTATCTCGGGTTATTCTTGTGTGCGTAAAATGAATGTAATGCAACTTACAGTTGAATTGGAGGAAAAAACGACTGAAATCGTTCGAGGAAGAGAGTGTAGATTTTTTAATTTAGCCGTTCTCCCTAGAAAGCATTTCTTGCTCAGGCTTAACATTTTTTTTATCGTCTTACTGCTGTACCTCTACCTTTCTGCAGCCGCAAAATTCAAACGAATTGCAACCCGTTTGCAATTGCCTCCGCTTCCTGTCAGGGAAATTTACAATTTGTTATGAATTTTGTAAAATAATTATAATTGTCAAATTTTATATACAAGTGTGTATGATCATTATTGAAATGTTCATTTTGGTTATCAACAACCATCTTCATTCTATGGTCATATTTGAGGTTGAAGACATTATTATATGATATAGGACTTGTAATAGGATCTACAGTTCTACAATTTTGATGAGCACTTGTTCTATAAGTTGAATTTTGATGAGCACTTGTTCTATAAGTTGATGGTGATAATTTGTCAATCAATTTGAAATTCATGTTTCTTTATTTTGATGCATGTTTGTTACTTTTAGGAATGTCTTTATTTTGTTGCATACGTAATAGACAAAAGAAGTTGTAAGATGTCATGATTGTTATTGCAATATCATTGATGTTGCAACATTTGAAATTTATTTACATGACTTATTTGAAGTCATATTATGTACAAATTCTACAAAATAAGAGATTTTATAATTTTGTTGCAATTTTATACAATTTTGTTTTTAAATTGCATAGTGTAGGTGTTAATAAAGTATTGTACCTAGCTAATTATTAGTAAGGGACTTATTCACATGTTAAGTTTACTTAGGTCCTAAGATTGTTTCTAGAAGACTTAGTTGTCATGTCTAGATTTTATCTTATCCTAGGTAGTTATGAGTTAGTTGTCTCATGTGATAGGATTAAGACACTTTATATGTCAAGTATAATTTTAATTTTCCATCTTTTAGTACCTACGTTTTTGTTTATTGTGAAGTTGTGCTTGCATTCTATTTTGGGATTTTTTATTTTTGAGCTAACCTGTTGGATTAATAAGTGGTGTAGCAATTTGGTTGGTCTAAGATAAATTGGAAAAAACTACTAATCTATTGTTTTGCAAGATGTTTGTAGAAGACTTTTGATTTCTCAATAATTAGGCACTCGAGTTAATTTACTTGGTTAATGTGTTTGGAAGAGTGCAATAGATGTATGCTCTCCCCTCGCACCTAGAGTGGTCTTGGGGATCAAAAATATTTGCATTTCTTCATTTTTGTCTTTTATATTAGAAAACAAGGTGTGTTAGTTTTGTGTTTTTGCTCTCCCCTTGCACTCAGTGCAATCTTGGGGATCAAAAACACCTAGCATTACCTTTCCCTTTAGGAGGCTTACTTAGGTATTCCATCACCTTAGAGGACGACCTCAACCATGTGTTATCAACAGAGTATAAAAAGAGAGGAGAACAAAAGTTGTACCCCAATCTAGTCATGTCGTGTCTAGCAAATCTCTGATACTTGGGTGATTCCAAGCTAAGAGTGCAAGGTTGGTCCAAATTTTCCTATAGAAAGTTCTTGACCCACCCTTGTGATGAGCTAATATTCATGGTTGTGCCTCATGTACCATGTGAGAGAGAATGTGTTCCTATGTCAATATTGAGCATGTGTCACCAGATCTCTAGCATTTGTCTTCATGAGAAAGGGTGTTCCACCTGAGTATCAAGGAGTATTAACCCAAGCAATTAGGTGGTGGACCTACACTAAGTATAATCCCACATGACTAATTTAGGTTTGTGAAATAGTGTTTGGCTTGTCTTCTTGTGAGAAACCAGTAACTCAACTCTAGGGTTGAGGATAGCCTTTTGACCCTTAAAAAACTTGATTCTGAGCCAGTACGTTTTCTTGTTTGATCAATCTCTTGTCAAAACATTGAGATTGTAGAACTGCACCTACGGCCAATAAATATGCGCCTCTGTCAAAAATGCTTGCACCTACACTCTAACACACTGCCACTGTCAACCTACGCCTCCATTCTAAAAAATTGTGCCTCTAAAATTGTGCTTGTACCTGGCTTTGTCTATAAAGTTGCGTCTATGTTTGACCTTAAAAATTGAGCCCTCTGACAGTGACCTCATAGATTCCCTTGACCATTCTACCATATTTTGCAACTCAATCACCTCTTAACTATCATTAACCTTACCATCTTACACTTCATCATCCTACTTAGACCTTGCCATTTCATTTTTCCATAATAATCTAATCTGATCATAAACCCCTGTTTTCCTAACATCCCACCCTCCCCATCATTTAGACTTATCATTTCTCTATTTTGGACTTAGTGTAAACCATTAAATTTTTGCCATTCACCTCACATCATCTTTTCACCTTAATCATTTTAATCCCCCCTTATCATTCTTTTATCATCATCTTACCATTTATTGTCATCTCATCCTCCACCTTAATTTTGGACTTGGCATCAAACCTTAATCCTTTCATCATTTTGTCATTGTAATCATCCCATTAGCCATATTTTTGTCATCATTATCACCCTTATCACCTTTAATCACTCCTTTGTCATCCTAGTCATCCACTAGTCATTCTCCCAAATTTCATAATATTATCTAAACCTTATTCAATCATTAAACCCAAAAACCTAAATCATCCACTTATCATCTTAACCATTCTCCAAATCATCCCTTAATCCTAAATCACCTAATCATTATCATTTGCATCCAATATTTATCCAATCATCAAATCCTCGCATCCTTGCAAATCAGAGTTGTTATTAGGATTTTAATCAATATCCTTACACATCCCCCTAATCTAAGTGTTGCTTAAGAACTTGCCTATCTTAAGTTGCACCCTTGATTAGCCCATCAATTTGGACTATTTAGCTTAAGGATTTGGCTCCCTTAAGTTAAGTTTTTCAAAAATCCCTTATCTAACCTTGCTTAGGAACTTGCCTATCCTAAGTAAGCAAAGATAAATCCTAAAATCACTCCATCCCCAAGGATCCAAGTTCTTAATATTTGTTGCAAATATTTTGCATCTACCCTTTTTCCCAAGTTTTATCTTTGTCATCATCAATCCAATAAATCAATCAATCATCCTAAGGTCCTACCTTTCATCATTATCAATCTTAATCCAAATTCTTATCATCCTAATCACATCCTAAATATTTCCATACTCATTGAATCAAGTATCCAAAGTCCATCATCCAAATTTTGATACAAACTTCTAAAGTCCAAATTTTCCAACACCAAATATTAATTATCATCTAACCATAATCCAACCATAAGTACAAGTCCAAATCATTATCCAATCCTAGCCCAATCATAATCCAAGCCCAATTTTTCCACGACCAACCTTAATCTCATTCAAACAACACCTCAATCTAATCTAAGTCCAAAATCATCATCCAACCTTAATCTATCCAAATCCAAAAGTCATCCTCAATCCAAACCCATGTATCGCTCACCCTTTAAAATAATCCTTTTCTCACATGTCAATCACTAGATCACAAGCTAAAAGACTAATGGATTCTCAAGGAGAGGCCTTCTACAATACCACCTCCACCCAAACACCAACACCTCATGAAGGAGTAGATGTAGACCAAGAAGAACATTCCCCTAGACTAAGACAATTTTCCAGTAACCCTTACAACCAATAAAAGATGCAAAAACTATTTGATGTTAGCAAAAATCAACTCCTAATAGAGCTTCTAGCTAGAGGGGCTAAACTTCCCTCTAACTTTGATCTCTCGCAACTTGGAGGGGTGACCTTTTTAACAATCCTTCATCTAACAACTTCTTTGACAACATCCTAGGAATCCAATCCAATCCTAACCTCCCCCCTTTCATAAACACATCATAACAACTTGATCAATTTCCCCCACTCTCATCACAATTAAGGGTTAATATCCCTCCCAACCTCCATGTTACTTATACATTTACCAATCCAACCACCTCTACACAACCCCCTACAAATTCGTTCATACCAAATTCATTCATCAACAAGGTCTAAACGTCTCAAAACCTCCACAAAATGAAAACATCAATCCCCCCACACCAAATCACCAAAACATCAATAATCCTCCAAACAACCAAAACATCAATAATCCTCCAAACAACAAAAACACCAATAATCCTCCACATAATCAAAACACTAATAACCCCCCAACATCAAATCACCAACATCAACATAACCTAAACATCAATCCTCCAACACCCAATCATCAACAACAATACAATCAATACAACAATAATCCTCCTCCAACACCTTCTCACCAACACCTTCATCATCAATACATTCATACCCATTCATCCAATAACCTTAACTTGGCCCAAGAGTTGCAAAAAATGAGAGACATGATTCAAGGGCTTCAAACAGGTCTAACAAGGAGGACTTATAGATTCAAGGACATATTCCCATATCCCTTCAATCAATCCATATTATCATACCATTTCCCAAAGATTATGAAATCCCCAAATTTGACAAATACCAGGGGAAAGGGGATCCAATTGAACACCTCAAAGAATTCAATGTAGCATGCCAGGAAGTGGCATACAATCTAGTCTACCTAATGAGACTCTTTCTTAGAAGCCTTGGACGGAAAGCACTGGAATGGTTTACACACCTCCCCCAAGGCTCAATAACATTCTTTGATGATTTAGTTGAAAGCTTCATCACCCACTTCTCCTATAATATTGAACAAGAAGTAACCTTAGCTAAATTATGTACAACTAAACAAAAACTCAAAGAAATCTTTGTCATATTCCCACAATGATGGAGACACCTTGCAAGCAAATTCCCCCTTCAAGTTCTTGAAAAGTAAATGGTAAAAAATTTTTATTGCAATCTTACACCCAAAAGTGGCCCTTCACTTATAATTACTATGTGTAAATACCTTTGACGAAGTAATTGAAAAGGGTCTAACTACTGAAAAGCTTTGATTGTTGAAGGGGTAATTAAGATCTATAAATACCAAAAAGATAACAATCAACAATCTAATAATAAACCCAAATACTGGTATAACAACAAAAATGTTGTAAATGATGGAGTAACCGATAACAAACATGTGCAAAATGTCCAAAGTACTTCATCACAAAATCAACAAACAACATAACAAGGTATGTCTAATACCATCACTATTCCCCAAGGCAAAGGAAAACAAAATAATCAATCTAAGCACAAGTAGACCCCTTTGGGGGAGCCACTTGAAGTTGTATTTCATAAAATTACACAAGAAAACCTAATAAAATTTCCACTCACTAAGCCCTTTGACGAGAACCAACCTAAACCGGCATGGTACAAGGATAATGAATATTGTGAATATCACTGAATCAAAGGTCATAGTACAACAAAATGTATGAAACTAAAAATATATTCAAGACCTCGTTGATAAGCAAGAAATCAAAGTCCAAAGTCAAAACTCCCCTAACAAGCAACTAGGCATATATACACAACCCTACCCAAAATACAATGAAGGGAAACCCTCCACATCCTATAACAATGTATCATACTCATACACCAACTCCACTAACCCACCATATCATGATGCAACCATCAGAAGAATAGAAGAATGCAATACCATAACCATCAAAGCACCTAATTGTTTTATCACTAATCACCTAGGCCAAGTGACGATACAAAGGCCATCATCCTCATCATCCACTCCAATCATCAACAATAAATATAACATCATTGAACACCTTGGAAAAACACCCTCATAAATATCCATCTTGGAGTTTCTCCAAACCTCGCCTATACATAAAGAAGCCCTATACAAAGCTCTCTAGGTTCATCTAGGGTACCAAGTGATATAAACATTAACCAACTCCAATCCATAATTGGAAACTTATAATTTATACATCATCTAACATTCACAAATAAAGATCTTCATTTAGAATTTATGCATAATAAACCACTTCACATTGAAGCTATTGAACACAAACATAACATCAAAAGAGTCCTAATAGATGGTGGATCAGGACTCAATCTATGTACACTAAAATTAATAAAATAATTGGGCTATTCTAAAGATGTCATAGATCCCCAAAAGAAGATAGAAATAAAATCATATGATGATGCAAAAAGGGAATCAAAAGGTACCATAAAATTTCCCATTCAAGTTGGCCCAACTATTATGGAAACTACATCACATCCTTGTTCTTGATCTACCATATAACATCCTCCTCGAGCATCCTTGGATACATGTTATGCAAGCCTTCCCCCCTACCTATCACCAATGCCTAAAATTTTCACACAGTGGTAGAAAATTCACTATTCCCACCAACCCTCAACCCTTCCAATATTGTAAAATGGTGGAAGGTAAATACAAAAGTTACCATCATTGCCCCATTAATGATGCAAAATCCACTTCATCCACCTACATCAATCCATCCACCCTATAACCCTCTTCCACCTCACATTCTATCCTCGAGATCAAGGTCAAGGTAATTGACAAAGGGTGTGGGGATTATGGGGTCCAAAACTCATTTTACATACGACAAATCCCTACTTCACCATGATTCTATGGTCAAGTGAGGGCACTCAACATGGGATCAAAAGAAACCTTCAAGAACTTTAGCAAATGGGGATTTGTAGACAAAGAATATCTAATTCAAGACATATACTCCTGGCTATATAAGGAATAATATGATCAACTACTTCCCACTCTTTAAATGTACTAGTATTCCAAGGGACATGATTTATGAAAACACATAGGCTATAAAGGAAAAGAATTGGGGACACAAGAACAATGAATAATGGAACCAATCCAATTGTGAGAATACAAAGACCATCAAGGAATTCAAAAATCAAGACATCTATAATCAGTGCCAACAATTCCATATCCAACATCATTTCTCTACTCCATACTACCCATAAGGAAACTGTCGGGTCAAGGCCACAAATACAACAAACCTAAAAATCTTGAAAAATATGGTTAATCAAGCTAGTTGAGATTGGCATTTACAACTCAATCCCACCTCATGGGCTTACTACACTAGCATTTGCACACCCACAAGAGCTACACCATACTCCCTTGTATATGGTATTGAAGCTATTTTCCAGTTGAGGTCGAATTCCCATCACTAAGAATTTCTTTATAACACCTCATTGATGATGAAGAGTATCACGTGGCACTCTTGTAGTAGTTGGAACTCTTGGATGAGAAACTACTAAATTCCCTTAATCACCTCAAAGCATATCAGAATCAACTCTACAAAAGCGACAACAAGAAGATCAAGCCTAGAGAATTTACCATCGATGACCTAGTCTTGAAAGAAAATCAATGCAATCTACATAATCATGAAAAGAAGGGAAAATTTGAACCTAATTGGCTAGGTCCTTACATTATTACTGCAAAATATGGATCAAGAGCATATCAGTTGGCCACTATGAAAGGAAAATCACTTGAGGATCCCATGAAGATCATACATCTCAGAAAATTCTTCGCTTAAGAAGAACAAAAGAAAATCTAGAAAAAAACAAAAATAAATAAATAAATCATAATACAAAATATAGTAAAGAGAAGTAATTCATCCAATGGTGAAAACCACTTTGTGGAGCCTCGGACAAGTACCATCGTGAAAATCTGTCAAACAGTCACCATGTGTAGGGTCATTCCCACCATCTATTAGGTCACTTTTTCCATTTATAAATCTACCATTCACAATACATCCACCCATTTCACCACCGACTATGGCTTGGAACACATGTCGCTTCCCCTAGTTTAATAATTAGAGAGCTTTTTCTACCATCATCCTAACCCACCATACTTCCACTTGATCTTGCACATCCATGAATTATGGATAAACAATTGTACAAACTCATATACATAGCCCATCCCACATGATCTCTCACCGTCACTCAGCCACTGCCCCCCCCTCCATCATTCCTTCATAATTGATTAGACAACTTACATGACCCTTCCCCCTACATGATCACCATCACTTGCATCCATCCATTTTTTTACTTTTAATAGGAAATATTTTCATACCATGATCTTACTCGTCATATGTGATCCCTATGCATCCCTCATTATTCCCTCATAATTGATTAGACAGTCTGTACACTTTTTCCCACCCGTGCGCACCACCTTCTTTGATTGCAAATGATGAGACAACTTCCATGAACCGACCCACCCACACATCTTATCCTCTGCCCTTCATGTGTATTTGGGGAGCATTAGTCTCCATGCCTAGTTGTTCATAATAAAAACATCACACTTCCACATCCTATAATAAAATTCCACCATATCATGCTTCCAATCAAGACTCGTGGACAAACAAAACAAAATAAACAAGAGCATGCCTACATGTGAACATTGGCACAAAATCATGACTAGATCAATTGGATCCCTAAGTACCGCCACTTCACTTGCCACTTATCACACTAACTCGTTTCATCCAAAACATATTTTCCATCATCATCACTAATCAACCCCTTGATCACTATTAATTAAATAATTTTTAATTATTTGATTAAACTAACACATTTTTCCACTTTAATTAAATATTTTTCAATTATTTATTTCACCATTTTCACTCATTACCTTTAATTTAATTATTTTCCTCCAACCACTTTAACTAAATAATTTTTTGAAAAAAAGAGGGTAGAAACTTTATTGCATCCAGAAAAACCGTAGTACAAAACAAGTAGGGTCTAAAATCAACACCCAAAGAAAAAACCAAGAAACCCGAAACCAACAGACAACCACAAGAGCAACACACTCAGTAGGATCAACCAACAAAACATCATCCAACCATGTCCTCCAAAATTAGCCTCTCTAAATCATGGGAATAATCTGGGGATAACTGTTTCCAACCTTCCACCTGTTAGCCACCAACATGCTCAGAGGCCCATTTAACCAAACAATCAACAAGCTTGTTCCATTCACGAGGAATGTGAGTGAAGGAGACAGACTCAAGCATTGAACTCAACCTTAAAATTTGCCTTACAATAGAGGCCAATTGCCAATTGATCCCATCAAACTTCTACTCGATCAACAAAATAATGATAATTTGGGAATCAGATTCATAGATGATCTTTCACCAGCTAAGGGCACAAGCTCTCTCAATAACAAAAAGAATCACCAAGCCTTCCATGAAGTTATTAGTTTTTTTCCCATTATGAATGGAGAAGAAGAAAATGTCCTTGTCAGGGCTATCCCTGCCAATACCACCAATCTCAGAAAGCCCAAGATTGCCCCTATAAGAACCATCAGTGTTGATCTTTAATACATCCACCAAAGGAGGGGACCAACCACCATATCTCTAAATCTTCTTCTTGGCACGATAGCCCCTACACACATAAAAGGAGTCAAATGCCAGACTACCCAAGCCCGAACTATTAATAGTCTCTTCATCACCCCTCTCTAAAGGAAAAGACACCTCACATTTAGCTTCTACAATCTCCTGAAACATACCAACAACTCTATGCCAAACCTGTTGGATCATACACTTACTTCCACAAAAGATCCTACAATTTCGCTCAAGACAAATCTACCCAAGGATGAAAGTGGACCAATATTCCACACAATCTAGAGGAAAGGAGCCTGAGTTGGAGGCCTCCCAAGACCACTCTAGAATTCAATCAAAGTAGATGCATGAACATAGGGATATCTCCAAACACCCCACCAAAGGTGCCATATAATCTTAGAAAAAGGGTAGTAGAAGAAAAAATGAGATGAATCCTTTCGCAACAACCAAAGAGAACACAAACAAAAGGACCTTGAAAAACCCTACTTTCAAAGATTATCCCAAGTTAAGCATCTATTCCAAGCTAAATTCCATAAGAAGCAATTACACTTGGGCCAAGAAAACTTATTCCAGACATTTTTACACTGAGAAACTTCCACACCCCCATACTTCTGAAAAATCAACTCCTAATAACCACTCGCCACCCTATAAACCCCCTTGTGATTAGGGCTCCAAGCCAAAATATCCTTCTCCCTGATAGAGCTACACTCGTGACCAACAAGAATATTTCTTAGCACAACACAATCCTCATCCAATCCCCCAATATGCCACTCACTAGGGTCCTTCCATCTAGAGAACTTCCACATGCTCGCAAAACTGAGTAGATTTGAAATCCTCCACATGGGACCAACTCGCCTCCAAGAAGCGGTGACAAAAATCCTCTAAATTAAGGTGCTTGGACATGATTGGGGAAAACCATCCCAAGAATCATACCAAAAAAGCATCAAAACCCCTGTTACAAATCCAAAACAAACCATTCTTGATTAGCATAGCTCCTTTCTTGAGCGTTTTCCAAATCATTGAACATTTACCCAATAGAGGATATCAAGAGACTTCCTTCTTTTCCACCCCTTCAGGTATTTTTTTAAAATATCCTGGCCTAGACATGGTCTTGTTCAATACACCATCTCAAATAAAGCTTAGATGATAAAGCCAGACCGGTAAGACTAGCTTGTTGCAGCCCAAGACCCCCTAACTAATTTGTCCTATAGATAGTCTCCCACTTCACAAGACTCCACTTAGAGGAAGGTAAGATACTTACCCATAAAAATTGCCTAACAAGAGAGTCTAAATCCTGAATAAAGCTTGAAGGAGCCACCTGAATCATACACTTGTAATTGGGAAGAGTATGCACCACCGATTTCAGAAGCTGCACCTAACTTGTAAAGGATAACCACCTATGGGTCCAGTGATTCACTCTCGCTTGAAACTTATCTAAAATACTTTGCCAAGATTCCTTGGGAAGAGAACCAGTGGAGAGAGGAATATCAAGATAGGTCAAAGGTAGATGACCAATCTAAAATCTCAAAATATGGGCTATTCACCGCTAAATAAGCACAAGACTATTAAGAAAGTATATATAAGACTACCTTTCATTAATCTGTTGTTCTAAACTAGCAAGGTAAATGTCTAAAACCTTACAGAAATTAGAAGCTTCCCTAATCTTAGCCACACCCATCTGAGCAGTATCATCAATAAACTACAAATGCGACTAAGGAGGCAAGCCATTACCCCAATTCCATCCTTGGATCAAACCTTGATTAGCATGACTCTTAATAACTCTCCCCAAACCCTCAGCCAGAAGAATAAACAAGGAGACAGAGGGTCCCCTTGATGAAGACCCCTAGACACCCCAAACAAGGTGGAAGGCTCCCCATTAACCAACACTAAGAAGGAAGTGGTCGTGATATAGCTCATCACCCACATAATCCACTCCTCTGTAAAACCAAAAGCGCTAAGGAATTTTTGCAAAAAAGACCATTTGACCCTCTCATAGGCTTTTTCCATATCTAGTTTAATAAACATAACTTTTTCTTTGGAGACCTCCATGGAATGAATAGTTTTAGTTGTAATAACCACACCATCTAAGATATACATGTCAAATACAAAGCCCCCTGTTCCTTGGAGACCAACCTGCTAATCCACAGCTTCAGTCTTTCCACAATCAACCTAGAAAGAATCTTATAGATCATGTTATAGAGAGCTATGGTACTAAACAAACTCAACTTGTCAGCCCCTTCACATTTAGGAATGAGCACTAGGAAAGTAGAGTTTGTAGCCTTCAACATCTATTTGTTCCCTTGGGATTCATGCACCACTTCTAATAAATCCAAGTTTATGATTTCCCAAGATTCCTAAAAAAATTCTATCGAAAAACCATCAGGCCCAGGAGCTTTCCCTTTCTTCATCTAAAACACAGTGGCCTTCAATTCCTCCAAGGAAATTGATCTTATGAGTTGCTCATTCATCTCCCTAGAAACAAGAGAAGGGATACAAGCAAGGATATGATTTTCTTCCTATAGCACATCAAGGGAATCCTCCCTGAATAAAGAGGCAAAATATTGAGAAGCCTCCCTAGAAATATCCCCTAGAGAGGTCAGGTGATCACCCCTAGAGTTCATAAGATATGGGATCGAGTTATCGTGTCTCTTGGCCTTCCAAGAGTTAAAGAAAAAAATAGTGTTTCTATTCCTTTCTTGTAACCATCGACCTACGCCTTTTGTTTCCAATAAATCTCCTCCTGCAACTCACACTCCTCTAGAGTTTTCAAATCCTTTGACTCTTCGAGGAGGGAATCATCAAAAATACCATGCTCCCTAATCTGACAAGTGATAACATCCAATCTAGCCTGGATAGCCGCCTTCACATGGAAAATATTATCAAAGCACTACCTATTGCATCTCTTGAGTTGGTATTTCACAAACTATAGTTGCTTGACAAAAGAATACATCTTTGTACCAAAAGCAGGTTTACCTTGGTGCCACCACTCAATCATAGGATCCTGTAGAGAAGGCTCCCATAGTGACACAAGTTGAAACTTGAAGGCGAGATTTCTAGCAACACGAGCGAATGAAGTAGATAACTTAATTAGCCAATGATCAGAGCCCCTCCAATCCAAAAACTCGAAGTTGGTAGACCAAGAGCCACCAATCTAAAATAAGAAATTAGGAACCTATCAAGCCTCTCAGCAATACAGTCCTATCCATGCCTCTTGTTATTCCAGGTATAAAGGCCATTACTAGGTTTTATATCCACTAGATTTAATGAGGAAATATTATCTCTAAGAAGAAAAGCAGATGGCTTCAACCTCAACATTCCTTCCCTCTTTTCCAACAACCTAGTGATAGCATTAAAGTCTCCAGTTACAATCCAAGGATATAGAGGAGCGATACTTAAAATATACTGAATATGAGACCACAAGTGTTGCTTTCCAAGCATATCAGTTGGCATATAAATATTATATAATAGAAAAATATTGCCAAACTCTAGACTTGAAGCAACCACAAAAATAGAAAACTTACTTGAAACCCACCAAAGAGGGTGAATCTTCAAAGGGTTTCATAAGCAAGCCACACCCCGAGTGTTAGAGTAATCATGCATTAGCTAATAATTAATTAACATTTAATTAATTATTAATCTAATTTATTCTCATGCACTTAAGCTAAACTTAGGAGTTCTTTATTCAATTAACTAAGTGTTTTTCTATGTTAACCGAAGTGAGCTATTATTAGGTCAATCTGTCTCATTGCATGAAATGTTGACACTTGTCATGATCTAATCTCTTTAACATTTAGGGTTTCTCATATATAGCACTCAACCCTCATTGTATTATCACCCTTCTTCTCTCTTGAGCTTTCATGTCTTTGATAAAACTCTCAACCTTCGAGGACTCTTATTTTCCTTGAAGATTCTTGAGGTTCATTGTTGTATATTTTTCTTGTTGAGGAATATTGCACATATTGTTTGTAGATCTCTAGTGTGGAAGGTGTCTTTGTTTGTTGTTTGATTTTGTGGCTAGTTTTTTTCACAATTTTAACATGGTATCAAAGCGTGGATTCAACAAACCCCTTCTTGATTTATGAGGTTTTTTTCTTCAACAAGGGTTATAGGGCTTCAAGTCTGAATTCTCTATTGTTTTTTTGTAGTTTTGGAGGTGGGAAAAATTTTGGTGCATCTGGAACCAAAATAGAGTCTTCTGTTGGATTCAGAGCTATCGAGAAAGTCAGATTTGACTTTTACTTGGCCTGATTTTGACTCCCGAGGTTAGATCTGTAAGGGTTTGAAGCGGTTGCTTTTTTTTGGATTTGGAGGGTAGTTGCAATTTTGGTGCATTTTGGTGCAAAAAGGACCTCAAGGTTGTGTTCATGAGGCCAATTTGATGAATTTTGACTATAAATTTTCCCTATCTCGACGTCAAGAGCTTTTAAGGAAAAATGTTTTTGCACAATGGCCTGTATGGCCCCTGTACAGATTCACATGCACGAGTTTTTAAAAAAATCAAAAAATAAAAGGATCGACATTTTTTAAATTAGGTCGACAATTTTTTTTTAAATTTACTTTTAAAAGAAATTAAAAAAGAAAATTAAAAAGCGCTAGTATAATTTTTTAGGGGGGCAAATATTTTGTTTCTTCAACGTAGTTATGGAGGGGGTACCCACAGGTACTTGCCTATGTAGGCCTACCGGCCCCCCCTTGCCGTCACCAACAGGCTTATCCACACCTTGTCTAGCATATTCAAGTTGTTTGGTGGCTCTTTCGCTAGTAAGGGGCGGTGAATGCAAAAAATTTCGATCAACTTTTTTTTCATCGACATCAACACAGGGAATCAGAGAATTTTTCAGCATTTGTTTTTCGATAGCCAACACATTTTATGATGACATAGTCATTTTTCGATGAAGGCACAAAATATTCCATTTTTTACCAATATATTTCATCAAACTATTGATGTCATGCTGATGTCAGCATGATGCTAGTGGTACGAATTTCCCAATGGCCCCTTTGAACCCTCCTTGTGCCATAAAGGAGGTGTTTTTTTGGCCATAACTTGGGTATACAATATCATTTTTTGGCAAATGAGATATCTTCGAAAATCTGGTCCCATCAAATTTCCAGTGGTGTGGGTCTCATCACCTGTTTTTGTTGTTGGTGCATTCTACAACCTATTGAAATTAGAGTGTTGTTTTCAATCCCGAGCTCATAAATTTTGACCAGTTTCTTTGTTTTTCCCAATTCTAGCAGTGTTGGAACCGTCTTTCAAAGCTCTTCACAACCATCCATGCAATTTTTTCAGATTTATCTCTAAGTACATTTTATTTAGTTTTTTGTTTTTCCATACACTAGTGAATTACTTGGACACTTCAGCTCTTGGAAACTTTTTGTTTGTGTGGGATGACTCTTTTTTGGTTGTTCTATATGTATTTCCAATATTCTGTCCTATTTAGGTATTGTAGAAATCTTTTTCATGCACATTCTCTTTTGTAGATGCATTGAGAAAAAGTGCCATTTTGGTGTATATTTTTTGGGGGTTTTGCACATCCTATTATGCCTTTTGTACTCACACTATGATATAAAGTGCCATGGGGGGGTTGATGTTTGCCTTTGGTTTTCCATCACACCTTTGTCAAGTGAGTTTCTCTTCCACAACAGTAATGAATCTTGGTGATTCTTGCCTCATGCATGTGTGCCTTAGTTTGCACACCCTTTTATTTTCAAGTTATTTCTCCTACATGCAATTCTTGGTTGAACCACATAGTTTCAGTGTACCTATCATGGATTTCCTTTTTCAACATTATGGGGGGGTTTTTATTGTTGGTGCTTATGCTTCCTTGGTTTCACATTTGAGTGATCTATGTATCTAGTTCTTGTTCCTATGTACTTTTGGATGGAATGTACATCAGCGGTTGGTTACCATGCATTTTGGTGAGATGGATCATTTACCATATTGAAACTCTTACATTGCTTTTTCAAGAGGCGACCTTCCATTTTCATTTGATCAAAGACTATTTGGTACCTGCATTTTCAACTTGCATCTTGCATGTTGAGTAGTGTTGGGGTCACTCATACAAATTCATGCATTATCTGTATCTTCAAGTTTCAAATGTTTTCCTTTGTTTGCCATCTCATTTGATTAATGTTGTTGGGGACACTCATGCAGATTATTGTCTCTCTCGTGATTAGTTTTCTTTAGACTAGTGGTACATATATCTTCGACTTGCATCTTGCTTGTTGAGTAGTGTCGTTGGTGTAACAACCTCGATGTTCTTCACAGTAAAATTTTCCAATGTTTTCACCTCAAGTGATAAACCATGATGCTAAAACATAGCAAATAAAAAAAATTCTTTCCACAATGTAAATTACATGCACAATTGAGATAACACTATTTCAAAACTTCCATTGCATTTCATTGTAAGTTCTTAAATCTTTCCAAACATAGATGTCATATTGAATGAACTTACGTATATCATTCATGATTACATCCTTCCATATAAATGGGCACATGATAGAAACATAGGTCCTCAGAGCTTCATATGGCAATAGATATACAAACTGGTCCTGATGTTGTCCTATCGATGCATATATTTTGAATGTCCTTGCTCGTTGGTGCAAACACTATAGTTGTCCCCGATACTGGGGCAAACATTCAAAAACCTCAGCTACTGACTAATGAGGAGAAGCATCACTCAAGCACTTTTCTGCCAACCACAAACTTAAATGCAGTCCCTCGTACATCTACCTCACATGTAAGATGGCCCTAACCTTCGACCAAGAGATTGGTTGGGAAACCTCATAAAAAATGCCTATCTGAGCTTAGTGTTGTGTCCCACAAACCGAAACCTAATCATACGATAGCTACACCTATGAGTATGAAAATCCTAAACTAGATTGCATATAAGGAACACAGTGAAACGACAGTGTAAACAGTGGCTACTTACACTACTTTGGCTAAAGTATTCTCACTTAGTACTTCAAGTGACAATCCTCACATTCACATACACTACTATGAATCAGTTTGGACTATGATTGTTCTTATACTATGCTTAGGTAATTTCCTCCATTGGGTAAACTTTAACCCCATAAATAACCTATCCTCCTTTTTCCCAAAGGACTATGGTAACTCTACCAATTAAGCCTAAGCATAAGTTACCCCTTTAATGGACATTCCTATCCTAGGTATAACATACGAGCTTATCTTTGCATAACAAGCTATTCTCTTCAATAGAAAATCTAGTCTTAAGTATAACTTTATAACCTAGAGTATATCTACATAAGCTTTATCTAATCATAGATTAAATAACGACTCCATTCAGTAAAATAGCACATAATAAGTGATACTCATTAAGAGTATTCACTTATCAATGAAAGACCTCAATCGAAGAATCATCATGATATTAGATGATTTTGTTTGAGAGTATAATATCCTTAACTAAAAGGGTTTAAGTGATGAATCTACTCTTATCAATACTATAACTTTGTATTTAAGAGTGTAATGCCACTAATCAAGCAACAACTCTAACTCATTAGGTTTCAATCTACCCCTCAACCTAGGAGAAACCCACTAGCTATCTTGAATAATTAAATCACTTTAGCTATGAGTAACCCTTAAGCTACCTTTGTTTATTCATATCTAGTATATTAATACCTATGGCATTCCCCTTATTATGAAGTAATTACAAGCACTTCACAAACAACATAAATACCTTCTAATTTCCTTTTAAAGCAAATGTTATATTTCCTTAATGCAAGTAAACTCAATACATCAATAAAGCACTCAAGAATCAATCTTTTATAAATAAAGACAAATAAAGGAATATTATCCTCATGTTTGTACTATGCTTATCCAATTAACTGATTGTTAAATAGCTTTCCAAAACAATAACTAGCTTTGCTTTGATCTCACAAGCAATGCCTCAATAATCCTCTCTCTCACAAGTTGATAATACACTTCTCTCAAAACACTCAAGCTCTCACACAATACTCAAAATGAATTTGCAAAATAATGCAAACTAGAAGTGGAGAATAAAATGTAATAGAATGCAAATGGAACACATCCCTAAAAGAGAGCGTAAGCCTCTCTATTTATACAATAGGTTGGAGACTTCACATCCTATAGAAAATGCATGAATATTGACAGCAAACTCCACACTAGTTGACTCACTTGACTTGGAAAAAAGGTGGCAACAAGTAGAGAGTATACCCAACAAAATAAAGCTACAGATCAACCTCAAAGATTGACAACAACATAAGACCATTTTAAAACAACACATGATAAAAAAATGACAATCGAATTGCTCTCACAATACACTTCTACAACAATATGAATTTTATAATGTGGCACCAAAGCAAGCAACTATCTCCATATAGTTGGCACGACCTTTACCTATTTCAATCAGTCAATATCAAAAATGAAACACTTAGCATATGGTCGGCTAAGTCTATGATGAGTCGCCTTGTCTCATAATTTAATTTTGACCAATTCATCAACTTGCAGAAACTTATCCTATCATTATGCATTTACATTTAATTTTCTATTGGTATTCAATCCATAATAAAGCATCCCAAGTAAATGCAGTTTACTAAGTCAAATTTATTCTATCTCAAAGCATTGACTAAGTCAAACTCCTTAAATCGACTTACTTGTTGCACTATATATTGCATATAGTTCACTCTTTAATTATTGCCAATATGTGTTATATTCAGCCTTTTAAAATTCTTTGTATATGTTATATACAATCAACATATGTTTAAGTAAGTAAATCGGCCTCAAAGCATTGTTTAAGTTAATCGACCCCGAAGCATATAATTGTATAATTCATATATGTACATATACGTATATATATATATATCAACACACATATATATATGTATATGTATACATATGTTATTATATATATCATAGGTCAATAAAGTATGTATATATTCAATATACAATTAAATACAAGTTAGCATTCACATAATAATATTATATATATACATATATATATGTATACACACTCCTCTATTAAGCATTTATGGTTATGTGTGTATTTGTATATATATATTATCTAGCAACATGATAGTCAAATGATCCATTCAATAACCGAATGATTATGATCACGTGATTATATTCACAATAGCATCATATTAATCATTTATATACATATATGCATATCTTTACATATGTCGTCATACTCGTATGGACATCCCATTATATCCATCATACATGTATGCTGACATATGCATATATGCATATATGCATATATCCCAAATACTCATTGAACCATACAATCAAGCATAGTTACATAATGAAGGACTCACAAGCTCTAACAGATAATCATCATCCAAGCATGCATTCAACAGTAATCACAACCCTTACTAATGCAACACATCATACTAAGGATGACTTACCATTTCCCAAAACTATGTCTAGACTCAACCTTTCTACTGTGTGTGTGTGTAAGCTCAGATAGGTTACGTTACTGGTTATCCAACCAATATCTTCTCTTGAGCAATACTTTCCCTCCACCTGGAGGAATGAACCGGTCCCTGCAACCAACTCAACACACTTGCAATGGTAGTTAGACGTTCATAAATGCATCATAACTTAAGCATATTCATATAGCAATAAATGTTCATCATCAATGTAACATAATTACTCTTTCAAAGCATTTATCAACACTTTCACATAATACCTATTTCAACATCCCCTACTTTTAGCAAGCATATCAACTCATGATTGTATTTACCATCCCATTTATCGGTGAAGGTAAAAGTAAATTGGTAATAACAAGATGGGGTGTACCATACTTCCCCCCTTGTGAATCATCATCCCCAATGATCTATAACACTTTAACATACATACAATGTTAAATAAAGGTTTTACTTACCCTTTCCAAATCATGTAAGATTTCCTAAATAATCCTCCCTCGTAACACCATCACTCCTTGCAATATTTTCCTTCTTGGACCTTGCATTGAGTGTCCTTGTTAACGCATAGGGGAAACTTGTGTTCCTCACACATACTTACTCTCTCAAGAGTTTATGAATGGAAATCACATTCCTCATATGTACATCTCATGTACAATAGTAACTGTATCCTACATGACACCTTAGTGACTGGGATACACATTCTCAAATGACTTTATCTTTAGTATAATCCAAATAGATAAGGAATGTTGGTGTATTGTACACTACACTATGGGTCCCATCCTTCCCTTTGGTTATTATACCTTTCGACAACTTAGAATTTGAGTTTGTCCATCACTTACTCATCCATTTTCCTTAATCATAGTAGTAATTCTCTTGACTACTTGTCCATTTTGAGCATAGCATTGCTTTTGGACACCCATCAAATTCCGAACATAATGATATTGTTTCACATTTCAAGATTTGTATATCAACAAAGTTTTCTTCGATCATTTCAATCTATTATTCATTTTTTATAACCTTTCTAGCTTAAGGTTAACCCTATTTCTTAGCCTATTTCAACCTAATAGAGTTTTCAACCTTCCTTTCCATATAATGGATCAAATATCAATAATAGAAGTTTATAAGTATTTAACAAATCATTCAAGATTTGGTTACCACTTTTCCCTATTCAACTACAATAATATATTGCAAATTCGTTCAATTGAATGTCTCATAGTATGATCATGGTCCACACAACCTTATCATTATTTACTCATTCACAACTGAGATAACCTTCTCAAGAATACTAAGAAACTACCTCACACAATATATTATTTAGGACCGAAATCCCATAAATCTGTTTTCCAACCAACATTGGTTACCTTGGTGAGTTTGTCCACCACAACATTATGCCAGTTCTGCCGACATAGACAGGTTAAAGTGTCTTGTGTTCAACCACTCCCCCTATGGAATCCCAAGAGAGTACACATGTCCTTCTAATGATGACATCCCGTCATCATTTCCTGGCACATTAGACATTATCTTACCACATTTCGTGCAACATCTTACTCCTTTTTCTATACTATAGTGGTTCCTCATCCGACAAATAAATTTGTCGTTTCAATGTCCTAACCATGACATCATTTTTCTCATTTCATCCATTAATTCTCTAAAATTTTGGGTACATAGGCTCTTTTACATCCCATAATAGTCTATTCTTTGACTAAATGAAAACCTATTTTATGGTTTCATTCTACATAAGCATAATGCTTAGACATTTTGCAGAGATAAATATCATTTATCTTAGGACATCCATATCATGGATTTCTTTTGTCCTTAAATCATTTCTAAAATTGTAATCTGATTTCCAACTCAATCTTTCCCGATGAGTATCGGTACCAAATTCGAGTAATAATCCTCGTTCATTGATGTTGGTTCCTAAAAGATATTAGATTTAACCGCATACCTAATTACCAAGCATGAATGTTTCCGTAATAACTCCAAATCATGAGCAATCTAGATATTTCCTTGCCAATCCCATAGGCAATGATCTTCCCTTTCATGATCAAGTTATTTTCCTATCCTTTCCTAAGGCATCAATGATAATAGAAATTGATTTTACAATCAAATATATATAAGGTATGGTGTGATAATAGGTCACATTCCTTGACCTTTCCACTATTTTTCTCCAAAAATTCTAATACCTTATCCTTGTGGTCATGAAATACATGACTTAATTGACATCATGACCTATGAAAAAGTCCAAAGTTCTTCCAAACCTGAAAATATTTCCATGATTTTCATTGGGTGGGGTACTTAATCCGAGTCAATCCACTCTCCTTCTTCCCCCTTAGTGTTTCCACGACATTCAATTAAGTCAAAGTTGACTTATAGCAAATATTTTCTTTTTCAAAATTAGTTATCATTCCTTGTTGTTGGTTTTCTATTGCCTTTTTCTTGCCTCCATGGCATACCTTGAATATACTTTTTCCCAAAGTTAGATTCATCAGTGATCTCTAATCTCATATATTCAACATTTTGGATCGTCCAATAAGAGATATAAAGAATAACCAACAATTTTAAAAGCTAAGAAGCACTCTAATATTCCAATTCTCTTTCCAACATCCTTTTTGTGAAGGAATATCCACACCCACAAAGCCTCTTTTGTTGATGTACCTTTCAACTTAGAGCATTGTTTCCTTAAAAAATCACATAGTTTTAACACATAGTGTCACACTATATTCCATTTACTTTTGGACCCTCTAAACATATATTGGTTTACGTTGATACATTGGTGAGTTTAATTTATACTCCAACCAATCTATGTACTATCCAAAACCTTTGTCAGGCCAACCCGATTTACCTTTTTCAAGTTTATTTCTCACATTCACTATTCCAAGTCACTTTGTCCCAATTCTTGGTAACTTTATAGCCTTAAACACTCTAAGGTTACTTGGTTTCTTTTCCTCATCTTAATCAAAACTCCAAATTGATCTCATCAATTTTGGTTGGTGGAACCATATCCACTTCATTGATTACTTCATTTTTGACTATTCTGGTCTTTTCCCTTATTCCAAGGGACATTCTCCTTTCTTACAAGTTCCTAGCCTTGCACAAAAATTAGATTTAAGTCAAGAGTTCTCCGACCTCTTGGATACCTCCTTCGTTGACTTCCTACTTCAATCTAATTTATGCCAACAATGCATACTCATAGATTCGTAGTATACTTACTAAATCCAAGAATCCTTGACTCTTTGAAGCTATAGGTTGCTATCAATAGGGGAGATTCTCTCATTCCTCTCTACCCCTCAGAGTTTTATAGCTATCTAGTAGGGTGAAGGTACCTATTGGTTATCCTTCATAACCCGATTGCATAATCTTCCGCAATCAAGGGTAATATCATAATAAGTTGTTGGTTTAGGAGTTTCTACTCTAGGGATGACTCTTATCCAGTCCCAAACTTAAACAAGTTTCTAGGAATCTTATCTTCCTTTATCTTTTCCCTTTGTTTTTTTCTCTTGCCATCTTGGCATAAGAACTTTTCTACCATTATCTTCCAATAAGGTTTACATGTTGTTTGTGTAATGAGCTCATAGGTTCCAGAGTTGAACCTAGTAGCTCTGATACCACATGTAACAACCCTGGTGTTCTTTGCAGTAAAAATTTCCAATATTTTCACCTCAAGTGATAAACCATGATACCAAAATATAGCAATAAAAAAATATTCCACAACGTAAATTGCACACATAATTGAAATAACACTATTTCAAAACTTCCATTGCATTTCATTGTAATTTCACAAATATTTCCAAACATAGATGTCATCTTGAATGAAACCAAGCATATCATTCATGATTACATCCTTCCATATAAATGGGAAAATGATACAAACATAGCTCCTTTGAGCATCATATGGCAATATATATACAAATTGGTCTTGATGTTGCCACATCGACACATACATTCTGAATGTCCTTGCTTATTGGTGAAAACACTCCAGTTGTCCTCGATACTGGTGTAAACATCCATAAACCTTGGCTATCGACTGATGAGGAGAAGCACCACTCAAGCACTTTTCTGTGAACCACAAAATTAAATGCAGTCCCCCACACATCTACCTTGCAGGTAAGATGGCCCTACACTTCAACAAAGAGATTGGTTGGGAAACCTCATAACAAATGCCTATATGAGATTAGTGTTATGTCCTGCAAACCAAAACCTAATCATATGGTAGCCCCACCTATGAGTATGAAAATATTGAACTAGATTGCATATAAGGAACACAGTGAAACGACAGTGTAAATAGTGACTACTTACACTACTTTGGCCAAAGTATTCTCACTCAGTACTTTGAGTGACATTCCTCACATTCACATACACTACTATGACTCAGTTTGTACTATGATCGTTCTTATATTATTCCTAGGTAATTTTATCCATTGGGTAACCTTTAACCCCAAAAATAACCTCTCCCACTTTTTCCTAAAGGACTATGGTAACTCTACCAATTAAGCCAAAGCATAAGTTACCCTTTCAATGGACATTCCTATTCTAGGTATAACATACAAGCTTATCTTTGCATAACATGCTATTCTCTTCAATGGACAATCTAGTCTTAAGTATAACTTTATAGCCTAGAGTATAGCTACATAAGCTTTATCTAATCATAGATTAAATAACTAACTCCATTAAGTAAAATAACACATAATAAGTGATACTCATTAAGAGTATTCACTTATCAATGAAAGACCTCAATCGAAGAATCATCATGACAATAGATGATTCCATTTGAGAGTATAATATCCTTAAGTAAAAGGGTTTAAGCGATGAATCTACTCTTGTCAATACTATAACTTTGTATTTAAGAGTGCAATGCTACTAATCAAGCAACAACTCTAACTCACTAGGTTTCAATCTACCCGTCAACCCGGGAGAAACCCACTAGCCATCTTGAATAATTAAATCACTTTAGCTATGAGTAACCCTTAACCTACCTTTGTTTATTTATATCTAGTATATTAATACCTATGAGAAATAAATCCCCTCATTACAGAGTAATTACAAGCACTTCACTTGAACA
The DNA here is from genome assembly GCA_007115665.2 of Sequoiadendron giganteum. Lineage (NCBI taxonomy): Eukaryota > Viridiplantae > Streptophyta > Pinopsida > Cupressales > Cupressaceae > Sequoiadendron > Sequoiadendron giganteum. The sequence goes on along the minus strand of CM021106.1, from coordinate 574,920,190 downwards.
AAATAAACAACTTCTAATTTCCTTTTAAAACAAATGCTATATTTCCATAATGCAAGTAAACTCAATACATCAATAAAGCACTCAAGAATCAATCTTTTATGAACAAAGACAAATAAAGGAAGATTATCCTCATGCCTGTACTACGCTTATCCAATTGACTGATTGTTGCATAGTTTTCCAAAATAGTAACTAGCTTTGCTTTGATCTCACAAGCAATGCCTCAATAATCCTCTCTCTCACAAGTTGATAATATACTTCTCTCAAAACACTCAAGCTCTCACACAATACTCAAAATGAATTTGCAGAATAATGCAAACTAGAAGTGGAGAATAGAATGTAATAGAATGCAAATGGAATGCATTCCCAAAAGAGAGCATAAACCTCTCTATTTATACAACAGGTTGGAGACTTCACATCCTACAAAAAAAGGCATGAATATTAACAACAAACTCCACACTAGTCAACTCACTTGACTTGGCAAAAAGGTGGCAACAAGTAGAGAGTTTACTCAGCAAAATAAAGCTACAGATCAACCTCAAAGATTGACAATAGCATAAGACCATTTCAAAATAGTACATGATAAAAAAGTGAAATTCGAATTGCTCTCAAAATACACTTCTACAAGAATCAAAATTTCATAATGTGGCCCCAAAGCAAGCAACCATCTCCCTATAGTTGGCATGACCTTTACCTATTTAAATCGGTCAATATCTAAAATGCAACACTTAGCATATGGTTGGCTAAGTCTATGATGAGTCACCTTGTCTCATAATTCAATTTTGACCAATTTGTTGACTTACAAAAACTTATCCTGTCATTATGCATTTACATTTAATTTGTTGTTGGTATTCAATCCATGATAAGGCATCCCAAGTAAATGTAGTTTACAAATGTATTCTATCTCAATGCATCGACTAAGTCAAACTCCTTAAATTGACTTACTTGCTGCACTATATATTGCATATAGTTTGCTCTTTAATTATTGCCAATATGTGTTATATTCAGCCTTTTAAAATGCTTTGTATATGCTATATACAATCGACCTATGTTTAAGTAAGTAAATCAGCCTCAAAGCATTGTTTAAGTTAATTGAACCCCGAGCATATAATTGTATAATCCATATATTTACATATACATATATATGTATATCAAAACACACACACACACACACACACACACACACACACACACACACACACACACACACACACACACACACATATATATATATATATGTTATTATATATATATCATAGGTCAATAAAATATGTATATATTCGATATACAAATAAATACAAGTTAACATTCACATAATAATATTATTATATATATATGTATACACACTCCTTTATTAAGAATTTATGCTTATGTGTGTATTTGTATATATACACATATATTATCTAGCAACATGATAGTCAAATGATCCATTCAATAACCAAATGATTATGACCACATGATTATATTCACAATAGTATCATATTAATCATTTATATACATATATGCATATCTTTACATATGTCATCATACTCGTATGGACATCCCATTATATCCATCGTACGTGTATGTCGATATAGGCATATATCCCAAATACTCATTCAACCATACAATCAAGCATAGTAACATAAGGAAGGAATCACAAGCTCTAAATGGATAATCATCATCCAAGCATGAATTCAATAGTAATCACAACCCTTACTAGTGCAACACATCATACTAAGGATGAATTACCATTTCCCCAACACTATGTCTAGACTCAACCTTTCTACTATGAGTGTGTGTAAGCTCAGATAGGTTACGTTATTGGTTACCCAACCAAGATCTTCTCTTGAGTGATACTTCCCCTCCATCTGGAGGAATGAACTTGTCCCTGCAACCATCTCAACACACTTGTAATGGTAGTTAGACATTCCAAATAAATTCATATGCATCATTACTTAAGCATATTCATATAGCAATACATGTTCATCATCAATGTAACATAATTACTCTTTCAAAGCATTTATCGACACTTTCACATAATACCTATTTCAATATTCCCTACTTTTAGCAAGCATATCAACTCATACATATTCATGTACCACTTGTATCTTTGACTTCCAGACATTTGGCTTTGTTTTCCATCTGATACAAGTAGTATCGTTAGAGGCACTCGTGTAGATTATTGTCTTCTTGATTATGATATTTGTCTTTGATTTCTAGATGTTTTCCTTAGTTTTCCATCCGACTCGAGTAGTGTCATTGTGTGCACTCATGCGGATTATTATTATCTTGATCTTGATCATCATTTCTTTAAGAGGAGGTTCTTGATTCCAGTACCATATCAGTCATCATTCAACAATAATCTATAGCTTCATGCTTCAACGATGTTCTACATGTTCCTATTTTTTGGGACATTGTTTTGGTTGGAGACTTCTCAGTCCTTCACCTTGATTTGGAAGATTTTTCAATCCTTCATTCACCTTTCTCTCTTTTGGAGGGGAGTTTTCTCCTACTATGGTTTTCTCCTTTTTCTCCAATTTTGAGAGATCTATTGTTTGTACATGGGTACCTCATGAGGCCTTGTTTGTCAGTACACATCATGCATTTTTTTTTTTGGGTTTTTAGCTACTCCCTAAGTTCATCTTAAGGGGGGTGTTAGAGTAATCATACATTAGCTAATAATTAACTAACCTTTAATTAATTATTAGTCTAATTTATTCTCATGCACTTAAGCTAAACTTAGGATTTCTTTATTCAGTCAACTAAGTGTTTTTCTATGTTAACTGAAGTGAGCTATTATTAGATCAATCTATCTCATTGCATGAGATGTTGAAACGTTTCATGATCTAATCCCTTTATCATTATGGTTTATTCCTATATAACACTCAACCTTGATTGTATTATCACTCTTCTACTCTCTCAAGCTTTCATGCCTTTGATAAAAATCCCAACCTTTGAGGACTCTTGTTTTCCTTGAAGATTCTTAAGGTTCATTGTTGTAGCTTTATCTTGTTGAGGAATATTGCACATATTATTTGCAGATCTCTTACGTGGAAGGTGGATTTGGTCGTTGTTTGATTATGTGGCTCATGTTTTTCATAATTCTAACACCCAACACTACCTTAAGCAGCTTGATACACTGACAATGACCTTGCCACCAAAGTTTAGGCACCGGGCTACATATACTCTCAACTAAAAGTTTTGTTTCTTGAATAAATACCATATTAGGTGAATGAATTCACACCAAATCACGAACAACATTTTGTCAAGGGCCACTATTCATGCCTCTCACATTCCATGAAAGAATAATTATTTCAAAGGGTTGGAGAAATGATAGTCAAGAGTTTTGATAGATCCTGACTCGACCAACATCTCACATATCATCTTAATTTTATCCAAATCCTTTTTTCTCCTAATCTTGGAGGGTTTCTCAAGACCCCCTTTCTTTGAATTCTTTTGAAGAATTCCTAAGGAAGGAGAAGTATTCTTTCGTTCTTCTAAATCTGACACCATTTTCTCCAAAGGGGGCATGTTCCCAATCACGATTGAGTCCTCAAGCTTTTCCACAACTACAGAGGCCACAAGAACTTTAGTAACCATGTGATTTAGATTTGTATCCATTTGAGTTGAAGTCATCCCATCTGCCTACATGCTCTGATAATCCACAGATTTAGGACCCTCCCGATCCATCTCCAAGACACTCGATTCCAAAGCCAACAAACCAGGGTTTACCTCCTATTGGCCAAGGTCATATAGCACATCAAAGCGGTTGAAAACTTCCTCCTCCTGATGCTCCCTGAAGGTTCTTTTCTGACCTCAGTTTCTATTGCAGGGTTTGATTAGAATAAAACTCTCTTTATCTGCCACTGTACCCAAAATAGGATCCTTTCCTTTATCCTCAGAAGGATTACGAGGGGGCTAGTTAGGAAGGGACACTGAAGAGTAAATCCTATGACATAATTTGTGCAAATGACCCTACTCATGACACAACTGACATCAAAAGGGAAGAGCCTCATAATTAAGTTGTTTCACCCATGAAGATGAACCCACACAAATTTCCAAAGAATCTAGAAGAGGGTTACTCAAATCAATTTCAGCACAAATGTGTGCAAAAGTAAGTACCTTTTTATCTATCATTTGTTGAGAAGGCCCCACTAGCTTTTAAAATTCAATCGGGAACCAAGGGAAGCACACCTAGATAGGAATTCGATTTGGGAGGTCCTCTAAAGGATTGAAACCAACATGTCATGGTTTGATGAACAAACCAATCTGGTTATGAAAATAAGGTGCCCCCTCAAGAAATTTGTTACGATCAACCATGCAATTAAAGACAACCATAAAAAAATAGTTGGCCATCATAATCACCTCCAATCACCCTCAAGATTCCATGTGTTGGTTGAACCATGACTCAAAAAACAAAAGAGAAACCTACAACCCCATAAACTTGCATATTAAAGCATGTTTCAAAAAATATTCAACATCTTTCACTATAGTGTCAGGATTAATCGCTAGGATAGGACTATCTTGGCTCCTCTCCAAACAACCATTGGTTTTTGGGACACGAGGACCCCCAAACGAAACCATCCCCTCCATCCCCAAAATGTTATTCAAGAAATTACTAGCAGTTGTAGGCTTTGAAGAAGATAGGTTATTCGCACACAAAGAAGCTCTATAATCCATATTGTGATTAAATCTAATGGCACCCTTTGAAGCCATAGACACAAAGACAAGGCCAAGGAAAGCCTTCTCAACTTTCCCCAAAAATCCCTACACCTCTCTTCGACACGAAATTGCAAATATGTACAAAAATCTTCCCACAAAAAACTAGACAAAAGAAAACCCACCCCCGAAAGCTACGATAAACCCATCCCTTGCTACAAATTTGCACCCAAACACCAACGCCCCAAAAAATTTGCACATGCAAAAAAAGAAGGCCGACATGGACATAGCCTGCTACAGGTCGCGGGCCAACACTCTCCCATGCACTCACATATAAACGCCATCCTCCCTCATTGATTAAAATCCTCGAGCCTAATTAAATATTTTTAATTATTTAATTATATTTTAATTTTTCTATCAAAACTAATTTAATAAGTTTTTAATTATTTAATTAAATCATACATTATTCTAGGGTAATGGGCCTAACTCGATTGGCTAAAGCATCTCATTGTAGGCAAGAGGTCACAAGGTCTAGTCTCCCCATCGTCCCCATGGTACTGGAGGGTGTGTCGTATCAACATCATTGGTCATGTGATTTTTTTTTACCAAGCGCACTGCAGTTTACAAGGGGCGGCTACCCGATTCTGATTCCCGCAATGTAAAAAAAAACATATATTATTCTTCCATTCCCATAATTAAAAATCTTGCATTATTCTACCATCCACATAATTAAGTAATTTTTACTTATTTAATTAAAATCGTGCATTATTCTCATGCAATATAATTAAATAATTTTAATTACTTATTTAGCCAAATATTCCTCTAAAATTAAATAAATCATTAACTTATTTAGTTTGACTTGCACATTCTTCTATAAATAAATAAAATCATTATTTTATATAACTTAAATATATTATTTTATTTAGATATTCCTCCAACTCTAAATTTAGTGTGTTGAGTGAAAAAAAACCTCAATTCACTCTCACTCACTTCTACTTCATCCTCTCATGTAGCCAGTCCTTTGATTCATGCAAACACTTAACTCCTCATCATAACTCCTCATCCTGACACATGTTACTTGTATGTTCCTCATGATCTCTCAATAATTCTCATCCATCGATCTATCTTAGATCCTACACCGTTGATCAAATATCAATGAAAGCTATAAAACACTCATCATTTAGCTATTCAATCTCACTACAAATTTTGCATCTAAACTATACTCAATTTTACATTGCTTTTGTTAACAAGGTTATACTAAGGTTTTATGAGAAATCCACATACTAGATCAAAGTAACATATAATCACATTATACAATGGGAGTGAGGCTAGGTATTTTTGTTGGAGGTAAAGTAATTAGTTTAGTTTGATTTCATTTGCTTTCATATTTTTGTACACGCTTTGAATTAAGATCTAGGTCATTTGATTATTGAATTAGATTTTGTAATTAATTCATTCCATTTATTGAATTCGTTGATTTTATTCCCTTTATTCACATTTTGGTACGCCTAGTGGGAGTCGTGTCCCTAATTTTAATAGTGCATTGAGTTTCCTTGTTTTTTTAGGTTACAAGTGCAGAATAATGCAATTGATCATAGAATGGTGCTTCTGACAATAAAATGATGCATCTAAGCATATAGTGGCACTTTTAAAATAATATTGGCACATTTGACAGTTATAGTCATGTATTTGATATTTCTTTGTTTTCTATTTGTAGGTTTAGTTTCATAAAATGACACATTTGACAGAGAAGTGACGTATTTGACTGTGGTTTGATGCATCTGACAAGTAGAATTGTGCGTCTGATAGGTAAAATGGTACATTTGATAAATAAAGTGGCACATTTTATTTTGTTTTGGAACTTTTGATTTATAGAGTGATGCATTTGATTCTATGAATTTTCTTTTTCTAACCTAACATTTACGTGATCTCTCGGAACTAATCACAATCATTGGGAGAAGACAAGGTAAAACATACTACTTACAAATTTGGTGCAAGAATTTTAAATTTTGATTTTTAAATAGTTACACACTTCATTTGGGCTTTAGTCAATTAACCTTGTATATTGTGTTTGATGAAATTTTAGTGCGTATGCTCTCTTCTTGTGCCTAATGCAAGCCTAAAGATCAAAATCACTTTTTTTTCACTTTTTTCTTCACCCAAGGAGTATTAGTAAAGTATGCTCTCCCCTTGCACTTCATGTGAACATGGGGATAAAAAAAAACTACATTATTTTTATTTTCAAGTAAGGGGCCTTCTTGGGGATTTCATCACCTCAAGGATGACCTCAACCACATTTACTAGTGAGGTATATAAAGGGGGGAGAGTGCAAGTTTTACCTCAAAGTGTCATCAACGTCATTCAAGCCAAGTTGCAAGACCCTTAGTTCGTCGAGACTTGTTTGGTGAGGAGAAGAGGGGAGACCCCCTAGTCTTAGGCACTATCAAATGGGCTCACTATTCTTGAGAACCACTACAAACCTCATTTTTATCTTGACCTAAGAACTTCAACTATTAATCTTGTTGTGGTACAAGGTATAGTATCATGTTTGAAGTTACTCAACATGTATTGTCCTAAGGAGAGAAGATTTTTTTGGTGGTGTCAAAACCTTAAAGGGAAGGGGAAAGGTGAGCCCTTGTGCTACTATATCCCTATCTATTCCCTCTTGAGAGTGAAATGTGCATGTGCGATCCTATGATATTTTATTTCTTGGGCCCATACTTGTGTGACACACCCTTAATGAATATTTAGGTTATATTTCTTGGCATGTTTTCTTGTGAAGACCAGTAACATACTATTCAGAACTACTACCTTGAATTCAATATCCATCTTGATTTTTTTAATTTTTATCTCTTTCCAAAAAGAACATAAAGAATCAGTCTAAAACTTGTAAATTTTACCAATAGTTACCCAAAATAGCACTTTTGAGCCCGAAAAAACACTTTTGAGCTTTAGATTATGCATCTGAGACCTACTGTTGTGCTTTTGAAACCTTGGTATTCTATCTATACATATCTTAGGTACAATTGTGCATTTGATTACTATTGTGGCACATTTGATAGCTACAGTGGCACTTTTCACCATTTTGTTGCGCATCTAATTAGATTTTGGCACATTTAATTATCTTGTGTATTTTATTATTTTAAGTCATATTTGACTATATATTAGTATATTTGATATGTAGAATTATGCATTTGATAGTATACTATCACTTTTTATCTGAAACTTGCTTAACCTATTATGATTGCTTGTAACAACTTTCTAACAGAGTGACACATTTGATACCTATTGTATTGCTTCTGAGCCTTCCTTTGCATATTTGACACCTCCTTTGGTGCATCTAATACCAAAAGTTGTGAATTTGATAGATACAATGACATTTTTGACCTGTGCAAAATTTTCAAAAATTCTCCAAAAATTAGTTTTTAAAACTATTCACCATTTATACCCAAAATTTGAGACCTGTAGAACATCTAACCTATAATAATCATCCATTATCCATAAAAAAATCAGAATTCACATCCATTTCATATAATTCTTCTTGGACAAAATTTTTACTACTCTAGCCTTAGACAAACATCATTATCATCAAAATCAAACATCCAACCAATAGTAACCAAAATATTCATAATCACATCTGTATCTTCCATTTTTTTTTCACTAATTTAGTTTTTTCTTAGAAATTTACCTATTTCAAAGAGATAGTTGAGTTAGCATAAAAAAAAAATGACAAATTTTCTTAGGAGTCTTGGTTGCTTCTAAGTTAGTAAACCCACCATTATCCTTTTACTTGGACTCATTAGTCTAGTCTAAGTAAAAAAATCATCCTTAGCACTTATCCAAACAAAGATCTAGATTTACTTTGACTTATTAAGGTTTTATCTCTCACCAATAAAAAACAACACACTTATCCAAAATCATCACATCTTTTTGTCCAAATCTACAAACGTATCTTTCATAGAGTCCATTAGAAACAACATTCATAACATGTCTTCCAAATTTCATCTTACATTCTCATCTCATAAGGTCCTCAAATTTGTATGCCTATAACATGGTCTCAACATTAGAAACTCATTGAGTTCAATTCAAGTAGGTCAAACATTACCACAACCATGGGTGTTACACAATCTAATTTTGGAATGAATTTTCATTTATTCAACCCCCATAGATTCTAATAGAATACATCACACATGAGTCTAATGAATTGACATAAGAGAAATTATTAGAGATGCAACAAGATCCAATAGTAGCAAGAGCAATGTATGCCCTTATTGCCACAAACCCAAACACATACCTTCTTAAACTTGCACAAAATGGCACCAAACTACCTTCAAATTATAATATCACCATACTTAGGGAACAAGCCCTTATAAATGTCATGTCATCCCATATCCTATTTAATGCAAGTGTACCCATACCACAATATATCAATGTATATTTAAGCCTCAAGCTTTCATGCCAAATATATTAATTCAACCATCCATACCTTCTCATGATACATATTCAATACCATTTTCTAAAAAACACATCAATCTTCTCTATCAAACTCTATTCACATCTAATCACATAACCACATCCATCTCAAATCCCTAAATTCCTTCATCTATACCTCATAACACCAATATTCCACATGATTCACAACCCACCATATCAAACTATACAAACAATCCATTTGCTTCACAAACTATCACATCTCATGTGCCTACAAACATTCCATATGCTTCACAAACATAAAATATAACCATGAGAACATACAACCCATTAATTTCAAACCATCTTCTATTCCAAGTCATTCATGTTGGAAACATGTGCCTCAATCTTCTGACCTGAACCTCTCGAAAGAGCAAGATCGGTGAGACATGTTGTCGGTCTTTCCGACGACAGTTGTTGGTGTGACCTGAACTATTGATTTGAGTTTTCTAACTCATGTCGATGCTAGAAGTCTAGACGAGAAGTTCCAGAGAGTCTTATCGATCTCAGTGGCATCAAGGTAACATTGGCCTTCGGTTGAACCTGAGAATGTTATACAGATTTTGGTGGTCTTGCCGATGGCTATTGAACATCGGTGTGACTTAGATTGTCAGAATGATCTCTATTTTCTTCACCGATGTAGGGAGTTATTCCGATGGAATTTTTATCGGTTGTGCTATCCCGATGAGGGTCATATCGACTTAACTTAGCAAGTCAAAAGAATGTGGAAATACTATGCCAAAGAAGGGACCTATGTCAATGGGTGTATTGAGGCCGTAGATGTTTGAATGGGTAAATAAAAAAAGGCTAACTCGTGGAAACGTAAAGTCATTGGGATTTTGGATTTAAACTATTGATCATTTCTATCTTGCAAAAATGTGGGATAATGTAATCCCATAAATTCAAAATGGTCGACGGTTAGAATTCCTTGATAGTTGAATGAATTGAATCAATTTGGACAGAAATTCTTGGAGATCAAAAGGTCTTTGTGAGAAAAGTGAGGGGTTTTGAACATTTGACAATTTGTGTTCTTCATTGTATGTTGTATAAGCATTGTAACAGTGAGTCATAGAACTATAATCAGGATCTAATTTATACAAGGTTGATCAAGGAAATGTTGCTGCTATGAAATTGATATCTGCAAAGGGGAACTGCAAGTTTGTATGTAATTGTCATTTACTATAATACAAAGTGTTTTTATTGGTGTAGTGGGTTTTTCTCCCGTAAGGGTTTTCCCACATTAAATACTGGTGTCTAGTTCTGTGTATGATTTAATTGTCTATTATGTTTCTAGTAATGTGCAATTTTAATGAACTATAATTGTTTATGAACCTGTAGTCTGCAGTATTCCTCTTATAATTAGCATTAGGAAGGCGTTTCCACACCTTTTCTTTCCTTACAAGTGATATCAGAGCCTTGCCAGTTGTGTTATCCTTGTGGGTAGGGTTGGTTTTTCGAGTCAATTCTAAAGTAGGAGTCTTGTACAAGTCTGGTAATTGAAATTGCAGATTAAAATGGCAAGCACATCTGGAAGAGTAGAAATTGAGAAGTTCAATGGCAACAATTTTGAGTTATGGAAACTTAAAATGGAAGATCTGTTAGTGGATGGTGATCTTTGGGTTGTTGTGTTTGGAGCGAAACCTTTTTGCATGAAGCAAGAAGAATGGGATTTGACAGATTGAAAAATAAAGGGGCTAATAAGGCTCTGTTTGACAGACTTTGTCCTTCTAAATGTTCATGAAGAGAAGATCGCATCTTCTTTATGGAAGAAACTGGGAGATATTTATTAGGGCAAGTCCTAGGTGAATAAGTCATTTCTAAGGAAGAAGTATTCCTTGAAGATGAAGGAAGGAGCGTCTGTTGTTGATCACTTGAATACATTTAATATGTTGATTGCTCAGTTAACATCTGTGAGTGTGAAAATTGATGACGAGGATCGTTGTATGCTTCTATTATGTTCTTTTCCCGACTCTTGGGATCATTTAGTAATGGCTATAGGGAGTATGACAATCACTTTCAAGATGGAATATGTGGTTGCTTCTTTGTTACTAGAAGAGATGAGAAGGAAGTCTTCTGAGATGGCAAAGGAGGCTCTTGATGTTTGTGGTAGATCAAAAGAAAAAGGCAAGAATAAGGATAAGAAGTCCAAATCGAAATCAGAAGGGAGATCAAAGTCTCCTAGCAAGAAGTCCAAGGTGAAGTGATGGAACCGTGAGCAGCTTGGTCATGTTCGAAAGGATTGTAAAGAGGAGAAAATTAAGAAGAAGAACAAATCTTCAGACAATGGTTCTTCTCAGAGCGATGTAGATGCCTTCATTGCAGCCTTGGCAACTCAGGCATCAGATGATGTCTGGCTGATTGATTCTAGAGCATCTTTCCACATGGAATCTCATAGAGATTGGTTCACGAAGTATGAAAAATACACTGGTGGAAAGGTGTATTTGGCAAGTGATTCATCTCTGGAAATAGTTGGTCGTGGAAGAGTCTGAATTTAATTCCCTGACGAAAGAATCAAAGGAATTGATGGAGTAATACATATACCAGGTCTAGCTCATAATTTAATTTCTATAAGCAAGTTGAATGATGTTGGAGTGCAAGTCTTGTTCTCAAGCAATGGCTGCAAAATTACTAGAGGATCCATAGTGCTTCCAATGGGTGCTTGAATCGATACTCTGTACAAGCTGGAAGCACTTGTTGTTCACAAAAAGTTGTTCGTAAAGAGGAGGAAAATATTCTTGTTAGTGTAAACTCTTTGGAAGTTAAACTTCCAGTAGAGAAGACTATGCTCTAGCATCAAAGACTCGGTCACATTTGTGAGAAAGGTTTACAAGCCTTGAAAAACAGAAACCCAATTGAGGGGATTGATGATTGTAACCTAGAATTTGAATTTTGTGAACATTGTATATATGGAAAACATCATCATGTTTCTTTTTACTCTAGTCCTCACAAATCTTTTGGTGTTCTGCATTATATTCACTCTGATGTTTTTGGTCCAGTAAATGTTCCTTCGTTGTCGAAGTCAAAATACTATGTATCTTTCATTGATGATTATTCGAGAAGGGCATTTGTATATTTTTTGAAAAGTAAATCAAAAGTGTTCAGTCGGTTTAAAGAGTTTAAGAACTTGGTTGAAAATCAGACTGGAAGACAAATTAAATGCTTTAGGACAAATAATGGTGGTGAATTTTGTTCTACAGATTTTGAAAGGTATTGTAAAGGCCATGGAATTAAAAGGCATGAAACAACACCTTACACTCCGCACCAAAATGGAGTTGCTGAAAGGTTGAACATGACGTTAATGGAGAAGGAAAGAAGTATGTTGAGCAATGTTGGTCTAGAGAAGAAGTTTTGGGCTGAGGCTATGGCTACAACATGCTACTTATTGAATCGGTCTCCTTCATCAGTAGTTGTTGATAAAATTCCATTGGAGGCATGGTTTGGTCATAAGACCTCTCTGAGACATGTTTGTGTCTTTGGCTGCGAAGCATATGTTTATGTTCCGAACGAGAAGAGATATAAATTGGAGAACAAAGTTGTTAAGTGTATCTTCATTAGCTACGACATTGGTGTGAAAGGATATAAGATTTGGAATACTATGACTGAAAAGTTGTGTACAATAGAAGTGTTATTTTTCATGAGCTGAAACCTTCTTTAGTGGATCTATAGTCGGGGATTAAAGAAGTCAAGGAGGAAAATTATTTTGTTGAAATTCCTCTAACACTAGAAAAAGAGGAACAAAAAATTGATAGTGTACCTAAATCTGAGGAGAGTTTGAGCAGCTCTGGGAGTTTTGAAGAAGAACCACAACCTCAGCATCAGCTTGTGAGGAGGTCTGCACATGAGAAGAAGCAACCTAATAGGTATGGATTCTCTATGTTAGATTCTACATGTGCCTATGCTTTAATTACTAGCACTGATGAGCCTAGGACTATAAAAGAGGCAATTGGAATGCCTGACTCAAACTCTTGGTTGGAAGCCATGAAGGAAGAAATGGCATCACGAGAGAAGAATGAAACTTGGAGTTTGGTGCCCTTGCCTGAAGGTAGGAAATCTATTAGCTATAAATGGGTATTTAAAAAGAAAATTGGTCTGGATGGCAATGTTAAAAAATATAAAGCGAGGTTGGTTGCGAAGGGATATTCCTAGGTAGAGGGAATTGATTATGGAGAAATATTTTCTCCTGTAGCCAAGCTAACATCTATCAGATTTATTTTGTCACTTGCAGTAGCATATGACATGAAGATTGAGCAGATGGATGTGAAGACAAATTTTCTTCATGGTGATCTTGAAGAAGAAATCTATATGTCCAAGCTTGAGCATTTTGTGGAAAAAGGTAAAGAAAATCTGATTTGCAAGTTAAGGAAATCTTTGTATGGTTTGAAACAGTTGCCTAGAATGTGGTACCAGAAATTTGACACATTTGTTTTGTCATTGGGATTTGTAAGATCGAAATCAGATCATTATGTGTACTTCAAAATTGAAAATGATCGTATTCTTATTATTGTCCTCTATGTTGATGATATGTTGTTCATAGGGAATAGTAAGTCCAACATACTTCTTTCCTTCTGCAAATTTCAAAATGAAGGATCTTAGTGCAACAAGGTATATTCTGGGGATGGAAATAGCCAGGGATAGAAAAACAAAAAGCTTTGGCTCAGCCAGAGTAAGTATATTAACACTATTTTGGAGAGATTTGGTATGAACGATTGCAAGCAACTAGTTGTTCCAGTTTTGCAAGGAATGAAACTATATGTTGAAGATTGTCCAAAATCTCCTATTTAGATGGAGGACATAACCAAAGTGCCTTATGCAAGTGTAGTTGGTAGTTTAATGTATGCAATGGTCTGTACAAGGCCATACATTGCCCAAGCTGTGGGAGTACTTAGCCAGTTTATGGAAAATTCAAGAAGGCCACATTGGGATGCTGTGAAAAGAGTTTTTAGATATTTAAAAGGTACATCACAGTATGCTTTGTGCTATCATGGCAACTTGATTAGTTCACAAAGATCACTTAGCATTCGCGTTTATGTGGATTCTAATTGGGCAGGGGACATTGATAGTAGAAGGTCCACCAGTGGATGTATTTTCATGTTAAATGGTGGTGTAGTTAGTTGGATGAGCAAGTGACAGGTTGTAGTCACTTTATCCACTACTAAAGCAGATTACATGGCAGCAACTCACGCCTGCAAAGAAGTTATTTGGCTTAGACGTTTGTGTTCCGATATTGGGTTCAATGTAGGGCAAATTACAATTTGTTGTGACAGTCAGAGTGTTATCTGCTTGGTGAAAAATCCAACTTTCTATGCTAGGATGAAACATATTGATGTACAGTATCACTTTGTACGAGATATGGTGGAGGATGGAAAGGTCTATTTAGAAAAAGTGGATACTCTAGAAAATGTTGCAGATGCATTGGCGAAACCAGTGAGCACAAACAAGTACAGGTGGTGTTCTAGTTCGATGGGCCTTGGAGCCCATGAATCTCAGTGGTTCCCGAATTCTTTGGAGGTGTCAGAAGATATTTTTCAAGTGGGAGTTTTTTGGAAACATGTTCCTCAATATTCTGACCTGAACCTTTCGAAAGAGCAAGATCGATGAGACATGTGGTTGGTCTTGTCGACGGTAGTTGTTGGTGTGACCTAAACTATCGATGTGAGTTTTCTAACTCATGTCGATGCTAGAAGTCTAGCCGAGAATTTTCGTCGAGGAGAGTCTTACCAATCTCAGTGGCATTGGGGTAACATTGGCCTTCAGTTGGACCTAAGAATGCTATATCGATTTTGATGGTCTTGCTGATGGCTATTGAACATTGGTGTGATTTAGACTGTCGAAATGATCTCTATTTTCTTCGCTGATGTAGGGAGTTATCCTGATGGGCTTTGTATCAATGGTGCTATCTCGATGAGGGTCATATCAGTGTAACTTAGCAAGTCGGAAGAACGTGGAAATACTATGCTGAAGAAGGGACCTATGCCGATGGGTTTTCATATCGGTGGAGCTATGCCGATGGGTGTATTGAGGCTGCAGATGTTCGAATAGGTAAATAAAAAAAGGCTAACTCATGGACACGTAAAGTCATTGGGATTTTGGATTTAAAATATTGACCATTTCTATCTTGCAAAAATGTGGGATAATGTAATCCTAGAAATTCAGAATGGTCGATGGTTGGACTTCCTTGACAGTTGAACGAACTAAATCGGTTTGGACATAAATTCTTGGAGATCAAAAGGTCTTTGTGAGAACAGTGAGGGGTTTTGAACATTGGATAGTCTGTGTTCTTCATTGTATGTTGTATAAGCATTGTAATAGTGAGTCATAGAACTATAATCAGGATATGATTTGTACAAGGTTGATCAGGGAAATGTTGTTGCTATGAAATTAATATCTGCAAAGGGGAACTACAAATTTGTATATAATTGTCATTTATTGTAATACAAAGTGTGTGGTGGGTTTTTCTCCCATAAGGGTTTTCCCACATTAAATATTGGTGTCCAATTTTGTGTATGCTTTAATTGTCTATTATGTTTCCAGTAATGTGCAATTTTAATGAACTGTAATTGTTTTTGAACCTGTAGTTTGCACTATTCCTCTTAGAATTAGCATTAGGAAGGAGTTTCCGCACCTTTTCTTTCCTTACAATTCACACATTTCTCCATTCAACATTCCTAATCATTCTTCTACATCTAACATACCTAATAATTTGAACATCCCAAATCATTCACAATCTTTCGCATCTAACATACCTACAAACACAAAGATTCCAAATTCATCACAATTTCAGTCTCAATTTGTTCTATTCACTATCCCTACTAGTACACATATACCTCAAACCCATAACTACTCATACAACATACCACAACAACAATCTATTCCACAAAACCAAAATACCCCATTCAACTCATACAACATCCCGAAACAATAAACTATTCCCCAAAACCAAAATCCCCATTCGACTCATACAACATCCCACAACAATAATTTATTCCATAAGAACAAAATTACTCATTCAATTCATACAACACCCCACAACAAAAAATATTCCTCAAAATTAAAATCCTTCATTTAATTCCTCATATATTCTACAACATCAAATATACATTCCCTCTAACCAACCACCAAATGACATAACAAATAACTTGGAATCATAGATACAAAGCTTGATCTAAAAGATAAATAACATATAATCAGGATAGACAAAGAAAAAATGCACACTTGAAGATATGTGTCCTTACCCATTTGGTAGAACAATACTTATGGTTCCTTTCCCCCCAACTTTAAAATGCTAAAGTTTGATAAGTACAAGGGAAGAGGAGATCCATAAGAACATATATGAGAATTATACATAAAATTCCTAGAGGTTGCCTATAATGACACATACTTAACACACCTATTTCCCTTTAGTTTAGGAGGAAAAGCAATAGAATGGTTCTCTAATTTAAAACATGGTATCGACTTTCCATGAACTAGCTAAAAAATTCATCACATTTCTCTTACAACATTTAATGTAGACAACTTGACCTATAAATAGCCCAATCTAATAATTAAAAAATACTCATAAGTTTAGCTTAAGTGTGATAAAGTAAAAGGGGCCTAATAATTAATTAATGATTAGGTGATTTTCCTAATTACTTTAATAATAACATGGCTTAATGATATAAAACTAGTATGAAATCCCTACCATTAAAATTCCTCTTTGCATATCCTAATATCATATTCAGTTGAAGAATTCAAGGCTTTTGAAAAGCAAGCAATGAAATATGATAAATTTCTTCACCAGTGGTTGCTCGAATATTTGATCATGCCCATGTTGAGCATTACCATGTTATTATCAACCACTGTGACCACTTTGATCCCCTCTCATGAGTTAATAGACCTTATTAACTACAAAATTTGAATGCCTTTCTTGCAAGTGGGAAATTGACTTATGTAAAAGACAGTTTTCTTATGAGAGAGCAACACGTTATATTTATCTCATATTGATAGGCAATACAACTAGTGCTAAGTAATATTGATATTTCCAACAGATATATAGATTTGTTGGCATTGTCTCATAGAATCTCAAGCTAAGAGTTCATGCAACAACCTTCAACTTGTATCTCAAAATTCTATTCATTTTTTCTTTGTTAAAAATTTATATATTTGTTAATTTATTATGTTTTTATTTAGTTGTATACTCAAGAAATCATATATTCATATGGGATAGGAATCCATCCTTATAGGATGGGTACCTATTCATATAAAACAAACATCTATTAAAATGGGATAGGTAATTATCTAACCAGAGACTTAGACTCATTGGGACCACTCAAGTCTTGAGTCTCTCACTAAAGACTGTTTGAGTAATCATGCATTAGCTAATAATTATTTACTCTTTAATTGATTATTAGTCTAATTTATTCTCATGCACTTAAGCTAAACTTAGGAGTGCTTTTATGCTTTTAAGGTTTTTCTCCTATATAGCACTCAACAATCATTGTAATTATCACTCGAGCTTTCCTATATTTTTGATAGTCTCTTGCTTTTGTAGCTTTTTCTTGTTGAGGAATATTGCACATATTATTTGCATCTCTTGTGTGGAAGGTTTATTTGTTCGTTGTTTGATCTTGTGGTTCGTAGTTTTATATTTTTTCACAATTCTAACATGGTATCAGAGTGTGGATTCAATGAACCCCTTCTTGATTTATGAGGTTTTTTTCTTCAATGAGGACTACAGGCTTCAGATCTAAATCCCCTTTGCTTTTTTTGCAAATTTTGGAGGTGGGTGTTTTTTGGTGCATTTTGGCATGAAAAGGACCTCACCGTTGGATTTAGAGATGTCGAGAAAGTCAAATTTTCCTTTTGTTTGGCTTGATTTGGACTCCAAATGTTAGATCTATGAGGGTTTGAAGTTGCTACATTTTTTCCAGATCTGGAGGGTAGCTGCGTTTTTAGTGCATTTTGGCACAAAAAGGACCTCATCGTTGGAATTAGGAGGTCAATGCCATGATTTTTGGCTATAAATTTGTTCAACTTGACCATCGGAAGCTTTGAGGCAATTTTTTTTGCCCTAGGGGTCATATGACCTCCGTATGGTCCCCAAGGCAGAAAAATAAAAATAAAATTAAAAAAGCCAAAAAAAAATCGGTCAATTTTTTTTGTTTGTTTTAGATTTCTCTTTTCGAAATTTGTAAAAAATTCAAATTTTTTTTCTTGAAGTTGCAAGATTTAAAAAAAAAACAAATTGTTAGGTTTTTTGGTCTTTGGGTGCATTTATTGCACCCCTGCTTGCAGGGTACATATTGTACCCTACCAGTGGCAGGTTTGCATCCCTTCGCTAGCCGCAGGTTTTACCGGGCCACAAAAATTCAGGGAGCAAAATTTTTTGCCGAAAAAAACTTATTTGGTGACCACTTTTTCAGCAGGCATCTTCATAGAATATTCACTTTTGGCAGAGAATATTTTGATCATTGGCTTTTCAAGGGGGCCTATATTTTTTTTCTTCTGATGGAGGGAATATTCCAAGGAATGTTTGTTGATGTCAGCATGATGTCATCATGCAAACACATGTGCAAGGGCCCCAAGTCCCCTTCTTTGGCCTAAAGGGGTGGTTTTTTTCTTTTGGCCATAACTTGGGTGTACAATGTCATTTTTGGGAAAATAAGATATCGTCAGAAAGCTAGTTCTGCCAAATTTCTAGTGGTGTGGATGTCATCACTTGATTTTGATGTTTGTGCATTCTATAGCCTGTTGAAGTCAGAGCTATTGTTTTCAGTCCTAAGCTCATAACTTTTGATCAGTTTCTCCATTTTTTTGTGATTCCAACGATGATGGAACCATCTTTTAGAGCTTTTCACAACCATCCATGCATTTTTTCTAGATTGCTCTTTAGGTACATTTTGTTCAAGTTTTTGTGTTTTCACACTCTAGTGAATTACTTGGACGTCTTAGCTCCTGGAAACTTTTTGTTTGTGCGGGATGATTCATTTTTGGTTGTTCTATATGTATTTCCAGTATTCAATCCTATTTGGGCATTGTAGACATCAATTTCATGCACATTCTCTTTTGTAGATGCACTAAGATAAAGTACCATTCTAGTGTATATTTTTTGGGGATTTTGACATCCTGTTGTGCCTATTGTATTCACACTATGATATAAAGTGCCATGGGGGGTTGATCATGTTTGCCTTTGGTTTTTCATCATACCTTTGTCAAGTGAGTGTCCCTTCTACGAAAAAAGTGAATCTCAGTGATTATTGCCTCATGCGTGTGTGCCTTAGTTTGCACACCCTTTTATTTGCAGGTTGTTTCTCATACATGCACTTCTTGGTTTTGTTATCATAGGGATTTGCACCCACATGCAAAGCTATAAAGTTGTGCAATCCCATGCAACATTGGACTAATTTTAGGTTGTGGGTACCCTATATGAAACTAGATCTCTAGATTCTAGGTCGGCTTCCAATTGAATTTTCTGGTTAATTAACTGTAACTAGTTGGGAAAAGGGAAGAAAGCTTGAAGTGAATGCATAAACTAAACTTAAATATGGGCGATGTTTGCACCGAAAATGATGATCTAAAAAGGCAGATTGATTCACAATTATAACTTTGAGGAATACTCCACACAACTCATTAATGACAATCTTATCACAAAAATATTTCAAAGGAAGGTTGACTGATCTCTCCTTGTAGGAAACTATGCTTCACAACTTGGAAGAGATGAATGCATGCACAACTTAAGACCTGAAACTTGATTGCATCCAAAAAATTGCAGCAATGAATGAGACAAGATTTAAAGGTTTCTGATTTATTAAAACACAATAAATTTCATCAAATCAATCATTTAATGCATAAACTCGGTTATGAGAATGTAAAATTTGAATCCTTTAAGCAAATAAAAGGAAAAACCTTTGCAAATAACAATATTCCATAACCTATAAAAATTGCTAAATGTATTAATCTCTATAAAAATGAGTTACAAATCCTTCTCTCAACAAAAATGCACGAGGATAAAAGGAAAGAACTCTAATCATATGTCTTTTTTGTACTTGTATTTTGGATCAAACTGTTGTTGCATTGCCATGGAAGTTTCGACTAGAGCCTCTCTGCAGGAGATTGTCTTGTTGTTTTTTGATGATTTCCTCTGAGATCTCATAGATGAGAAGCTTGGTAAGTTATTTATGATACAAGCTTGAGTAGCCCTCTCCATTTTTGAAGCAATCTTCAGGTTTTCTGGTTGCAGCTAGCTTGTTGCATTTTTGGGTATTTGCTTTCTATTGTAATTAGTGATCAACAGTGTAGTAATCACCCTTGCTATGATTATACTATGCAAGATTAGATTATCAATGATATTTTGTGAGAGGATAAACTGTTGAAACAAGGGTAATCTCAGTCAACAACTCCATAAGATAATGATGCCTTATTATTTAATGAGTGCATTCCACTATACACTACAACAACTTTGGGTTATAACCAAACCCGTGCTATATTGATGATTCAAAAGGACCGTTTCATATGATTTTATGCCTATTTGCACTACTGAAAATGAAATGAAGTTTAAAACAGTTGCATTCCACCCTTCATTTCTTGTACCTTTAAATAGACTATTGAAAATGGATTATATCATTATGAATAATCATCATTTATTTCCCTTATGCCTTTGAATATACAAAAAAACTTGCCCTCCAATGACGCTACACGAACACTGTAATTGTTCTCCTTTTACATGTTGCTTGTTGATATTTTAGCTTCTAAGATACTAAAAACTTGACATACACACTTCTGCTGCTCCATTGATCAAATGATTGTCTACTAGGACTACTCAAATAGGGCTCCTCTGTGATCCTTCTTTTACAGTTGTTCCTACCTTTATTGATCTCTTGATTGTCTTTAAATGGCATTGGTTTTAGCACAATCACCCTTAACACTTGGCTGCTCCAAACATCAAACTTATGGTTGTGTCTCATCTATTTATGCTCTTGGTCTATTGACCATTTTCCTTTGCTTTGGTATTGCACTTTCAAAGGCATTGATGTCATGAATGGAGGTTTGTTATTTGAATGCTCTATTTTTTCCCATTAAACTGCCCTTCTTGATCAACTCATTGATCTCATTCATGGCATGACCGTCCTATTAAAAACATTGTCATGTTCATGGCTTTGATGACTAAAGGACTGCTGACCCTCTTATCATAGTAAATGTCTACAATAGGTGAATTCACTATCCAATGTATGTCAAAGTCCAATTATCACTCTCTAGTAGGCATGATGCATGGTTCTTTCTTGTCCTTCTGATATGTTGGGATCAACCCTTGTGGGAGCCCATTTTGCTCCACATATCTGATGATAAATGATCACGAACTTAATAAACCTATTCCTGCACGATGAAAAAACATGTTAGAAAAATAACTGAAGCTGAAAGCTTCCTCTTTTCTTTATGCCTTTTGAATAGTGAAATCATCTGATGAATGCCTGATTGAATGCGTGTTATATTTCTGTTGGTAACGTAGGCATGAGGTATGATGATTTTTCATTGCTCTAACACCACCCTTTATCATACTTGCAGATGCTTCTGGAACTTGGAGCTAGATCAATTCAAAGGCAGAACAACTGAAGACCTCAAGTGTAACGGCGATTCATCATTCCAGGCAATGACGAATCACCTTCTATCTTATGCTCATGTTATTTCCAGTTGTATGATACACTCTTTTTCTTGTATTCATTATTTGATTTGAAAATCAAATGAAGTTACTCCCACGACTTGTGTGGGAATTTGGTTTGTACATTATGAATAAAGCAACAAACATTATGCAATCTTATGATTTCTCTATTATAACTAATTGCATAATAATACCAAAAATTCAAAATGTAATCAGATTTATTTCAGCACTGAATACTTTTAGTAAAAAAAATTGTACCTTTCAATGATGAGTGTAATTTAGTTCAACCTGTTTTCAGTCGTAGCTAAAAATAGGTCATAGGTTTCACACAGTTTTAGGGTACCTATCTTGGCTCTCCCTTTTCAGCATTATGGGGAGGTTTTTACTATTGGTGCTAATTCTTCCTTGGTTTCATGGTTGGAGTGATCTACGTATCTAGTTCTTGTTCCTATGTACTTTCAAATGTAACGTACATCATTGGTTGGTTACTTGCATTTCAGTGAGTTAGATCATTTACCATATGGAAATTCTTACATTCCTGTTTCTGGAGGTGACCTTCCATTTTCATTTGATCAGAGACTACTAGGTACCTACATTTTCAAATGGTATCTTGCATATTGATTTGTGTCATTTTGGTCACTCATGCAGATTCATGTATTGTTTGTATCTTCGAGTTACATATTTTTTCCTTTGTTTTCCATCTGACTTGAGTAGTATCATTGGGGACATGCAAATTATTATCTCTCTCGTGATCAGTGTTCTTCAGACTAGTTGGTACCTGTATTGTCAACTTGCATCTTGCATGTTGAGTAGTGTTGTTGGGGTCACTCATGCATATTCATGTACCACCTGTATCTTTGAATTTTAGAAGTTTTGTCTTTGTTTTCCATCTGATTCACTTAGTGTTGTTGGGGGGAACTTAAGTAGTTCATCGTCTTCTTGATCTTGAAATTTATATCTTTGATTTCCAGATGTTTGCCTTTGTTTGCCACCTGATTCGAGTAGTGTTGTTGCGGGAACTCATCCGGATCCTTGTTATCTTGATCATGATCATCATTTTTTTTCAGAGGAGGCTCTTCATTTCAACACCATATCAGTCATATTTTGACAGTATTCTACAACTTTGTGCTTATGTGATGTTCTACATGTTCATATTTTCCATAGACATTATTTGGTTGGAGGCTTCTTAACCCTTCACACTTTGATTTGGAGGCTTCTCCAGTCCTTCATTCAACTTTCTCTCATTTGGAGAGGAGTTTTCTCCCATTGTGGTTTTTCTCCTTTTTCTCCAGTTTTGAGAGATCTTTTGTTTGTACATGGGTACCTAACATGGCCTTGTTTGTCGGGACCCGTCATACATTTTATTTAGGGTTTTTAGCTACTCTCTAAGTTCATCTTAAGGGGGAGTGTTAGAGTAATCATGCATTAGCTAATAATTAATTACTCTTTAATTGATTATTAGTATAATTTATTCTCATGCACTTAAGCTAAACTTAGGAGTGCTTTTATGATTTTAGGGTTCTTTTCCTATATAGCACTCAACCCTCATTGTAATTATCTCTCAAGATTTCATATCTTTTGATAGTCTCTTGCATTTATAGCTTTTTCTTGTTGAGGAATATTGTATATATTGTTTGTAGATCTCTTGCGTGGAAGGTGTCTTTGTTCGTTGTTTGATCCTGTGGCTCATGGTTTTAAGGTTTTTCACAATTCTAACAAAGACTACACTTGATTAATGTAAGTGTATTGAATTCATCATTTCATAAGTATATAAGATAAAAAGACTTGAATCCAACCTTGAAATTTGACCTAAAGCTTGAAAGCATCAAGAAAATCTATTTGGAATTCTTATGAATACATAGTGAATTTTTTAATCTTTTAATTAAGTATATTTCAATAAATTTTTAATTGAGTGTTTTTAGCGTGTTTCTTTCTTAAATGATTTGTTTAGTTACTTTCTTAAGTATCTTAAGTGTTAAGCATAAGATAATATATCCAATTCTTTAAATTCCTTTAAAACTTGCATACTAGGAACCTCCTTTGAGATTCAGATTGTCTACATACTCACTTCCAAACAGGATCAAGGTGTAATATATGTGTAGTTCTATTTTTAAGCTAAGTATGATGTCAACTATTTAAACTTGAATGCAAATATGTAGCCCTTTTTAGGGCCCACTACCATCCAAAAATGGAAGTATTGTTAATTAAATATTTAGTCATTTAACCAAGACTTATTTACTATGTGATGTTAATCCTAATCCTAATTGAATACTTTCTCATTTTGAGTAAGGTTAGTTTATTATACTATACTTATAATTAGATAATATTTTTCATAAAAAAATTATATAGATGAATAAACCAATCTATCAATGCATTACCCATTAATAAGATTTTTCTTAGGTTTTCAAAATAAAATGTAAAGCTAATAATAATTTATAATTTTTTTAATTTTATTTTTTAATCTGTAAAAGTGGCACTATGGGGCCACACCCATATATATTTTTCAAGAAAATTTACATATTTTCGCAACAAGGTTTTGAGATCTTCATAACAGGTTTGTATAGTGAGACTATAATAAAAATTGGGTTTGAGATAGAAATGACCATACTACATGATCAACCTATTTAACTAGATATTTGACTAGATATTTATCAAGTGATAACATAGAAAAATACCCATTAATCATTAACAAAGAATACCAGTTCTAAAGAAGACTTAACCATCAACACACCATCTTTGTATGAGTCTGTGTTCCAAATCAATATCCATCTCCAAAGTGGGTGATCCCTTCAACTATCTTTAAGAAATTGATGCCTATCTTTTCCTTCGAGTGCCAAGAAAATTTATGAGAGGAGGCCAAATTAATCCACTTGTATGTAGGCCAAAACTAGGAAATACATTGTCCAAATAGCTCTTCATATCTCCAAACCATTTAAAACTAGGAAATACATTGTCCAAGTAGCTCTTCATATCTCCAAACCATTTTTCCTTTACCAACTTTCTCATTAGCATTTTCACACACTCCATTTCCTCCCCACATTTGACCAATGTAGCACAAAAAATGGAAGCCACACCGGAATTAACACAATATATGTGATAAGTACTTACATATTGGTCACCTAGCACCATCTTGGTGGCGTGTAACATAATTAAGGATTTAGTCTTGAAAACCTTCTTTAGTCTTGCCTCTACGATTTTTCCCTTGAATGCCATTTGGTGAGTCTTTAAAGAAACAAATAGATGTGTCCATGGTTGGGTTGCATTACACAATGAATTAAGTGAGACAATGGTCCGAGGATTTATAAGGGGGTGGAAATAATTGCTTGGTATGTATGCAAGGTTCACATTGCCAATTCCCATGCTTGAATTAAATGTTAATGGATTCGCATTAAACATTTATGATGCTATTGTTCTCTTGGTGGCTAGGAGGAATAATCTATACCAACATAAATCATGTCCAAAAATGCATCATTGTTTTACATGTTGATAGCCCAGTTTACAAGCTAATCAACCACTTAATTGGCCTTGCTATACATGAGCGATTTGGTAAACTTTAAAGTGGATTAAGGTTTCATTGATTGATGATAGTATCTTATTTAACTTCCAATTTGAAGTGGTTTTTCTATGAATAGCATTAATGGTGATCATTGAGTCACATTCCAAGTGAATAAGATATTTCTTTAATCTTAAACATGTCTACAAACCTAATAAAGTCACTTAGATTTTTCTTTGTCATTTTTCCCTTCTATGATATTTTTATTGCAATGGCTAGTGCATTGCCTTCCTGACACCTGATTTGCATGGATTTTGATGGGAGGTGTCATCAAAGTTTACTTTAACCCATTCTCCATTTAGTGGAGCCCATCACACATCATCCTTCACATTGGCCTTCAAATTAACCTGATGAACCCCATGAACAGAGGGAATGATAAGACTAGCCCATTTCTTGCACATGTCTTCATCCTATAGTGTGAATGCTTGATTATTTCTAGATCTATTTTTTGCAACACTATTTACTACCTATGTTATCATTGTTTCTAGTTTATAGGCTAATGCTTCCTTAGAAATTTATTTCCCTTGAGATGTTCTCCTATTCCTTTCCTTCCATTATTCCCAGATTATTATTGATGGGCATGCAAACCATAGGCTATTGAACATGTCTTTCCTATGCAAGGTTGATCACATGTTGAATGTCGAAAGGAGATCCTTCAATAATGGACTCTTCCAATTCAATTTCTTCATTATTATTTTCCAATAGTATTATGCTATCTCACATTTAAGAATAATATTATCTGAGGTTTCATCTTCCATCTTACATAGAGAACACCTATGAGGGTCATTGAAACCAAATTTTCATAGTCTATCTCAGATAAGAATTCTCTTTTAGATAACAGCCCAAGAAAACACTCTAGCCTTCAGGAGACATTTATTACTCTAGAACATAGATGAGGAGGTCAATCCTTCTTTTCTAAAGCGGTTTCCGCTAATTTGTATCCAATTTTAACATTGTATTTTCTTGTTTTAGCATCACACCATCTTATGATATCTTCTTTTGGTGTTATCATTATTCTACGGTTATCAAGGATTTTATTTAGTCTCTCTTTTTAGGGTTCAAAGAAGTTTAGCTCTTGAAAGGATCTCCATTTCGAAATTTTCATTCTATTTGGTTTTATTTTTTGAACATAGTGATATAATTTTTTCTCAAGCTTCAATGAAGCAAGTATTTGCCTCATCAAGATCGAGGATTGTGTCCAAGGTTTGATAGTAATCCCATGAGTTATCCCAAAAGGAGACTTTCTAGTCGTTATTGACTTCCCATGTGATGTGTTTGGTGATCATGCTCTTACATGAAAGCATGAAATTCCATATTGCCAAGCCATCTATGGGGTTTTCCACTGTAAAAAATGTGTAATGGATCCATTGAGTCCAACAATTCCCTTTATATATTTTTGGCCCATTTCTGATTTGAGTTACTATACAGGCTCCATACCAGTTTAACACCCATGCCTAGGTTTAAGACAATCCATTGACTTAGCCCAACACCACTAGCATCCTTGGGCTTATATAATTTGTCACATAAAATGAGTGGAATTTTTTTTTCTAAATTTCCACTCCAAAATAAATCACATCCTCTTTTCTATGAGATCCCCATTTTTGTTGGCAACTTCAAGCATGGCATAGAATATATGGGTATTTCTAAGATAATTGATTTTAGTATTATAATTCTACTTACAAAAGAGAGTTTCTTTACTTTCCAAGATTCAAGTTTAGAAAAATAGATTGTGAGTAGAGAGTCTCATATTTTTGACCTATTGGCCTTAGAAAAAAGTGAAACTCCCAAGAATTTTCTCAAAAGTGTACTTGTCTTGAAACCCATGATGAGTGTAATTTCTTTTTTCTTCCTTTGATCTTTGTTGAAGAAATAGATATTTGATTTTTTTAATTAATTTCCCATCTTGATACCTTACAATATTTGTTCTAATGTGTCTTTTATCACTTTCTCCTCCCTCTTATTGGCTATACTAAAAATAATTGTGTGATCCACAAACTACTGGTTGGTTATATGCTCCATCCTAGGGGAAATCCTAATACCCAGGGCTCCATTGAAAATTATCCTTCTCTTTGTTGATTATCCTATGTTATTCCTCATGAGGATGGAAAGAAACCTCTTGGAATCTTGTTTATCAAAACTCAAAACCATAGAATTGATATGCAATTATTAACCTAGATAACCCATGTTTCATAAAAGATATATTTTCATAGAACTTTAGGGAGAATGTTTCAGTTTACTTGGTCATAGGATTTATTTTTGCAAGGTGTGTGCCCTTGGTATCCTTGTGTTATGCAATGCATCACTTGGGTTCATGACATGGCTTAACCACCTCCCATGGATTCATTCTTTGGCGATTGTATTGGGCATTAATAGGTCAATCTTTTGGTGCAACAATAATTGTCTTTATAACAATTAGTATCAAATCCTAGGTCACAGGTTCAAACCCCTCGCTTGTGCCAGGGGGATTGTTGCAAGGTGCACACCCTTAGTCTCCTTGTTCTATGCAATGAAATGCTTGGGTTCATGACATGGCTTAATCACCTCTTGTGGATTCATTAACTTTGGTTGTTGTATCGAGCATTAACAGGTCGATATTTTGGTACAACAACAATCGTCTTTGCAAAAAAATTAATATCAAGTTTGATAATCACTCTTTCTAATTTAGTTGTCTTCACTATGTGTATAGTTTCATGGACCAAATTATTCCTTCCATTAAATATCTCCCAAGAAAAGCTCCTCTTTGCTCTTCTAATATGATACTTGGAAAGACTTCCTTCAACCTATTCTCCATTACTTTTGTTATGATCTTGTATGTTGTATTATATGATGATATTAGTCTCAAGTTATCCATTGTCTCAACTATCTTCTTTTTTGGAATCAAAGTGAGGAATGTGCAATTAGTTTCCTTTAAAATCATGCCTATTTTTCTAGATTCTTCTATTACAGCCACAAGATCTCCCTTAATTGTATCCCAAAAATCCTAGAAGAAGCTTGTGGGGAAGCCATCAAGGCCTAGATATTTATTTGAACCAAGTTGGAAGGTTTCTTTTTTACCTCTTCCTCATATATTGGTTGCATGAGTCTCTAATTTTTCTCGTATCAACTTTGGAATAATATTGATTATTTCTTCATTGTTCTTATTTGCATCATGATTGTCACCATTCAAAAGATCTCTAAAATAATGCACTTCTATTCTATTAATTTCTTCCTAGTTTTGGGTACTTACTCTATCTATGTTTTTTATTTTACTGATTCTATTTCTATTCCTTCTTATTTTAGTAGAGTTATGAAAAAACTTAGTGTTCCTATTACCATCCTTCAACCAACATTCTCTCAATTTCTACTACCAAAATATTTCCTCTCTTTCTAAAATCTCCATATACTTACCAATTAAAATATATTGGACATAGTTATGCTAGCCGGTGAATGGATTAACTTACCAATCACATTCAAAGTTTCCATTCTTCATGCAATGAGTTCAAATCACTTTCAATTCCTCTCCATATGCATATAGATAAAACTCTTGAAAGACCCTTTCAAGTTAAAAATATATGGTTAAGAGATGCAAACCTCTTAGGGAGAATGATAGAATGGTGGGATAATACCCCAAGAGTAGGAGGTACTAAACTATAACAACTACAAAAAATAGGATTTATCAAAAAATGATTAAAAGAGTGGAACAAAGCCCATTTAAAAAATATATTCTCAAAAAAAGAGCGGTTAGAAGATGAAATAATTGAATTAAATAAAAATATAATCCAAGAAGGAATGAATGATTCAACTCATGCACAAGAAAGAGAGTTTTTTATTTTTAGTAAAAGACGGAAGCCCATAGATATATTAATAATAGTAAAATTTACAATAGGTAATAGCTTGTGTGGTCCCAAAATTTCCTTTACAACGATAAACTATTTGGCAACCCTAGTTTGCTACTCAAGATGGGCTAATTACATAAAATATCTAGAAAAATAAAACTTGTTTTTACGGCCTGAAACTTAGATAGATTTGAGCACGAAGAGAGAAAAACGAAATAAACCCCTACACGACCCTTGAATTGAATTTTCCCTTGGGTCTACTTGCGCTATTAAGATCATGTCTGGAACATGACCCTACACCTTTTTTTCTCGAGCCAAATATACATCAACCAATAAGATACTGGGTTTCACCAACATTACAAAAAGGTTGGACATAGTTACGCTAGCTGGTGAATGGCTTAACTTACCAATCACATTCAAAGTTTCCATTCTTCATGAAATCAATTCAAATCACTTTCAATTCCTCTCCATATGGATATAGATAAAACTCTTGAAAAATACCCTTTCAAGTTAAAAATATGTGGTTAAAAGATGCAGACCTTTGAGGTAGAATGACAAAATGGTGGGATAATACCCCAAGAGTAGGAGGTACTGAACTATAACAACTACAAAAAAATAGGATTTATCAAAAAATGATTAAAAGAGTGGAACAAAGCCCATTTCAAAAATATATTCTAAAAAAAAGAGCAGTTACAAGATGAAATAATTGAATTAAATGAATATAATCCAAGAAGAAATGAATATAATCCAAGAAGGAATGAATGATTCAACTCATGCAAAAGAAAGAGAGTTTTTTTTTAATAGAAAAAGGCGGAGGGCTTGTAGATATATTAATAATTAAAAAAATTACAACAGGTAATAGCTTGTGTGGTCCCAAAAACACCTTTACAATGATAAACTATTCGACAACCCTAGTTTGCTACTGAAGATGGGCTAATTACATAAAATATCCAAAAAATAAAAACTTGTTTTTACCACCCGAAACTTAGATAGATTTGAGCATGAAGAGAGAAAAATGAAATAAGCGCCCCCTACACGACCCCTGAACTAAATTTTTCCCTGGGTCTACCTGTGCTATTAAGATCATGTCTGGAGCAGGACCCTTCACCTTCTTTTTTTGAGCCAAATATACATGGACCAATAAGATACTGGGTTTAACCAACGTTAAAAAAAGGTTGGACATAGTTACACTAGCTAGTGAATGGCTTAACTTACCAATCACATTCAAATTTTCCATTCTTCATGCAATCACTTCAAATCACTTTCAAATCAATTTCAGGAAATCAAGTTCTTCAATTGAAGTCGTCAAAGTCAAGATTGAAAAATTAGTTTCAAAAGTGGTTAATGCTTATGTTTTGAAACATAAGAACACATCCTCCTTGTTTACAAATTGGAATGACTTTATTTTGAAGAACTAGAAGAACATAATTTTGTCGTTTGTAGGAAGCTTACATTAAAAAAGTAGAGTGAAGGTGAATAAAAAAGCAATCAGATGGAAGCCCCCATGCACTTATTTTTTCAAACTCAACTTTGATGGTGCTTCAAGAGGGAACCCGTGCATATTAGGGACATGAATCTAAATCCAAGACTCTTTGGGATCAGTAATAGTGGCTAGTTCATTTTCACTGCCAATGGGCACAAATAATGTGGCTAAGGCTTAGACAGTTCTAGTAGGATTGGAAGTTGCCCTCAAATTGGGTATTGCACAAATTAACATCGAGGGAGACTCCTTAATCATAATTAATGTCTACAAGGAGAGAAAGGTGCACAGTTGTTGTTTGAAATATATTTTACAGAAAATCTATTTTTTGTTGGACAAATTTTAAGCTTTTATCATCTCACATACCTACAGAGAGGGGAATGGCATGATAGATAAATTGACGAATATGGGTTGTGATGGGAAATAAATTGTTGTGTATAATGACATAGAATCGCAAGCATACTCGAAAGTTGTTGCATTAGTTGCTAAGGAAGCCATGACTTTGGCCATGTGTGAAAGGAACTTATAGTTCATTGATAAATGCATAATCACTTTGTTTTTGCAACGAATAATTAGGTGTAATCGTATTGTCATCAACCTAGCTGAGTAGGACAAAGGTGGCAATAAAAAATGATGAAGCAAGATGAAAGTGGCAATAATAAAGACTAATCTGTTTGGCGGGTGGTGTTAGTTGTGGTGTTGTATTCTCACCCTTCCGGATAGTCTCTTCATATGTATCAAAAATACAAAAGAAAAGACAAGCAAAAGTTTGAAAAGTTCACAAGAAAAGTCTTTGATGAAATTTCGGAGCAACAAATTTTGGAGCACCGAGTTCCGAAGTAACTATTTTAGAAAACACGGTTTAGATTTTCCTTGGGATATGTTAGTGGTATTAGAATAGTAGGACCTTAATGAAAATAAGAATTGGACTCGTAAGATATAGGTAAATGATTTTGATACTGAGTATGTTAAGGGAAAGTAGAATGTTGTTGTTGATGCCAAAATTCCAGAGCAATAGTTTCTAGAGCATCAATCCCCAGAGCAATAGATTCAAAAATACAAATCAAATATGTTAAGGGCAAGTAGAATGTTGTTGTTGATGCCAAAATTTTGGAGCAACAGTTTCTAGAGCATCAATCCCCGGAGCAAGAGATTTAGAAATACAGATCAAATTTGGCTTGAGAAAAAAAGGTGCAAGGTCCTATTCCAAACATGATCTTAATAGCGCAGGTAGACCAAAGGGAAAATTCAGTTAGGGCCGTGTAGGGGTTTATTTCATTTTTCTCTCTTCATGCTCAAATCTATCTAAGTTTTAGGCTGTCAAAAAAGTTTTGTTTTTCTAGATATTTTATGTAATCAACCCATCTTTAGTAGCAAACTAGGGCTGCCATAGTTTATCGTTGTAAAGGCATTTTTGGGACCACACAAGCTATTACCTATTGTAAATTTTATTATTATTAATATATCTACAGGCCCTCCGCCTTTTGCTAAAAAAAATTATTGTGCATGAGTTAAATCACATTCCTTCTTGGATTAGATTTTCATTTAATTCAATTATTTCATCTTCTAACCGCTCTTTTTTTGAGAATATATTTTTGAAATGGGCTTTGTTCCACTCTTTTAATCATTTTTTGACGAATCCTATTGTTTTTTAGTTGTTATAGTTCAGTACCTCCTACCCTTGGGGTATTATTTCACCATTCTCTCATTCTCCCTAAGAGGTTTGCATCTCTTAACCACGTATTTTTAACTTGAAATGGCATCTTTCAAGAGTTTTATCTATATCCATATGGAGAATAATTGAAAGTGATTTGAACTGATTGCATGTTGAATGGAAACTTTGAATGTGGTTGGTAAGTTAAGCTATTCACCAACTAGCGTAACTATGTCCAACCTTTTTGTAATGTTCGTGAAGCCCAATATCTTATTGGTCCATGTATATTTTCCATTTTTGGGGCAGATGTCCACCAACTGGTTTTCATTCACAAAGTGTTGGAAATCAATCTGAGTTTGAGTGATGCCTCTGATACCTCCCTGATTTTTTTATCCATCTATAGTGGCATTGAATTCTCCTATTATTTTCTTGGTGCTTCTGAGGGAGTGTAAGGTCTCTAAATTTTCCCCCATGCTTCACGTTTACTAATGGTTCTTGCTAGTCCATACACATTGATAAAAAAATTCATATCCCTACCAATTCACTTCACCTTAGACACCTACTAATATCTATTGGGCTGCATTCATTCTAGTTTAATCTTATTTGGATTCTAGGTTACAAACATTCCTCCTAAGGCTCCATATGAAACCTCAACAATCCCATCCCATTATCTCCATTTAGCTAACAATGATTCTACTTCAAGTTTATTCATCTTGGTTTCTTGTAAGAGTACAATATCTTCTTTTGATTGGTCAATTTGGCACTTGACCGTATACCTTATTTAGGGGCTTTAATGCCCTAACATTCAAAGTAATGAGCTTCATGGATATTTGGGAAGGGTGATTCCCTTCCTTGATCTTAGTTTCATATGTCCCTTCACATTGCCTGCTAGTTCCAATTTCTTACTTTATTAGATTTCCTACCATTTTGAATTTTCTCACCAATTTTAGGCTTATTTTATAAGATATCAATTTCCCCTTATTCAAACTCATTGTCACTTTTTGAGTCCTCCCTTTGTTCTTCCACACTGTTGGTGTAGGTTTCTATTTTCCTAGTGGGTTAATTTATTTTCCCTTAGTCCGGTTTTTCCTACACTTTTATTAAGCTTTCTTAGGATAATAAAGTGAGTTTATCATTTAATAACTAGGAGATCAGTGATATGGTGTCCCCTTCCTTAAAGGGTGGAACACTTTCCACTTTTGATGGTTAATTCCTACTGGTTGGATTTTCCACCTCCAACATCTCCTTAGTTCTATATAAACTCACTACCTAGCTTATATTTTTATATATTCACTCTTGCATTCTAGCATTGTTGCATATTTTGACATACATGCATCCAATATTTTGTAGATTTGCTTTGAGCTACCAATTCAATATTGTCATCTTGGAATTTTCACATCTCTTGAAATCTTGGGTTTGTAATTGTGTTATTTCATTTACAATTTTATAGCTTATCTCTCTCATAGAAGATCTTGGTTATTCAATCTATTTCAGATTTCTAACACAGTGTCAAAGCTTTTATTTTGAAAGTTTTGAGTACTTGGATTCCTGATTAAGAGATTGGATTTTTTGTGTGATCTTGTAGATTCTTGTATGCTCTTCTCTTATGTTTCAATACGATCCGGAGAATCAAAAAGGAATTATGAAGATTTTTTAATCCTATATTTGTATGTTTTTGGTGAAATTTTGTGATTACAACTATTCTAGTTATAGTGGCAATATTTTGGACTGTCCCATTGCACCTGGGAGGCTTAAGAAAGTCAAAGTTGACTTATATTTCACTCAATTTGGCACCATATGACACAATAACAAACAAGGGTTTGAAGCTCAGATCTGGTGAAAAACTTTTTGCAAGAGCATTTTTGGCTCGAACAAACATTTCCATTGACTTCAAATGGCCCAAAAACCCCTATTCTCATATAAAATTTGTCTATTTTAGATAAATTTGTTTTTTTGCAAATTTTTATTTTGCCAAGGGTCATCACTACAAGCTAAATTCAACCATTTTTTAAAAAATTCATAACTTTTCACCACAATGTTAGTTTTTGGAAAACAAGATATTGTTGGAAAGGTGGAAATGAGTAATTTTTCCTCAGAGCTCCATTTTTCAAATTCATAACTTCTTCAAAAATTTATCTTTCACCCTAGAGATTTGTTTTTAGAAAAAAATAGGTGTTGAAAAGGTATTGAAGAGAACTACATAGCTACAGGGTTATTTTTTTCAGATTTTGTCTTTGGTTCATTTTTGGCCCTTGTGAGCCTATTGAGCATTGTCTTTTGGAAAAGGCTTTATAAACATACTAATTATAAAGTGCCAACATTGTAATATCTTGTGGGGGGGGTGTTCCTTGATGTGTCTTTTTTCATTCACTTAAAGTTGGATTTTTGAATCAATCTTGGAGGATTATACAAATAATTTGTAATCACAAACTAAGATAAATTTCCATTTATGGGGGGGTTAGGCATGTCTCTTAAACATTATTTCCATCCTTTTGTTGTCAAGATAACTTCAAAGAACTATTTGTCCTAGAAATAAGGGATAAATCATCATTGTCTTGAGCAAGATCTACTATCATATCTCCTTAGACTCGTTCCTAATCCAAGTGACTATAATCAGAAGAATACATGGTTTAACAATAATGACATGGTCTATGGACTAATATGTCTTACTACTTTTACGAATATTCTACATCATGTAGAGAAAACTGAGTGCCCTTTCACTGCTTGGACCATCATCCAACATTTGTATGGAGACACTGGATCTTTGTCTGAAAGTGATGTTTCCTTGGAGAACTAGGCTATTGTGCATGATATTGAGACTTATGCTACCCCATATTGTGTGGAAACATCTTGTGTGGATGATCAATTCATTGATACCCCATCACACATACCTGTTGTAGATTCAAATTCTAGAGATGCTTCTTCGAGAGCCTCTAGTGATTCATTGCAATAGGATAATTTATGCCTTCTAGATTCAACCCATTGAGACCAATTTCTACCAAACATTTCTTGTTTATTTGTAGAGTCCCTCATTTTGGATATAGATGATACTATTGAGGACATATATCTTCTCTTTGAGGATAACTCTTTGGTCCTTACATCTATTGTTACTTTAGAGTTCAATGTTGCTTCTTCAAAAGCTTCCAATTACTTCTTGCAGTAGGACATACATTGTCTTTCATATTCATCTTGGGATGATCTCTTGAGAGGTATTTCAGACTTGTTTATGGAGACACTATTGATTATATTCATCTTCTCTTAAATGAAGTTGATTCTTTTTCAGTTGTTGTGAGGGAACACTTTGACCCTCTTATTCATTCTCTACATGATCATTCATCATAGTTTGACATGAGTGTGGATACTTTGGATCATCATTTCGAGGAGACATCTTTAGAGGGGATACTTGAGTCTTTGGATGATGTTCTACATCAGTCTCAAGGAGATTCTAAAATTTCATTTTCAGTAGTGTGGCCTAGAACACCTGCTTTGATTGTGACAAATTTAAACATCGACATGAGGACACTTGAGTTGAGTTCAGAGACTCCATACATCTTGAGTTTTCTTCCCACATATTACTTTTAAGAATGGGGAGATAGCTCGTATATACCTTGTTTTTGTTTCTTCCTAAAGGGAGGAACGTTGTTCAATGAATATTGACCATCTTCTACATTCAGTTTTGGGTATCTACCATTGGATCTCTTTGGGGGGCTTCTTTGTCCTTCCACTTCATTTCTTTCTCTATTATGGTGGGGCGCACTTCCTTCTTGTGGGATGGGGCTTCATGGGTACCTAACATGGCTTCATTTTCTTGGACCCATCATCTTTTACATCCTCCTAAGTTGTGCTTAATACGGGGTGTTGGTGTAGGTTTTTATTTTCTTAGTGGGTTAATTTATTTTCCCTTAGTCCTAGGTTTTTCCTATACTTTTATTAAGTTTTCTTAGGATAATAAAGTTAAGTTTATCATTTAATACCTAGGAGATAAGTGATGTGGTGTCCCCTTCCTTAAAGGGTGGAACACTTTTCAATTTTGGTGGCTATCTCCACTTTTGGTGGTTAATTTCTATTGGTTGGATTTGCCACTTCCATCATCTCCTTAGTTCTATATAAACTCACTACCTAGCTTATATTTTCATATACTCACTCTTACATTCTAGCATTGTTACATACCTTGACATACATGCACCTTGATGCATGCAATCATTCTTTTGTAGATTTTCTTTAAGGTCCTAATGCAATATTGTCATCTTGACATTCACACATCCATTGGAATCTTGGGTCTGTAATTGTGTTATTTCATTTATAGTTTTATATCTCATCTCTCTCATATAAGATCTTGGTTATTCAATCTATTTTAGCTTTTTAACACATCCTGCCCTCCACATTTCACAAAATATTTTTCTTATTTTGTCTTGTATCCTTGATTCTCAAAAGGCATAACCCCATTTCAAAGTGTGTCAAATTATTTGTCTCTTTATTAAATTTATCCACTACTGGTGTGGTTTTCTCCAATGTTCTACAAGGCCTCACTATGACTCTTTCCTCCTCTTCCAAGGGGAGGGTTTCAATCCCCAAGGCCCTAATATCTCTTATCAAAGGCAAAATTTTCTTTATCTTTGCTTCACTATTTGAGATCAAATTTGTGGGAGTACTGTTACTATGGGCCTAGCTATTTCAAACTTCTTTCTCAATTGGGGACTTGTTCAAATTACTAATTTTCAATTCTTCATATCTTGCATCTACTGTCTTCCTCTTTTTTCAAATTTCATGTTGCAAATATTATGAGGATTTCATTCATACTTCAACTTTGGGATTAGGGTTGTTGATTATACCCTTTTCTTGGTCTAGAGCCATGTAATATTTGACAACATGAAAATTTGTATAATGTTTTTTACAGGATTCATTCGATTGCTCAAATTTGAGTTTTTGCCTCCAAATTTGTTGTCGGATTGGATTTCTATTTCTTTTAGGATTATGGGAAATGGGTTTATATTAATACACATTAGGTTATATATCCTATAATATCTATCTTCCATATTTGTGTCTACCATAATGAAGGATCCTAACTGATCTCCAATGTATTTAAGGGTTTCTTGCCTCTAATATTCTCAAGGGATGACATACATCCTTATCCCTATTGGGATCCTGAAGATTTCCTACTTTAGGGAATTGAAGCTTGGTTCCCACTCTTTTATGTAAAACCATAAACCTTCCATAGTGTAGGGTAGGAACCCCATTCAATATTTTCCTTTTTATACATCCAACTAGGTACTCCACTAGGAAAAACTCATTTGGTAATGATTTCAAATTTACATCCTTTCCCAAGTTTGTATCACACAGTTTTCAAATTTTAGGTTTAGCCAACAATCCTCCAACTCATTTTATAAAGAAGGATTTCTCTTTCAAACTTTCAACTTTATTTATTAACACATTGTTTCTATATGAAAGGATTGACATCAATTTAATCTATTTTGATTGATAGGGATGTTATTTGCACTTGTGGCAAGTAGCCTATTCTTGAGTTTCCATTGTAGTTGTTTGACTTCTCCATCATCAAATGCCCTCGATCGGTAGGGTCTCTAGTACTATCTCCTAGAGTCTCTAGCTCTATGATTGTATTTTTCAAAAGGTCTATAGTTTTTCCTTTGGTTCTTTTCTCACTTCCTCAATGTATCATATAATGTTTGTTCTTTTTAGTTCCAATCCTCATATCTCGAGTACCATTTGCATGACCAAAATTATTTATGAGGGTTATCACCCCATCAAAGTTGACATTTTTTCCCTATCTTCCTTCATGAAAAGGGTAATATTCATAGTTTTTTTATTGCAAGACATTTTTTACATATTTATGAATATCCTTTTTAATGTTAAAGTAACATTAGTTATCCACGGAAGGTTTCTCATTTCTTAGATTTATTATCAAAATAATTCCTTATAACTCCTTGAAAATTTATAGGGACAAAACCATAGAATTTGATGTTGTAGCTATGTTAGGGGATAGATGTAGTAGTTCAAAGTGCAACAACAATGCTTATAAACGTGAACTCGAGACATCGTTAATACTGAACATTACAAGTGATTTTGATTTTAATATTGTTTAATGTTTACTAAACTAAAATAATTAGAAATAAAAATAGTACAACTAACTACATTGCATAATAAATTAATTATCAAATAAAATTACATATCCATATCTAACTTAGAACTAATAATTATTTGCATAATAAAATTTAGAAAATAATAATTGATATTTTAAAAAATATCCAATTAAATAACATAAATAAAATTAATTTAATTAATCTAATACTAACAAATAATTGCATTAATGAATTTTAAAATAAAAATTTAAAAGAAAATAACTAAATCATTAAATTTAAATATTATTTTGCATCCATACAAAAAAATAAGTATTTTAATCACATAAAAAAATAGATTCTAATTTAAATTTATTTACAAAGTTCTTAGAGTAATTATTTGACACTATTTTTTTTTGGCAAATCGCTATCTGAGAGGATAACACTCTTTCTATTAATTAAAAGAACCAGATTCCATAACGAATTACTTTTAGAAGATCTTAAAGTCATCGAATGTTTTTTGTTTTGTTGATGGCATTTTCTTCCTCTTCACCTCTATCCATTCCTGTTCATTTTCAAGAGGATCATTGAAGTTTTCCGCTTTCAAAGATTCATTATTAACAAAAGCAACTGAAGAATGCGAATTTGTTTTCTCTAAGAGGGATGAAAAAGCCATCAAATCCTCTTTTGTCTTTTTATCGGACACAACCTCTTGGGATAGGTGAGGCACCTTTGGAATCTTTTCTTGGATCATGGGGGAAGAAGCTGCAACAGATTGGTCAGAGATTAAGGGTGATGAGATTCCACCCCATCCCACCATGACGGCTTGTTGTCCTTAGAACGACCCCTTCCAGACTATGCAATAGCATGTTCAATTGTGAAACATCTTCTGCACCTAAAGGCAATTTTTCATAGTCTATTGGTTGACGCCATCGTCTATTGCCGACTTTGAGAAAAATCTTTTCCGACAGTATTTTTGTAACGTCCATTTCAACATAGAGACAAGCAAATGTCAAATTTTCATAATTAATTATTTTCTTCTAGATGTTGTGGTACTTGCCCAACCCATTGTCAATTGCCTTTAAATAGTCAATTTCCCAAAATTGTAGTGAAAGATAAGGTAAACAAACCCACAAAAAAGTAGAGGAAAAAGTCTATGTTTGAGGATCGAACAAAAGGAACCAAGGTTTCATACATAAGAAATCTCCTTGATAAAACCAGGGCCTAGTATTGAGAACCATTTCTCTATCTTCTAGAGACTCAAATTCCAGTATAAAAAGCCCCTTTGCATAGGGATAAATGCTAATTTCTTCCTCCAGATAATCTTTCCAGAGCATGCTAATCCATGAATGAAGCTCACTTAAATTTAACCATACCTTTGTAAATCTACAAACAAGAGCATGGGATTGCAAATATACTTCTCTATCACCAGCGACACTATCTAGGTAAATCTCTGGGGCATCTAAATAATGATAGAAAGAGAAAGGAGGGTTTTGAATTTTATAGCCTCGAGGAGAGGGAGGTTTGGAGAAAGAAACCATTTTAGTGTCCTCCAACCGATCAGACAAACCCAATGCAACCTTGTAATTCAGCTGTGATTCCTTAGCGATGTTAGAAAATTGTGCCCCTGACACCTGTGCAACATCTGGTCTTGGCTGGGAAACAACTTGGCACACTGAAACAGAGGAATGAAGATGAAGTGACGAAAAAACACAAGAAAAACCCCCATCAGGCTTCATAGGGAAGGTGGAGACGATTGCAGAGAGCGCCTTCATCATTCTATCCAATATTTGACACTAATTTTTATTATAATTAATAGACTATAATATCTTATATTACCAATAGAAATGATATTATAATTATTTTATTTTTGTATTTATTTATTTTATTTTCTCAGTGAATTATGGCTCATTTTTCAAAAAAACATAGGGGGTTGCTCCAAAGAAGGGCCAAACAAAACCCCTATTAGACTACATTAAAATAATGCATAAGTAGTTTGAGTAACATATAGTGAAAAAAAATCATTATCTTATATCCATTGATTCCATCTCGACGAAATATCTAAACTACTAAATCATTTGCATTGAATCTCCCATCGCCTCCCTTTACACCATAAATTCCCCAGCCATTTATGAATCACCCTCCACCACGAAAGACTAATCTATGCCTCAAAGATCCTCAAAACCTACAAGGTTATTAAGTTTTCCCCCACTGGACCTTTTTCCTTTGGAGTTCATTCTCACCAACTATCAATAGGAAAAAAATATCCATTGGCCCATTGAAAGGATGCAACACTAGGGGCCAAAAAACATCTAATTTGAAATCATATGTCCAGGATCAAAATATCTAGACTTCTTGGAATCCCCTAAGCCATTCCCTAGGAATTGTTGAATATTGGAATGTAGAGGTTCTAAAAGAAATTAGAGATGCCCTTGGTTCCTCCTGTTAGGTAGAGGAAAATTTCTTGAAGGGATAATTTGGGGTCTATGTTAGAATTTGTGTGGAAATTGATCTCAATTCAATCCTTTGAGATGAATTGGAGATCATATTAGAGTTGGGTAGATGGAGGCAAAAGATACAAATAGAAAGTAATCTGCCCATTAGTGATAAGAAGGAAAATGGAGATCAAGAGGGGATCAAAATATAGACTTCAAGAACAATGAGTGCAGTTAATGAAATAAAGGAAACTAGGGGAGAAGGACGAGAAGTGAAAAACACAAAAATTGGGGCACACCCTAAAACAAATATAAAAGTGTTAAGGCCATCAAAATCTCCTTCACTCAATGTAATAGTGAAGGAGATTCAAAACCATATTGCCTATGGAAGATACCTAAGCTTGGATGTAGTAAGTGATCTATTTGGAATCACTAAAATGCATAAATTTAAACCACAAGTTAGGAACCAAGAAAAAGAACAGGGTTATGGATGAAGTGGAAATAAATGATGTGGTATTAAAGGAAAATATAGTTATGCTTTAGGAAACAAAATTTTCAACTAAATAAATGGAATTGGTAAAGATGAAAGTGAGGTATTCAAATTTAGAATTGGTGCCAATAGATGGAGCTTCAAGAGGTTTAGTAATATTTTGAAAGCCTCAAGCAACCCAAGTAGAAAAGTTAGTAGAGAACAAGAAATTGTTAGGTTACAAAGTGAAGAGCTACTCATAAAACCTCTAATTTGTTCTAATAAATGTCTAGAGAACCACTTCTCCACAAGTGAAGAAACAAACTTGGTAATAAATTCATCAATTCTTATTAGAAAGCCCAAATGAATTCATTAATTTAGGAGGTGATTTTAATGTAATTTTAGATAGTTAGGATAAAAATGGGTGGAGTGCAAAGAAAATATCAATATTAGTTGGATTTTGAAGACTTTATCCAAAGAAATCAGTTATAGAGGTACAAATAAAAAATGAAACTTATACTTGTACTAATAGAAGATTGGGCTTTAGAAACACCTTAGAAAAAATTGATAGATTTATTTTCAAAGGATATTTGAGAGTATTCTCACATTTATTATAATGCATTTTAATTCCTCTCTCGGATCAGACCATTATCCCATTTAAATTAGCATAATAGGTGATAGGAGACAGGAAAGATGTCTATTTAAATTAAAAAATGTGTGGATGAAAGACCCATAATTCCGTCAACTGATTGGAAAATGGTGAGTGGAGGGATTTCAACCTGGGACAAAGATGTATCAAATAGTAGCAAAGCTAAAATATATAAATAAGGAGCTAATGAGATGTAAT
This sequence comes from Sequoiadendron giganteum, assembly GCA_007115665.2. NCBI lineage: Eukaryota > Viridiplantae > Streptophyta > Pinopsida > Cupressales > Cupressaceae > Sequoiadendron > Sequoiadendron giganteum. Next base: position 574,878,124 of record CM021106.1, on the reverse strand, counting down.
AAGGATCATTTTAAAAACATATTCAAAACCAAAAAAGAGTTGGAAGAAAGGATCCAAAAACTAAATGAAAATGTCTTTCTGGCTGGGATGGACCAAGAAAGATACAAGGAGGAGAAGGAGCTAATGAAAGAGTACTCAGAGGTGTTAGCAAAAGAAGAAGTTTTTTTGAGGCAAAATTCAAGGGAGGTGTGGCTAAAGGATGGCGACAAAAACTCTAAATTCTATCACAATGCAATTCAATTTTGGAGAAATGTGAATAGAATAAACAAGTTGAAGCTCTCATATAGATCAATAAGTGAGGACTCATATGCTATTAGAATTTCTATAGTATAATTCTTTAGACATCTACTAAATAATTGGGAAGCCTCCAAATTTTCTCTCCCAGAATCGAATTCTAGAAAGCATCCCAAAGCTAGTAACGAATGAGAAAAATAATATGTTGACGAAATCACTTAGAAGAGGAGATTAAGTAAGCAGTCAAGAAACTTCACCTAGACAAAGCTCCTGGCCCTTATAAAATCTATGTTGTCTTCTACCATAAATGTTGACATATCATTGGCAAGGAGATAATAGAAGCAATTGAAAACTCTCATAGAAAATGATTTTTTTTAAAAGATGTTAATAATACCTTTATAGAACTAATACCTAAGAAGGAGCAAGTCATATCATTGAATGAATATCAACCCATATCATTATGTAATACCTTGTATAATATCCTGGCAAAGGTAATAGCTAATGGGCTTAAGAAGATTCTCCCAGATATAATAGTAGATGAACAAACAAGGTTTGTTCCAAGAAGATCAATATTGGACAGTGTAATCATAGCTCAAGAAGTCATTCATTTTTCTCAAAACATAGGTAAAATAAAATGTTAGCGAAGTTGGATATAAGGAAAGAATATGATAGAGTAGACTGGAGGTTCCTCTTTGGGGTCCTTAAGACCTTTGGTTTTGAATCAAAATGGTTGGATTAGTTTTTTAATTTCATTACAAGCCCAAGATATTCAATCCTCATAAATAACACACTTGAAGGATTTTTTGAGGTTTCCAAAGGGCTCATGCAAGGAGATCCTCTATCCACTTTTCTATTTGTTATTATGTTGGATGCACTAGGGAGGATGGTGAATAAAGCTCTAGAAGAAGGTAAATTGGAAGGAACCCAAATCACTAGCAACATCACCCCAATAACTCACTCGTAGTTCACCAATGACATTATGCTCTTTTAGGCAGCATAAAGGATTTAGAAGACAAAAAGATGAAAGAGATCTTGAACGCATACTCAAAGGCCTCATGCTAGGAAATAAATGTTGTGAAGTATGAGATGTTCTTTCTCTCAACTCTAGCCAAGAAACAATAGGAGATAGTAACAATTTTGAACTTTAAACAAGGTAATTTATCGAATACTTATCTTAGCTTACCTCTATCCCTCAGACTTAGTCCAGGAAATCTATGAGATTCTCTGTTAGAAAAAATATCCAACAAGGTGACAACATGAAAAGGAAGATGGCTCTCCTGGGTAGGTAGAATAGTAATATTAAAAGCAGTCATATCAGCTCTCCCTATCTACTTAATGTCATGTTTATAGTTTCCAAGTGGAACAAACCAAAAATTAAATCAGTTGATGAGGAAATTCTTATGACCATGATCCTCAAATATAGAAAACTAAATTTTATTGCATAGGAAAAGGTCTGCAAATAAAAAAGGAGGGTGGTGTAGGCATCATAAACTAGTTGGCCCAAAGCAAAGCATTAGGGGCGAAATTGGTGTGGAAAATGTTTGAACAACCAAAATTAAAGTGTGTAAGAATCCTTCAAAACAAATACTTGAACAACAGTGATTCAACAAGGATATTGACAACCACAAGACTCCCTCAAGGCTCTAGGATATGGAACTTTATGATTAGGTGTAGATCTTTAATTAAAAACCATCAAACCTGGGATATCCATAAACAGAAAAAGGCTCTCTTTTGGGAAGACTCATGGGGAGGTTACCCGCCTTTGGATCAGATGGGCATCCTTGAATAATATAAACATTATCTCAACTAGAATGGGATCGAAAGTAAGAGACGATCTCTAGGAGGTGTTTGTAGAAGGGATAAGTAATTGGGTGTGGAAGAGTCTGGAAGGGGTGAATATTCTGCCAAGGGAGAAGGAGGTCCTTGGAAGTATTCTGAGAAATAGGAACATAACAATCAAAAGGGGGAGAAACATCAATATGGAATGGGGCAAGGAGTGGGAAATATAACTCTAAGGATGCCTATAGGATTTTTATTAATAGTGAAGAAGAAAATGAAATTCCTACACACCTTTGTTGGAGAAAACATTGTCTCCAAAAGGTTGGAACCTTCACATGGGAATCATAGAATAAAATCCTTATAGTAGATAGATTCATAAAAATGGGCTACAACGACCCTTCTTAGTGTCTTCTTTGTATGTGTTGGGAGGAGGAGGTATACCACCTACTCCTTGGTTGCCAATTTTTGTAGGAATGCTAGAGACCTAGGTTTGCGCTAAGTTAACCTAGAAAAGTGCTCTACCCAATGACATTTTAAGCGTATTCAAATCCTAGCCACATCCAACTAAAAATATAGTTTTCTCTTACTTATGGATCAGTATCCCATCAATTTTGATATGAGAACCATGGAAAGAGAGGAATAGAAGGATCTTCTAGGAAAAAGCAATGAACACGTTATCTTTCTTAAAAAGGGCAGAGGCAAAATAGTTGAAATTGCCAACAACAATATTTCACTTCAGGGATCAACTAACAATTTTTGGTCCCCCTGGGACAACAAAATAGTGAAGGAATGATATGGTATCCATCCATTGTTAGTATATGGTACCAATGGTGAAGAATCTAAAAGGGCAATATTGGAGGCCAAGCGGTCTCCCCCTCCACAGAGTTGGTATAAGTTGAACTTTGAAAATGCCTCTAGAGGAAACCTAGGTGTTTTGGGGATGGGATGTATAATTCAAGACTAGAGAGGGAAAGTTTTTTGTAGTGCATCTATACCACTAAACAGAGGAATGAACAATGAGACTGGATTTCAAGCCCTAATAAATGAACTAAAATTGGGCCTAAAGAAAAAATTAAAATGCCTCGAAATGTAGGGCGACTCGACCATTGTAATAAACACGGTCAGATCAAAATTGACCTTGAGTTGAAAGTTCAAATCACTTATAGAGGTTGTTTTGACATCTCTGGTAAATTTTGAAAATTATACTATTAACCACATCTATAAGGAAGGTAACGTGGAAATTGACAAGCTTGCCAACTTGGCAGTGAATAGGACCCACAAAACCTTAGAAGGGTTATATCATCAAGTAGTTAGTAATTTTGAGTCAACAAAGGATTTAAATGTTATATCTTAAAAATGATGCACTAAAAGGAAAGATGGAAGGTATACACTCCTTTTATGGCCATGTAGGCGTGTTCGAGACAAATGGAGTGTGTTGTGTTTAACTCAAAGGTGGTAGAAGGATATAAAGAGCAGTCAAAGTAATAATTAGCAAACTCATAAGGTGAACACTCAGTACTCCTTTTCGATGGGCCCTTGAGAAATAAAGTGTGCGAGGTCTATTTATTTTGGGTCGTAGATGGGCAGAGGTCATATTCACAAATTGAAGAGCATTTTCTAGTGGTAGAAATGGACACTCTAATCAAGTTGTTGAACACTAAGCAGAAGATGGTTTTCCTCAAGGAGATCAAGGAGCATTGGCTCAAGATGATCTTCAAGACCCATCATGTCTTAGTTCTCATGGTAATAAAATGGGTTCTTGGGGATGAATTTTGGTGGTAGACAATAGATATAGGGTGAATTTGGACATCTCATTTGAGTTCGTGGCTTCCCTCCTAGATTTGGGTGATCCAAAATAAATGGTGAAAGCTCTCACCCAAAAATTGGTAAAAAATAATTTCCTTGGAGGTTTGGAGGAGGTCATGCGACAAGGCTTGACATGGGTTTCCCACAACCAAAGGACATAAATTTTTATTGGAGGACAATGCGATGGTGCAATGGTTTCCATTTCTGGTTAATTTTGGGTCAAGAACTCTCATGCCCATAACAAAAAACTTCTAAAGGGTACTCCTTTCTAAAAAAAGGGTAGCCAATCTAGAGTCGACCTATGGTATTGAATGGATGTTGAATTTTATTAATCAAGAGCAAGAAGAGGAAGAGGACTAACAAGAAGTTGAATTTGAAAATTTTGTTAGCTAATTAGTATATAGCTCGGGCCATTGAAAAGCCCAAATGTAAAAAACTATAAATTTAGCTTGAGTTTTTTTAGCATCCTTGAGTAGTGTAGTATAGTTATAGATAGTAAAAGAATACAAACTAGGAGATAGCTTGGATTTTGATATTGTAAGATCGAATGATGTAAACATTTTTTTGATTAATATAAAGGAGCACTCCTAGCCATAAGCTTACCAACCAGAAAAATGATAGATATTTGATAAAAATAACATATTTATGTGGTACATAAAAAATTAAATTTAACTAAATATTCAATTTAAAATTTGCAATTACTAATTAAATAAAATGATAAATCTACTAACCTCAAATATCCTTATTTCTAAAAAAAATCATCCTTGAGTTCTCTTTCTTGATGTCATGGTGATTTTTCTTTTGTTTTCCCTTATAATTATTAAAAAATATTTTTATTAATTATTTATTATTATTATTTTGAATATTTTTTAGATAAAATAGATAATAAAACAATTAATTATTTTTTTATCCTTTTATTTTAATATTTTAGTTTAAAATATTATTTAAGATAATTTTAATAAAAGAATTAGAATTCTAATATTTAAGAATTGTTTCATATTTCAAATTTAAATCAAGATTATTTAAAAAATTTTGTAAGAACAAAGATAATTATTTTTAATTTTATCCTCATAATATAAAATAATACATCTAAGCTTTTATTTTAAATTTTGTTTCATTTCCTATATGAAATGGATGACTCATTTTTTAAAATCAACGGTTGAAAATTACAAAATAGGATGCAAGATGATTGAAATGATCTAAAATATTAAAAATATAAAATATAATGTATAAATAGTTAATTATATATTTAAAACTTTTTAAATATTACTTTTATTTTTTAGATTTTAATAATTATTATATTATAATATATAATAAATATAATATCTAGATAATAAACTATATGTTTCAAACTTTTTAAATTTTAATTTTAATTTATTTTAGTAATTATTATATTATATATATTATAATTTTTTAATATACATATTCAAATAATACTATAAATAATATAATAATTATTATTTTGATTAGTAAAAAGCAAGGAGAGCCTGCATGATTTTATTTATTCATTAGAAAGGAGATACAACCAACAGTTACAACAAAGAAAGATTGCAACTAAAAAACGACAACATCGAAAACACCAAACAAACCCCATTCCTAAAAACCAAACTACCCTCTTTACCCCCTCTCAAACATTACCATGCTCAACAACATTTATACATTGCAGAAAACAACACACCGAAAAAAACCTATTACTGCCTATTTTTTACTCTTCCTTTTATCATGCAAATGAAGAATCATATTGAAACCAACATCTCTCTTCTTCTTCTTCTTGCTTTGGACCTTATGCCACACCTCCTGATCATCTGTCCAATTTGGCTCACCCAAATCCTCATCTAGTGCACTACTCCCCTCAAAAGCAGTTGTGCGTACCCCTTTCGACTGACCACCACATTCACCATTTGGGACACTACCCTACACCACCCCAGAAGAAATTTTTGTTGCATACCCCGGTTCCTTCTGCAGGGGTTCGATTGGAGTTGTGCTAACAATTTTCTTACCTGAATCGTTCCCAACCAGGTCCTCCTTTTCCACCGAATAGTGGTGGGGAGAAGCCTCTTTCCACCATGAAGCTCGGTTAGCCCTCTTGCGTTTGAAGCAATTCTCAACAATATGACTGGTGTTAAAGAAGCTCTAACATCTAAATGGAAAACCTTCATGATCTGGTTGTTGTTCCCAAACACCACTAGAGTACTTCAAAGAAATGGTTGTAGGCAAAGCTTTTGTGATGTCCATTTCAATCGAAATACAAGCATATGTAGTGTGCAAAAAATTGAGTGAATCCTCATCAACTCCCAAAAATTTCCCCAGCATGTTGCCTAAAGCTTCAAAACAAGGTTTAAACTAGAAGTGCAGAGGGAGATTTGGAAGTCTTACCCAAAGAGGAACCATCCCAAAGGATTCAGTGTTTGGGTTGAAGGCTAGGTGCCATGGTTTCAACATTAGCAAATGTTTGTCCTCCCAGCTCCATTGATATTCGTAGAGCACGACTTTCCTATCATTTTCATGGTCAAACACAACCACAAAGAAACCCTTCGCATTGGGATAAATCTATACATCTCCATCTAATAGTGGGCTCTAATGTTTTGAGATCCAACAATGCAACGCCTCTGCAAGTCCCGACCAAAAACCTTTGAACTTGTCGATAAGCCCTAGCTCTGCAAAATAATTTTCATTCTCCACAACTTCGTTTCTTAAATCCCCGTCCAAGGAAACAAAAGGGTTTACATCTGCACAGCATAGGGGCATAAACTTTATTTCCATGCACAAAGCCTTTGGGGCATCTCCCTGACCTCGATGTTGCTCTCCAAACGCTTTCCCTACGCCCATCCCACCATGACCCTTCCTCTCAAACATCGGCTTGCAGGCCTAACCACTGTGAGCTCCAGCGGGGTGATTTTGTTCCCAGCACAATCTTCCAAACCAGGTCGTCGTTGCAAATCCACTACCTAGTTTTGAGAGCAGACTTCCATGTTGCACCACCTCTAAAAATGACCGTCTCCATGCCCCAATGGAACTTGCAAATTCAAAAACCTTTCTTCCCGCTCCTCCGCAAGGAGCCCTAGTTGCAACCATTTTCTAGGCCTAATTATTATTATTATTATTATATAAATAATTTGAATTAAATAAATCAATAAATTACCTATTGACTTTTTATCTTTTAAATAGGTTTCATTTTATTTTTTATTTTTTAAGTCTGGTGTTACATATAATTTTTAATATAATTTTTTTTTAAAATAATTTTAATATAGTTTATTTTTATTTTTAATATTTTATTTGAATATCTCACGTTCATGGGGTTAGTGTTGTTAAATATACTAAATTTCCAAAATCCCTAATCACATGGTCCCCCAAAAGGAAGGATGGATCAAATTGAACTTCGATGGTGCCTCAAGGGGGAACCCAAGAGTCTCTAGCATAGGTTGTCTCTTGAGAGACCATAATGGGGCAACGATTAGAAGTCTAAGTATTTCGCTGCCCCCAAAAAAGTGCAAGTGTTATGGCTCATCTTAAAATAAGTGCAAGGATTAGTGTGAAGAAGTTACACATTGAAGGTGACTCACTTCTAACAGTGAATGCTCTCTACAACCAAAGCATGGTGAATTGGAAGCTTAACAAATGTTAGAATATTGTCATTGATGTCAAAGTGAATTAACAATATTGTTGCCATTGATGTCAAATGAGTATGGGCGAGATTGTTGGCAAGATTATTACCATTATGTCAAAATATTGTTGTCATTGATGTTTCGATGTTTTGATTAAATTTAATGTAAAATTTAGTGCTAGCTAGTTGAAGGAATCATTATTGACAAAGATATGAGTCATCCACAAATGCCCAAAAGAGTCGAGGATGCAAAGATAGCAAAGACAAAGCATAAGGTTGACAATGGCATAATCAAGAGAGATGATAATATCAATAAACTATGGAATGATATAATGTTATAGAAGGAATTAGATGGATTGAAGTTCATACATGAAAATGATATAGTCACATGATGAATGTTCATGACAAAACTCTACTTAGGATTAACAATGCTAGTTGACTCCATTTACATTATGAAAATTATAATGCAACTGGCCGACTTCTTTTAGAAAAAGACATATATATACGTGTGTGTGTGTTAATTTCCCAAGATATTAGATAAAAGGTGAGCAATTGGGGGTTTAATAAAGTGTGTAGCAATTAATATTATTAAATTCAGCGATAAAGAAAAGATAAACTTGGCACAAATATGATAGTAGTGATTTATTTACAAAGGCAACAATTATATTTATTAAGGCAACGGTTAAAAAGGAGTGACTAATAAAGGCAATGACTGGTATATTTTAAGACAGTGATCAAGCTATTAATGAGTAGTGATTAGTAAATAAAGAAGTAGCAATTAATGTATGAGTAGTGATTCATTTGCAAGAAGGCAACGATTGATATTTGTGGATGACAAAAGAAGTTTAGAGGGAAGCGATTAGTATGAAAGATAGTTAATAAAAGTGGTACCTCTTCTAAGGGTTATCTCTTTTAAAAGAGATACATCTCTTCACATAGAGGTATAAGCAAATAAAAAGACAAGTTTTTGTGGAGAGATATGAAGCAAATGAAGTGTGAAAGATATGTAAAGAATAAATAAGAAGAGAAGTAGAAGCAACTATGTGAGTTAAAGGATACATCATTCATCACAAGAAGATTATGTGTGGAAAATAGAAAGCAAGATCTATTAGTCAAGAGAGTGGTGTAAGGATTAAAGAAACACCTACAAATCTGCATATGAAAATATAAGAAGATCATTGTAAGAGGTATACATGCAGACTTAAGAGAAGAGTTTAAAGCAGGCTTGTGAGAAGAGTTCATGTATATATAAAGAAGTTTATGCAAAATTTTAAGATGGGTTTATTGCAGATCTATAGGGAAGAGTATAAGTAGATTTGAAAAGAAGAACTCGTTGATTTGAATGTGGTTTTTCATCATCCATTAAAGAGGACATTCACAAGAAAATAGCGATCTTGTTGCATAGAAGGTTGGTGCCTTAACAAGAGATTGGTGTCTCTTACATGGTTGGTGCTTAGTTGTAGGGATTGGTGTCTCCAATGGGTTGGTTCCTACAAATTCTACAAGGAAGGATTAGTGTCTCCAATAGGTTGGTGCCTACATTCTACAAGAGGGGATTGGTGTCTCCAATGGGATGGTACTCACAAATTGTAAAAAAGGGATCGATGTCTCCTGTAGGTTGGTGCCTACAAAGATTATAAGAGATTTTAATATCAAGCAATATTTTGTCGTGGTTTTCTTTTGCAAGTATTTCCACATAGATCTTGTGTTTTTGTTTGTGTGGTTCTTGAGTATTTTGGATATCAATGCTTTGTTATTTTTAATTTTAATTTAGTTTATTTTATTTTAAAAATTTAAATTTTGATTTAAGTTTGAGATTTATATTTATATTATTTATTTGTTTTTGAAATTACAAATAATAATTTAAAATTATTAGAATTAGTTTAGTTTATAATTATTTACCTTATTAAAAGTTTAATTATTGTAGAATAATTTTATTTTGGATTTTTTTATTTTTATTTATATAATAAAATGAACTTCAAACTTAAAATCTAAATTAAAATTTTGAGAGAGAGAGAGAGAGAGAGAGAGAGAGAGAGAGAGAGAGAGATACCTTTTGATTAGTCAATTCATGCTAGCAATCCAAGGATAGCACGTCCTTGGGGAGTTATGCTCAAGGTAGCATGTCATTTGATTAAGGATATGATAATTCACCTTTAAAATTTCTTCAAATTACCCATTGCACACAAGGAAAATAGATGGAAAAAAAGAAAAGAGAAAGAGATAAATAGAGAGATAAAAAGAGAGATAGAGATACAAAGATAGATGTAGAGATAGAGAGGAATAAAGAGGGAGAGACAAAGAGAGAGATAGGAAGAGAAAGAAAGAGAGGAAAAGAGAGAAGAGGAGACAAATAGATGTCACATAAAGAGAGGGAGATAGGGAGATAGAGAAATAAAGAGATATGAGACAAAGATATATAGAGAGAGGTAGAGAGATCAAGAGATCAAGGGAAAGGGGGAGAGAGAGGGGAGAGATAAATATAAAGAGAATGGGAGACAAATATAGAGAAATAGGGGAGAGAGGAAGAGAGAGATTGAAAGAATACAAAACACGGAAATAGAGAGGGAGACGGTATAGAGAGATCTCTCTCTTTATCTTCCCATCCCTCTATACATCCCCCCCTATGTAATCTCTCTCTCTCTCTCTCTCTCCCCATCTCTAGCTCTATATATCTCGTGCACACTCCTTGTTTCTCCCTCCCTATCTCTATCTCCCTCACACACACTCATGTTTCTCCTTCCCTATCTCTAGCTCTATATCTCTCTTACACACACACTCCTCTCTCTCTCTCTATTACTTTGTCTATCACCTCCTTTATCTCTCATTCTTGCCCCCTATATTTCTATCTTTCCATTTGTCCTCTCCCTCTATATCTCATTATCCCTATCTCTCTTATTTACTCCTTCTCCTACTATATATCTATCTCTACCTCTCTCTATATATCACTATATCTTTGTATTTCTCTCCATCACCCGTCTTTCATTGTCTCCCTCACTTCCTCTCTCCTTCCATCTCTCCCTCTATATATTTCTCTTCGTATTTCTCTCACCCACTATCTTTCCCAAGTTATCTTGATCTCTCCTCTCTCCCTCTTTCTATACCTCTACTTTTCTCCCCTCTTTCCCTCTTTATCTCTCTCTCCATCTCTCTTATACACATTCCTTGTTTCTCCCTCCCTGTCTCAAGCTCTACCTCTATATCCATCTCTTTGCCTCTCTATCTCTCTCCATATTTTTTCTTCCATCTCTCCCTCTATCTCTCTCTTTATCCCTATCCCTCTCCCTACCTCTATGTATCACTTCCTAAATCTTTCTATTCCTCTATTTATCTTTATCTCTCCCTTTCCCCCCTGTATCTCTCCCCATTGCAAACATAACATGAACCTGTTGGTAATTAAACCTAATTTTCTTCATGATTCAAAAGTTTTGTTTTATTTGTGTTCAGATCCCTGTAAATGGATGCATAGCTTATTTGAAACTATCACTTCTCCATTGAGACCTTTGTTGCACAAACAAAATCATTTTCTAAATGGCCTACCAATTGACTTAATGCATACTACACAAATACATGCAAAAATAGACCAAAACTTTCCCTAATTGACCTTCCACACATTTTTAGCAATCCATTGCACACCAAAGTGCAATTGCTAGTTTATATATATATATTCATATGTAAATAAGATCTAAGAGAAACTTACATAAAAATCACAACTAATATTATATTTAATTCATTTCAAGTAATCTCTAAAAATCCATCTTAAATCTTGTTTTATCTTTCTTTTATTTTATTTTATTTTTAAATATAAAAAATATTATAGTGATTCTTTTTAATTATTTAATTATCATTATCATTATTTAATATCCAATTATTATCTATTTATAATTACTTAGAATATTAATTGCAAGATTTTACAATTCATCATGGAAAAGGTCATGACAGTTCGTCTAACGAATACACCTTTCTTAGTTCAAGTACTCTACACTGAACTTTAACGTGTGCTGGTTTATAAAGATTCGTATTTACAAAAAAACTTGGGAAGATGACTAATACAAATATTTGATACAATAGTCAATTTTAATGTTATATTATTGCATCAGCAAATATATAGACCAATCACAATCAAGGCTAAAGGAAAGCTATGTGGCACCTCATCTTTCTTATTTATACTTTGCACAGAACGAATTCAATGCAGAGACCCTAATAAATGCTACCACACTCATCACATAATTACTTTAATAAGAAAAATAAATTTAATCCAATTTAGAGAGGTTGGGATGCAGACCCTACCATGTAATTGATGTCACAAGGTTTTATACACCAACTGGGGCATTCAGTTGAAGGACAAAATATATCAATTTCCATATTTTTTCAACAGTGGATCACTTCGTACTAATCATTTTAATTCTGCATAATATGCCAAACATGAACACGTCAATCTTTGACTATAAAAAACCATTGCAGTCTTAGATAAATATGTTAAAGAATACTACTCTGTCGAAGCACCAAGATGAACATCCATCTCATGATAAAAAAAAAGGTTAAAAGGCAAATTGGATATCACAAGGCAGAAAGATTAGATGCCTGCAATATAAAAAGTGTAAAACACTGCTCTCTTTCAAAACTTGATAGCAAAGGCAAAAGTTGGAGTAGTTTGTGCAATCTTTTTGTTAATGCAATGAGCTAAAGATTAAATAAATCTTTTCACAACTAAGAGCCTTCGTCTCAAGCACAATCAAAATTCTTTGCGTTATAAATATTAAATAATCTACATGTTAAAAGCCTGGCAATGCAACCTGCATCTATGTAGTCTTATCCTATCAAAAAGCACACGAAACTGCAGAAAATGAATATGTATGGATAGATTGATTACGTAAGAATGGTGATTTAAATGAAGAGCAGAAAAGCTGAACCATAGGAATTAAAATGGTATTTCAGGAACATGTCTACAAAATATAAATACAAATAACACAACATTTCCAACGCAAATTTCACACCACATCCGCAGTAAAAATGTGGCATTAAAAAACAGTTCAACTAATTAAGGTTGATATTGGAGAGCTTGTCATTCTTCAGCTGCACTTGCTGCGCTTAGGTCAACAGTCAGGTCCAACTCCTGCATGTAACAGTTAACAATAAGGATTCAACCTACATTTGAAAATACAGTTGTATAATACAGTAACAGGTCTTCATAACCCCCTAACACGTTCATGACAAATTCTTTCCATACCTTTCCAGTGATGCTAGAGTACATAGCAAGCACATCCTGCACTGTTGTCTCAAAATGTGTTGTTGCATCATAACTCTGAAACCATTATAATTTTTGTTAATTAAATTCTGTCTGCAACTTGTATGAATAAATGCAGCATTTGAAGGTAACAAAGTTCCTTACAGTTGATATAAAGCAATTGTCCAGAGTAGGTTCATTAACCGGCACACATCTATCATATGTGTCAAAGAAAATCTCATCAACTGGTCCAAGCAAAGCTATTCCAGGTCGTAATTCTACTTCAGGATTATCAGTTTCAGCTTCTGTTGAAACAAAAGCAATGTACTTCCCTTTGGGAGCAACATTGTGTGAATAAGAACAACAAAACACATACCTGCATTACAAAGTAAGGATAAAACCAAATTTAAAATTTTGATGCTCATTTTGTGACAAGATATCCATATCAATGTATCAGAACATATTTCCAAAGTATGTTATTCAATGCCCTTGTACAATTGTCAATTTATTGACAATGAAAATGGAAATGCAATAAGTTCGAAAAATCAAAAAAATGAATAATTCCTGGTTTTCAAGGTTTGTAACAAAAGACATACATGTCAGATCTGCGTCCAATTTGCTTCTGAGGCAGAATGATTTGTACTGACTGAACATCATTGGTGTTTGGGATGGGATGACTCATAATGCAAATTGCACGAGCAACCTTTCCAACCTTCCTAACCTGTTTAAAAGGTCAATAATCAGATTAAATAAATTTGTTTACAGTCAAAATGCCATTTTTGTTGAAACTCACATCCACCTGAATTACCTTGTTAGGTAAATAAGATGGATCACATACTACTTTTTTGCATTTCGCAGTTTCCCCTTCTGAGGTCACACCACACACTTTACCTTCTTCATCAAACTCCACCTGGACAAGTTCCATTTGAACCATACAACAAGAAATATGGCATACGGTTACAACTGTGAGAATGTTACAATCTATATACTTTATGACATCTACGCTGCATACATGGCAAACCATCCACATTTGATAAAAGATCATTAAAATTAACACAGTACATTGATCAGCATTTTCAATTTATTAACAACTCAATAAACCAAACAATGAAGCAATGCATCTGTAGAATTTCCCATGATGCCAATGCCGGAAGACCAATAAATGTCCAACCATAATATGCTTGCCAAGACAAGATAAGCTTTAAAGATGTGAAAGATTTGAGTTTCATGTACCTTGCACTCTGGTTTGTTAAGCATATAAGTTCCACCATAAACGGCACTAAGCCGTGCAAATGCCTGTAGAACATATAAATAAACACTTATAATCAGTTAAATTCAGCTAAGCATAAAAGATGCCACAGTACCCAATAATACAAATGAGTAACACTTCATAGTTTAGAGGTGTAAATATCTAACCTGAGGTAATTCACCTAACCCATATAATGGGTATATGTAAGGCGACCCTCCTTGAAAGCGTGCTAGAGATTCTGCATAAAGCTATCAGATACCAAGTTCACTATTATCAGTATATATAAGAGGCATGTTGAAAAAAACACAATACGGAATAAATTTTCAATATTCTTTGCATAAATATTTGTCAAGTTAAAACACATGCATTCATAGCAAGGATCACTGGAAAATGACATGTGCCAAAGCTGGAATATGCATATATGCATGTAGGAGTTCAAGCTCATACTAGAAACCGTTTAATCAAAAGCAAAAATTAGCAATTCAAGATAGCCACTACCCAAAAAACACACATACAAGGCAAGGATACCGCTCAGATATTTTGAGCTTTTCCTTACCTAATCTGCCTCATTTCTCCATAATTTCAGATCATTAAGTTATATTTATTATTAACACATCATTGAAGGAATGCCTGAATAAAGAAAGAAAAAGTGTAGGCTCTTTTGAATCCTATGCAGAAAGGTGTTTCTGCTTTAGATCTTCTAATTATGTTGCTTTTATGTTTGTAGTTGGGCTGGGACCCCATTAATAGATCCCTAATACTTTAATTTAAAAACACATCATCAAAGGACCAACGAGAACAAACACCCACCATCTGATGATGGAAGTATACAATATGAAGGAAGAGCTAGTAGGTGGTTGATTTGAAGAAAAATATCAACTAAAATGATACAATTCTTGAAAAGCATCGAAAGCTTCATTGCCAATAATGATATATATATATATATATATATATATTCTAAGATTGGCATGTATGCACCATGCATTACTACTTGCTTGATTCGTATCATCTGTTGATTCTGAAAGATTTTGAACTTGTATGCTTCTGAACTCCCACTAAGAGACTAGAGTTCAATATGGCACTTAAAGACCACCAACAAGACAATTGGAATGGGAGTAAAAGATAACATTATATATGGCATTATGTAACCTATAGGATTTATTTATCTCGTCAAAACAGAAAGGATTCGTACTGATTAATCATCATAGATGATGACCGGTACATACTTGAGCACAAGTATACCCCTACAACATGTTAATAACAAATTGGAAAAACCTATAATTTACAAATGCAGTAAAATAGCTTGAACTGCTATCACCAAGATTCATAAGGATTGTATACCACATGGAAACCAGAACACGAAAGAAACATTCAGATGGAATGACTAAAGTTGATCAATGCAAATATCTTTACCATAATATACCATGATCCTACAACTTCTTCACAAAATATACTATGTCATACAAACGTTCACCACAATTAGTATTGCATAAAATTACAAAGGTTATCATGGACATGTTTGACTTCAATGCAATGCATGCTATTATGTTTAACAAGCCTTGACATAAAACATATCCAGGCGAGTACAATTTTCTTTTATTAAATTATTTCAATTTGTACTTTCAAAACATAACACAAGGCAATGCTTTGCCTAAGTAAATTTCTTCAAAGCCAAAATTTAGGAAATCCACATGAACATTCAAGCTTTACCCCTGAACTTACCTTCATTTTTTTGACAGTTTCTAACGCTGGCTCATCTAGATAGCGATCATCTCGATGAAGTGCAAGAGCATGACCAATGAAATCCACAGTATTGTCATCTAGTCCATATTTTCTGTATATAGAAAGATCTACAAAAGTAAATCAGACAAATTTTGATAGAGAAAATGCAATGCAAGAGCATCAACAACCTGTTTGAGAATTAATTATCCAATAAGAAAACAGCAATATTTAAGGAGATATTACATCACTTCTAGTTGATCAATCCATTAATATAAATTTAAATTTAAAAAAGAACTACTCAATTTGCTAAAATACATTCCAATTTTTAAATATTTCAAGAGTCTCAAATTGTGAAGCTAGAAGTTCGTTATTTAGATGTTTACTTTCATTCTTTTTCCTGCCAACATGTTCATATATATAATCAGACTTGAGATCCATGCTATGTTTCATGCTTAATGCAGGGAACAAATAACTTTCTCAAACACATGACAGATAAAGCAAAATACAAACATTGATAGTAAGACGTGAGGATCACTGCCAGACATAGGTGAATTTCTAGTCTCATAAATTGTTGAAAGGCACATTAACTGTAGTATCTAAATATAGTATCTAGGTAATAGTCAAATGATTGTGCATTATATGCTAATACATTAGGTTCACAGAAGAGACCAAGGGTTCAACACATTAACCCTTGAATATATTAATAGATTAATCACTGTTAATAAATCATGTTTAATAGACTGATCATCTAGTGTCACCTCTGGCTCTCTTTAAGAGTCGGCAATGGGCCCATCGTTCCTCATTACATGGTGAGTTGACATGATATAGCATCAGTTATCAACCAGTCTCGGAGGTAACAGCAGTGACATTAATTAGGAAACATAAGGTGTATGATAAATAAGTGGCTATACAAATGCATTTTTATGGGTGCAAAGTCACACTACATCCAAGTCCAATTACATAATGCCTTAATGATTAAGGGCAGAAGAAAAAAGATGTACACAATCATTCGCAGACTCTGCTGGACTCGTCGCGGACTCGGTGAACTCGGGAGTCCGTAGCTGAGCCGAGTCGATTCGCCACGGACTTAGGAGTCGAGTCCAGCAGAGTCCTGGGTTGAGACTCAGGAGTCCCGACCCAGGACTCTCCTACACGGTTGGGAGTCAAAAAGGACTTTAAACCCATGTTTTTTTAATTTTTTCTTTCATTTTAACACTCCAGTTTGTCAAATACAGGTCTGCAAGTTGAAGTGGAGTTGGAAGAAGCCAAGAGGACGAGCTAAGAAGATCACAATAGAGCCAGGTAAGTGATTTAACAATTCTTTTTTTTTTTGTTTTCTTGAATTCAAAATCAAAAAAATCAAGAAAAATAAGGGGAAATGCTGCCAGATTTTTTCTATTTCCCTTAATAGCCTAATTCCTACTATTTCTAACTTGGTTTTGCATTTTTTTTTTGCAAATGTTTGAATCACATTTATTTGCTGATTTTTTACCAAACCCTTGCTGATTTTTTTTTCTTGTTGAACTTGAAACAGCAATGTCATCTTCAAACCCAAAGGGAATGAAAAAAGACCCAGCATGGAAGTATGGAATACTAGGAAATAAAAAGGGTGAAGTGACATGTACCGAATGCAAAAAATGGATGACAGGAGGAGTAAATAGATTAAAATACCACCTTGCAAATGTGGAGGGATGCCCTAAGACTACTCCTGAGATTGTTAGAGGGATGAAGGCCCTTCTTGCTGATTATGAGATGAAAAAAGATGAAAGACAAAAAAAAAAAGGATGCACTAGCAGCAGTGATGAGTGGATCCCCTTCTACAGCATCTATGCCCCATGGTACTCCAAGTCCAAGCATCTGTGGTCCACATTCATCTTTTGGTGAGAGTCCTGGGGGTTCTTTTTCTACTGCTAGTGTTGGCCAGGGTCCTTCATTAGGAACAAATTATTTTATTCCATGTAATGTTCCAAGAGCACAACCTTCACTTGAAGGTACCGGTTGGAATAAGAAAAAACATTATGAAGCTAGGATGGCAACAACAAATTTTTGGTACTACAATAATTTACCTTTCAATGTGGCGAACAACCCATATTGGGAAGGTTTGGTGAATGCCCTTACAATTGCAGGAAAGGGGTGTAAGACCCCATCAGCTAAAGATTTGAGTGGGCCATTACTAGAGGAAGCCGTAAAGAATACACGGCTTGTGGTTGATGAGCAAAAAAAATTTTGGCGAAGGAAAGGTTGCAGCATTTTATCTAATGAATGGACAAATGGGCGAAATAGAACTCTCCTAAACTTTTTAATGGCTTCTAATGGTGGATTGGTGTTCCTAAAATCAATAGATGCCTCCCATGAAGTCAAAAATGCTAAGACTTTATGCAATTTATTAGATGGGGTGATCCAGGAGGTTGGAGTTAATAATGTAGTTGCAGGTAGACTACTTAGAGGTATCCCACAATTGCATGGTCTCTGTGTGCTGCACATTGCTTGGACCAATTGCTAGAGAACATTGGAAAGATTTCATGGGTCAAAAGTGTGGTTGAAAATGCAAAAAGTGTTACAAAATTTATCTACAACCATACTTGGGTGCTTTTTTTGATGAGGAAATTCACAAATGGCAAAGACCTTGTGCGACCTGGAGTGACACAATTTGCTAGCCACTTCCTCACATTGCAAAGCATTCTTGGTGCCATTGGTCATCTCAAGCAAATGTTTGTGTCCGATGCTTGGAAGGAGTCCTCATTTTCCACTAGACTTGAAGCGGAGAGGATTGTTGCCATAGTTTTTGATGAGACATTCATAAAAAATGGAGAGGAGTTGATGGGGGTAAGTAACAAACACAAAAAAATAAATTATACATGATAATCTATTTATTGTTTTTTATTTTTTGAGGGGTTAATTTTGATATAATTTAACATTTGTTTTCATTTTTTTAGGTGATAGAACCTTTGGTGAGGGTTCTTTGTATGGTGGATGGAGAGGGCATGCCAACGGGTTTCATCTATGAGGCCATGGATAGAGCCAAAGAGGCCATATCACGTTACTATGGCGCCAACAAAAGGAAATATGAAATCATTTGGCGCATCATTGATCGAAGATGGACAAACCAACTCCACCAGCCGATTCATGCCTTTGCCAAATTCTTGAATCCAAAGTTCTACTTCTCGGACACATTTAAGGCGGATGAGGAGGTCATAGAAGGTCTTGTCACATGCATTGATAGAATGGTGCCTGATCATGAGCTGAGAGGTAAGGCGCTTGATGAGTTGGAGGTGAGATTTGTTACATCTTATATATGAATTTGCAATGTTGAGCCTTGACTATCTATGAATTTTCTATATTTGATTTACTTTTTCTTATCTATTCAAGGTCTACAAGGGTGCAGAGGGGAGGCTCTTTTCCTCCCAACAAGCAATTGAAATGAGAGGAAAACAACAAGCAGGTAAAAAATGAAATTAGAAACTTGATTCTAATTTCTTACATATAGATTTTTTACTTTATTCTTATTTCTTAATACTTATATTTTTTAAACATGTTTTTGTAGATCTATGGTGGGAGAACTATGGTGCTAGCACGCCAAATCTTCAAAAGCTAGCCATACGTGTCTTGTTGCAGCCATGTAGTGCTTCTAGGTGTGAACGCAATTGGAGTTTATTTGAGAACATTCACACAAAGAAGAGAAACAGGTTGACTCAACAGCGCCTAAATGATTAAGTTTTTGTTCGGTACAACTTTCGCCTTCGAACTAGAAAGGTGGAGGGTGTTTCACATGAGTCCATAGACTTGGATGACATTGATCCATATGGTGAATGGATTGTTGATGAACAAAATGATGAGGTCGATGCCTTCCCTACTGATGAGGATCTTGCTGAATTAGAGAGAGCAGCAGCAGAAGAAGAAGCAGCAAGATTGGATGCCATGGAGGAGGACGAAGACACATTTGAATATCAAGAAACCACTGCTCAATCTCCTAGTCCTCCTTTGGATACTATAGCATGGGCACCTTCTAGTTCTAGGCCTTCAAAATTGAGTACCATTGGGAGAGGAAAAAGGAAGATGTAGATTATATGTGGTTGTTAATGTTTTCCTCTTTTTGACATGATTATATGTAAACATTTATAAACTTATGATGCTGTTATACATTGAAACTATGAGTATTTATATGAGTGTTTGATACTCAAACTAGGCTCTTATATTCTCTAAATGCATTAATTTCTTCTTGTTTTTTTGTAAAACTACGGTTTTTTTTTTTGCCGAGTCCTAGCCAAGTTTTTTCCCGAGTCTCGAGTCCGAGTCATATTTTTGGGCTGCCGAGTCCGAGTTTTCCAACTATGGTACACATACATAATCAGTAACCTTTATGCTCTGATCAATAATCTCTTCTTGAAATCTCCATCTGCCATTCTAACTTACCATGGTACAACTATAAATTTATATGCTGAATATTGGAGATTAAATCAAGAGATTAAAAAAACACCCATGCAGGTTATCTAAAAACTCTAAATAATATGAATCTCTGCAAGCATCTCCATTGACAAATTTAATAAAGTGACAAAAAAACACCACCTTCCAATCATTGATGCTTCGCAAAGCAATATGAAAGCTGATAATTTTCCTCAACTTTTGAGTTCAGAAGTGATTGCTAGAGGCTCTATCAAGTTTTGAAGTTTCAACCAAAGATGATAAGAAGAATAACACCAGAAATGACCCTTGTAAATTTCATATCAAACCTATGGATAAGTAAATTAAATGATATTTTCAAAATTTATGAATAACACTTGTCAATGTTGCTAATTAGATCTACATTTATCCAATAATTTGGCATGTAAAACTACTTTATTGTTGACATTTAATCTAAACCTATGCTACGATTGATCTTAGCAATCAAAAACTAAATGCAAGTTAGTAATAGACCCCTAACTTCCCATTAGATTGATATTTTAATAAGATCCATATTTCTCCAATATTTTCACATATAAAACCAGTTTCATCTTTTGACATTTGATCTACAATCTAATCTATGATAAGATTAATCTTGGCAATCAAAACTAGAAGCAAGATAGCAATAAGCTGCTACGTTTCCATTAGACTGATAATCTAAATTTGGACACCATGTACAGAGAAAACTGTCACACATGCAAGCAAAGCTTGTGATTTCATTCCATATTATGCTAAAATGGCAGCATATCTTGGGAATCATTATACTAATCCTTCTAAATAAAATAGCTTGGTATGGTAGTACACTCAATCTGTGCAAGTCAATTACGAGATTAACGTACGCAATAAGTTCTCTTGTTGTTACTCTTGTCAAGTCCATCCCCTCATGTGTTTTTGGATCACTCTCCTCATAATCTTGAACATATATAAAGAATTTCCGTGCACGACGCTTTTCAAACAACCCCATAAGAGGAGATTTTAAAGCTTCCATGTCAGTGGCTGGAACTTTTTGTATCTGTAAAACCATATAACTTGTATTAATTTCAATAGAAAAAAAATCAACCTTCAAGTCAAATTCTAAATGCAGCCAAACATCCCAAATACAATTACATGCTAATAGAATAATACAGAAAAGTTAGAGAAAGTTTTGATTTATATCTCAAGAATGTGGTAAGTATGGACATACCTTTCCCTTGTTGTATACATAGCTTCCATCTACAGCCTTAAAATATAAATATTTGGTGACATCTGTGTGAATGAGGACTCGCACCAAACCACCATTTGCCATCATAAACTGCAAGAATAGTAGTCAGTCAGGAATGCATTACAATATGTTGTTAAGATAGCCTTTATGATCCAAATTTTGCATTGGAAAGATAATAAACTTTCTGAGATATCAAATTTGTGTTGATCCTCAAGATAAGTTATTATTTCCACAAAAAGGAACATTTTGTTTGTCACTCATCAAATATAGCAAAATGATAGCCCACGGAGAACTTCCCTACTTCTCACATGCTTAGTAGAGTATGAGATAGATGAGGGAGAGATTGAGGGAACTAAATACTAACTATTAAAAAATTAGCATTCAAATTAAAGTGATACATATTAAGATAAAAAGCACAGAAAAAATACTTTGACCTGTAGAATAAGAAACTTTGCAAGCATGGTTAGCATCATCAAAGAATTGATTATATTTCAGTGCACAAGTGCTAAAACCGAATACAGCAGACAAGCAAATCATTTGCTTGTGAGAAAGGCAGATACATTTACAGAGCTAGTTTTATTAATTCCAAAAAAAAACAGTATGTTTCATATAACCTAAACTTGTTGCTAAAAACAACAGTTCAAATCAAGCACCATAACAAATAGGTGAACATAGTTTTTCAGGCCACTGCCAGGCATGATACCAATTTGGTGTATGAGATTGCTCTTCTTGAAAACCACCAGAAGATCACATTTCCATTTATCTTATATATTGTTGAACCAGGTGTACAAATCTATCCCCCACAATGGATTCAAATATGTGAGCTCCTCAATAAAGTGTGCAAATATGCATCAAGTAAGGGTGACTGTTGCCAGCATGGGTGTCCCTTTTTAGTTCACTTTTATTATGATGAGGGGATCATAGCTCGACTAAACTTAAACCTTAAAATCTAAGCTGATGATCCACTGCAATTTAAATCTTTAAAGGAAATTGTAGATGGACCCTTGGCAATGCCTCTACGAATCTATTAATGTTTTTTACTTTAGAATTAAAGAATGTGTTGAGAAATGTCTGCCATTGCACATTTAAAAATAGATATCAAAACTGTCCATAATACTCTATATTATTTATATACATATACAGAGAGTCTAGAAAGAGACATACAGATGCAGAGAGATATAATTGTAGTTCTAAGTATAAAAGATGTTTTTACCTTGGGAATCATGTCAACATTGTAGTCTCTACTCGGTCCCAGATGTGCAGGTGGCTTATCACTACCCCGAAACTTCTTCCAAAGCTTCACATCAACATGGATAAACAATAAGCTATAGAACAGTGCTCATTAAAAATCATCCAACCAAATACATCTTACCATGGACTACCATGAACAGTGATTCATGAGTATTACATACCTGTATAAGATTAAGTGATGTAGATTCTCCCCCATAATAATCATTCCTATCCATATGCAGCACCTGAAAGTCAACAAGCTCATGAACAACAAAAGACTTGAACAGAGGATAAAGGCTTCTAAATGATACAGAGAGAATAACTATTAAGTACTAACTGAAAAGTGCCTAACGTAATAAGTTTCAAGGTTGAAAGGAAAGTGATGTGAAGAAAATTTATAAGGGAGACAATTTTTTGCATACAGAATTTCTTTTTAAGACAAAACATGATCTTTTGAAAGTTTGTTTCTGAAACGTGTTGGGATCTACAATTTTTTCATTTGGCATAATATGCAACCTCTATAAATTCTGCAATTCCTACTGGTTACATCATTTCCTGTTTTGGGTCATAAATTTTTATGATAAAAGTCAAGATTCATATCCCCACTTGTGGGGAATCTACATCACCCCTGAGTTTTGTTAATTAATGAAGATACTTCAACTGATATTCTCACAGTTGAGTTAATGGATGTATTTTTACATGCCTAAATGGACAAGACTGATGCATAAGCCAAAAATCCATCAATGCTACTCTTTTAGTTTTTACATTACTAGGACTAATTAAAGGCAATATCATGTTAGCCTGAGGAGAAATATCGTGAGATCCATCAAGGAAATATTTACAAATCATCCAAATGTCAGAAGAAAATTGATAATACAAATCCACTACTGTCATTCTGTTTTTAGATGTCCAGTATACAAGCTACGGCATCAGAAAGAGTTTTACTAAACTGAAGAAAATCATTATAACTATTAAGCTCATCTAAAACAGTTTAAAAAGACAAATATTTGAAAAAAAGTTAAAACTGATTTTATAAAACCATAAGTTCATTGACACCAATTTTTCATATATTTAAAGTATAGCTGCAACATGGGTAGGGACCAACTAAATTAGGGGAACAGGTCACAAGACCCATCATAGAAACATTAAAACAAAAATAAAGACAGTGATCGAAAAAGAATGATAATAGAAACCTCAATAAGGATTAATGCTTATCTTGCATGTCTGATGACACGAAAACAGCTTAATTGTACAAACTGTGAAAAATAAGTAAAAATGCTAACACAAAGCAACATGAAGTGCTTGTGGGTATCATGTAAACAATGAATTGATTTTCATAGATCAAAGTTAAAATACACTTCGCAAAGGTTTGGTCTAAGAGATATAAGTGAGAAATAGGGCCATGGTACTACTTTATAAGTTACAGCAAGAGTACCGAGCTGAAAGGCTATGAACCCATTTAAATTATTACTATAAAAAGCAGTCAAATGTCTGTTAAAGGCTAATACTTAAAAACCACAATTCCATTAACGTCGGTGATTTTAAATGTCTAAACCTTATAAGCTGAAGCCAGGGAAAGGGCCTGCTGGACTGAGATAAAAGCTTGGGGCACATCTAAAATGTTTTCAAGAATGGAAAACTTAATTAAATTGAGAAAACGACAAAATAATCCAATGGGCTCGTTTAGTGGGAATGACGGAGGACTGTCACAAAGAAGGTTCAACCCCACCGACGCTACCTCCCTACATACGCACACCCCGATTAGCGCCTATTTGATAAGGGTAAAAAATTGTCGGAACAAGGTGCCAACTTTGGTCGAATTGGATGCCGTGGTTTCCCATAAACATACCAAATGGAGATCTAAGCTCGATTAGAAATGAGGGCTCATGGAATTGTCTTTGACGCTCAGGAGGACTTCAGAGGGAGAAGCTGCCAGGGTTAGTCTCATCTCGATCAAACGAAACCAAAAAAAGAAAAAAATGATTCTCTAAATCGCTACTATAATACAATATATCCATTAATGCCGATGTTTTTACATGGCAGGATCCTGTAAGTGGCAGCTAGGGCAAAGTCTAAAAAGGATCCTGAAACCCATCGATAATTTTTTTTTAAACCAGAGAATCTTCTATACAAGAATGATTATATGAACCGACAAATTCATCAATGGTTATTTTTACAAATAAACGACTAGAATTAAAACCCTAAGCTCCTAAGATGGCATCTGTTGTCATTAAATCTAGATTATTTTTACGATGCTTTTTAGATCATGAAAATCTGAATTGAATTGAAAGATGAGCATACCTTGAGCCCATCGACAGAAAGAAGACCGCTGATTATGCATTCTTTGAGGCCAGTGCCCAGCACTATCACATCATACTCTTCATCCATGGCTAATTTGCACAGGTGAACCGATCAGATTAAAAAAACAACCAAATGGGTGTGTGCGTGTTTTTATTAAATGGTGATTTCGGTTAATTATTAAGGGTATTGTGGGTACACAGAACTAGGGTAAATGAAACTGAGTGTAGTGTGCAAATGGGTAGCGTGCAAGCTGCCTGGTACTATTTAAAAAAAAATGCCGTACTTAGGACGACAATGAATTGACTCCGAAATAGAAGCTAAACTGGTTCTCTAATTGAGTAGAATGCCTGCACTTAGTATGTATATATCACCATGTATATATATATATATATGCATGTGTATATGTTATTCAATAGTATTTTAGGTGTGTTTACTAGTTCATAATAATTTATTTTTTTAAAATGATGATTATATAAAAAGAAATGATTTTTAATGTATATAGACATGATAAAATTGGTTGACAATCTTTTTAATGTACAATAAGTAATATATTTGCTGGTTTAAAGTAATCTTTTTAGAATAATTCATTTGTCAATATTAAGGGAAAGGAGCTCAGAGTGGGTAGGGGTCCAATGGTGGGTATAGAAGTAGGCTTGAGTGGGTCTCATAGTGGGTAGGCTTAATATCCGATAAACTTACACTTAATATCCAATTGTAAAACACTTTTATCCATAAAATACACAAATTGACAAATCATGTGATGCCACATTAGCACGCCAATAATACATGACTTAGTGACCCATTATCAGACTCACCTTTTTTTGGGCTTTTTTGGATACCTTGACAAAAAACATGTTGATGTGGCATCATATTTGATGATGTGGCCTTGAAACCATTTTTTATAAGCAAGAAACTTGCCAAATAAGTTATTGTACAAATTTGGGAGTGATTTGAAATTTTCACATAGGACTTTGAGAAGCATGAAGTTAGGGTGGCCCACTATAGGCCCCTCTCCCTTACTAACATAATAAAATTCCCCTTGTTTATGGGGGTCTAAAGGATTATATTAGTAGAAATCCTAGAGTGGATGTTAAATGGTATCCGTTGTATGAAGGTTGGGTGAAGGTGAACTTTGATGGGGTAGCTTGAGGCAATCTAGGTCCATCAAGAGCAGGATGTATTTTGAGAGACCATAATGGTGAGTGGATCACTCAATGGGCGAAAAGATTGGTGGATGGAACTAATAACAAAGTAGAGTTCCAAGCCGCTCGACTGGGCATAAATCTCTGCAAGAAGTTGGGATTATCAAAAATCCATCTTGAAGGCGATTCAATGATAGTTATCAATGTAATTCGTAGGAATGCAATACCAAATTGGAAATTGGATAAATGGTTATCATGCATTGTTGGGTAGGGAAAGGAATGTCGAAGTTGACCAACTATCAAAAGAAGCGATCAACATTTTTGATGATTCTGATGGATTGCATAGTGATGTGTCCTACATATCTAGAGCTTACCATAAAGTCAACCTCTATTTCTATGATATTCTCAACCTAGTATGTTCTTGGATCACAGGGAATTGACAATGTAGATAGTGGCTACCTACACTACTTTGGCAAAGATTCAACACCCAATACTTTGAGTGAGGGTCATCTATATTCACCACTACAATTGCTTGATTTGTATTGACCATCAGTATTCTATTCTATTCTATTCTAGGTTATTCCCTTTCCCGTGGATGTTCCTAAGCCCAGGAATAACCTTCCCATTGACTCACATTAACTGACATATGATGTTGTATCTTAAAATAACTCTATCTTATGCTACACACTTAAAGTATTGTT
Organism: Sequoiadendron giganteum; assembly: GCA_007115665.2. Taxonomy (NCBI): domain Eukaryota; kingdom Viridiplantae; phylum Streptophyta; class Pinopsida; order Cupressales; family Cupressaceae; genus Sequoiadendron; species Sequoiadendron giganteum. The sequence continues at coordinate 574,851,488 of CM021106.1, read as the reverse complement.
ATACTTCGTATAGTACCAACAACCTATGTATACTACAAATAGTATTTATAATCGAATAAAACTTGTTATGGTTTAAATTATGTCTATATATGTATAAACCTAAATGAAAATGGTTACTGTTGATGCCAAAAAATGACAAGGTAACAACCCTTTGTGGGAAACTCAATTAAAGGGGGGACCTATTGCGCTAAACTGAGTAACCTCTAGATTTTAAAGAAGTCAACTTCTTCTATAACTGGGGTTTTGAATGGGAAAAGGAAGTAGATATAAAATTAAAAGATCTAACTAGGGCGATGCGCCAAGATTTAGATGTAAGGCACGATAGATCTATCTTGTAAATGAGATCTAAGGGCCTGTTCAACAATCTGTTATGTCCTAGAATGACAAAAAATAAAGATAGAAGCTTGAATGATTCACTCAATGACATAAAATAAACTTCATACACATTTACTAGAAAGAAGAGTCAAAGACATGATCTAAACCAACAAACTTGTATTAAATTTATAGAAGTTTTGTAAATGAAGCGTTCAATACAATAACGGCGCAGTAAAACTTATCAAATATCAAAGAAAATAGAAAGGTTGAACAATGGCACAGTATGTGAGTTCTTTTACAATAATCTAATGAAGCAATGAAAGGCTTGGTTCTTCTTCTAATTCTCCTATCAAAATCTAAACCCCTACTTTGAAAGAAGAAGCAATATTTATAATAAAAACCTAGCCCTGTGAGCCAACAACAAAAAAGATCCTTCGATCATGAGTAATGATGTATTAGCAATGATTTACCCTGGCTGTTGCAACGAAAAAAGATTCGAGCCATGAACAAGAACGTCTCAAATCCAGATGCATCCCATGCGAATGATGGCAATGGTCCCAACAAACTAACGTGTCAACATGTTTCATCCACTTATGACGGTTGTTATAATATGTGGCAACCGTTGTGAGGCTGCTGCTTGTTTCATCCCCCTTGCATGAAGAAGCCTTCAAAAGATCTATGTGGCAAGCGGTCAAGGCCCGATGTTTATTCCTTCTTCTATGCGATGAAAATCAATGCGATGAACACACGTGGAGGTCTTTCAAATATATTGTGCTGAAGGTGGGGCCTACCTAAGGAATGTGCGTGGATCGATGTTAAGAGGCATGAGGTCAGGGCCCAAAAGGGGAGCGATAGGAAAAAGCACTGAAGAGTGTGAACTGTCGACACGTGGAAGTATGGCGATGGCCTTCGAAAAGAAAAAGGAAGAATCCTTGTGAGGAGCACTCGGCTAACAAGTGGCAGTATTCAACTAAAGCCTTGTGAAAGGCATCCGATGTTGCATTTGATCAATGGTCAGGACCGATACTTAGCAAAATAAAATAACCTGAAGGGAGCTTGGGGAAATTTATATCCACAGCTTTTGGTGACTTATCAGGGGCGTTATGCCTGCGGAACGAAGAACCCAAAATCTTTGATTTGCATACTAGAGTCTTCTCCATTGGGTGACGTGATCAGAGCTTAGAGAGGGTGATATGCAAAGGCAGCCATTCAGCCATGGATGGAGTCAATACGTCGCGTAGAACTTCCTGTACTCCATGTAGATCAATCATTTCTTTGTAAAGGAAAGTCATCATCATACCAGCCCAAGACTCGAGTTGAAAGAGAAGTTGTGCAATCGAATGAATGACACTCTTAATATCCTCTGCAGTAAAGGGCTGATCGAACCTCTGAAAGGTAGATGCGTTTTGTTGCTTCTCTTCAATTTTTGTTGCAATATGCTCTGTCGTGGCCACTGATTCATCTTCAAGAAATGGAGATGGTAAGCCCATCTGAGTTAGGTGGGAGAACCTGGCTCGAATGCTATTCATGGTCTGATCCAATGTGGTGGCACACTCACTGGCATGAAGGATGTTCATGTAGCAATGGATGAATCTATTAGTTGTTTTGGTAGCGGCCTTCCGATCCTTGATTCCTACGCCTGTCAAGACTTCATTTGGGACCATATATAACCTGTCTAACAACCTCCTGGCCTATAAAAATATTTCTGCGATGGATTGAGGGAACCGCTCAATTTCCTCACGAACTTCCCTGCCCAAACTTGTTGCCTTTGACATAAATTGGAGCGTTCGTTGTAGAGTTAGGCAGAAGGCCTTCACTCTTTCCCAGTGTGAAACATATAACTGATAGGCTACTTGAAGAAGATCTGACCCAATGACAAGAGGATGAGCGAAGTTCTTTAATAGGACTATCTTTGCGTCCCTTAATTCCATATTATGCATGAGCTCCACTACCTTTTGGTTCACTGTGTTGAGTTATCCCTGCAGGATCCTTCATCCAACTTGCCTCAGCTCTTTCTTTGTTTGTTGCTTCCTTCTCTAAGGAAGACCTCATTTCTTGGATTTCATTCTCCAGTTGGGCCCAACGGATATTGAAATCTGCATCTTTTTGCTGTATTTTTTGCTCTAGTTGAGTGTGTTGGCGGCAAAATTCTTCATCCTTTTGTTACACTTCCTGCTCCAAACGCACCAACTAGTTCTAATATCCTTGGTTCCTTTGTTGTAGCTCAACGATTAAGTTAGGATCGAGAGATTTGAACTTTGCAAGTTCTTCTCGGAGCTTTGCTTGTTTCGCCTTTGCTAGTTGGGATAAGCGCTTAAATTCAACTTCCCTTGCTTTCTCTTTGGTGAGCAAGACTTCGACCCTTCCCTTGATGCTCTTCATCTCCTCCTCCCTCTTCTTTAGCTGGTGACCAGACTTAAGAAAACCAGTGGTCACCACCCGCTGTGTTTCTTCCATGAGCTCTACCTTGTCCTGAGGTCGGGCCATGCTCAAATTGAGCCCCACAACCTACATGTTGTAGTCATCCGACTACATTTATCCCTGTGGTTTGTTGACGGTTAGGTACATAGTCACAAAATGTAGTGACTGTTGGGCCTTATTGAAAATAGTATGTACCTTTGGCTCCTTCAGTTTTTGAGCATCTTTAGCCTTTTACTTTTGGATTCTGAGTGCTCGTGGCTGCTTAGTTTTGTCACCTTCTGATAAGAATTCTGACAGTGACCAGATGAGTCCGCCTGCGAAAGGTGCACCGAGAGGAAGGGAAAAAGGAAAAGAGATGGTAGTGGGCCCAAGTGAATTCTTCTTTGGAATACTAACTGTTTGAGGTGAGAAAGGAGGGATATTCCAAAACCTGAACTGCGAACTAGTAAGAGGACTAGAAGGAGGCAGATTCATGGTAGATTTTTTTGGTTGGGAAGATTGGATCGGGACTGATACAACAACAGTTGGAGAGGTATCAATGAAGGTAGAAAAGACTGAATAAGAGGTACTTGGAGGAGTGGAATGAGCTAAGGCGAATGGCGTAAGGGTCCTTGGAGGAGTAAGGACAAATGGGGTTGCATGAGAGAACTGTGTGAAACCCCCTACGACCATTGGAGTAGAGGTCGAAAAGGAAGGATCAACGCTTGAAAAGAGAGGCGCAGTGGCCACAACTGGGGTAACTAAAGATTGTGAAACAAGAGAAAAGGGAGAGAAGGATACCTGCGGTGCAGATGATTATGATCCTTGGCTCATCACAGGCTCTTGGCTCGCTTCAAGGTCCTGCAAACATTCCTTAGAAGATGTTTCAGTGCGCTGTCGCTTCGCTGGTGGCGGGTCCTCTACCACTGCGGTTTCAAATTATTGTGACTGGGTTGTTCTGGTCCTTCTTGCGATCCAAGTGTGAGTCAAGGAAGACCTTGCACGTGATATGTTCACCCTCACATTGGAAGAAACCTTGTCGAGTTGCTTCATAGACTTCCCTTTCTATTGTGTCGAGGCCTTTTGAGCTTCTAACTATGGTTTTGCTCCCTCGTCTAACTGCGCCTCAACTTCCTCTGAACCAGAGCCTCCTCTTTCATCACTGTCGTCGAAATCCGGATGGTCATTATTCCACAACTTTTCGAACTTGTCATCCATTTCCACACTATCATAGGGAGCCTCAATGCATCAAGTTTCTAGGCGGTATATCCATAAATCATTAATCTTCTCCTTCTTCTAGTTGTACTTATTTGCCAGGATGTTTCAAAGAGTAGCCCCAATTTGCTTTGTTTTATCATATTTCTCAATCAGCCAGTAGAATCTGAGCCAGGGCGGATGACCACCTTCAGTGGTAATATAATTAAGGTTGACCATGAGCTCATCTACATCATTCAATGGATTATGACGCTTTTTCCAGTAAGGTCGGGGGTCGTGTGTTACCTTGACATACTCGTTTGGCAAGTCATTATTGGGATTGTAATTCCATTTGTCACAAACCCATACCAGCCCCAGATGAGCTAGCTTTGCATCAAGCAGGTCATGAGTCCGTTTCTTCGCCATGATTACGGTCTTGAAGCTCATCGAGTAGCTAAAAAATCCCTTCTTCGATTTTTTGTTGTAAAAGGTGAAGTCAATAATTGATACCCAACAAAAGACTTCAAGCGCCAATATTTGATCTATACGACACGTTGGGAGCCAGAAGGGTTCCCCGATGAAGCCACATAATTGAACAATCGTGAAATCCTCACCCAAAAACCAATCACACTTTGGAGTGAAGCTCTACATGAACTCGGTTTGATCCGAGCTAAACCGCAAGACACTGTTGTCTCCCCTCAAATCTTGCAGAATCAGACCTAAGAAATAATTCATGAATGCATAATAATCATATGTTGTAGAGAGGAGAGGAGTCCAAGTGGAGACAGGTTTTTTCATTTGATTTTCATCAAAAATGGACAACTCTATATGCCTCTGGAAAAATTTGGGGTTCTGATGTAAGAACATATAGGTGAGGAAAGACATAAACTTGAACCTCTGTTGAAGTTGGTACTCTGCAATCTGGCTAAGCATCTCCTGGATGAGGAATTTTGCAAAATCATACCAAAAGAGAGAATGTTGCTTGCGCAACTGAAACCCCAATCCTAGCTGAAACTCTTGAACCACTTTATCAGAGTCTAGGCCACAAACAAATGCCATCATTGAGAAGACATCTTTCATATCATCCTTGAAGCTTTTATGCATTGTTGGTATCTGCATTGGCTTTTTTATGAGCTTCCTTGAGTCTTTGTATTTTCGTGTTATAAAAGTTTAGAGCCAACTCTTTGGTTCTCCAATAGGACTCTCCCTTCGACGGAGTGAATGACTCCATTTTAGGTACACTTGAGTTTCACTTTAGGATGCATAACATGTCCCAGATAGCCTCTTTACAGATAATGACACTTAGTTCCCGACCCACAATGGTGTTGGTATCTGGGTTGAAAAGTTTGATGGCCTCATTGACCAATTCAGGGCAATAGTGCATGAATGTGACCATATATTGTGGAAGCCCACTGTACCAACATTTTTGTCCCAAGGAGTCCAAGTCATTATTCCCTTTCATCCTGTCACAAGTTGCCTCCCTCAGTGTTTTAGGATTCCTTGCTAGGATGGGATCATGAACATTATCCCATTCTTCCTTAATTCAACTCTGATCTTTGTAGGGGCTCTTCTTTTGCGCAACCTATGTATTCACCCATGTTGGCTTGTCTGGTATACCAGGCGAAGCATAAGAGGTATTCTCAAAGACATAAGCGGTTGGTGCAACGCGCATGGCTTGGAGTAAACTTTGGGTCCTTTCTTTTTGCATCTCTGCTTGAGAACTTTGAGCAGTTGCCATCCTTTGCAGACCTTTTTCCTAGAAAGAACACTGAAGCGGTATGAATGGAACACAAAATACAATGCAAAGCTCTAAATTCAAAACTAGACAGCCTTTCGTTTTAGGTTTAATCCACATCGAGGCAGTGAATTCTTCACAATTACCTTTGTGTTCAGCTCCTTTGTTGCTAGATGCGCCACACCTGGTTCCCTTAATAGTTATGTTCTTCTAAGTCCCTTTGCGTGCTCAAGAATTTTTATGCTCTTCTTAGCCTATGCATGTGATACTTAACTTTTTCTTCAATTTCTTGACTTCAACCGGTAGACAATGGTTGTCTTTTGCATTTAATTTGGCATGTACTGCCAGCTCCTCTTTCCATTCGAAATGAACTACTTGCCTTTCTTGAAAAGATAAGAATTCATAATTACATTAGTGATAACGTCTCTTCGGCATGATTTTCTTGGGAAATTAAGCCGTCGGTGAAATTCTTGCCATCCTTTTGTATGCCTTAGCAATTAATATCTCTCAAAGTATCGTTAAGCCAAAACCATAATGAGTACCTTAGAAAGATTTACGCTCAACCTTGGAGCTTGAAACAACCTGCATCGTGACACCTAAGCACCTATCTATATGAGCCATCACTTGAGCTTGCCACCAATTTGCACTAATAGATTACCGCTCCTTAATCTTGCATGCAATAATTCGTACCTGCAGACGTAATTGAGTTGGGATATCGAGCTGGCCTTTTGGGGGGATTTTTGAGTTAACACTCAATTACCACCATGCTTTGAATGCAGGCTACCTCAAATATTTCTATAAATAGGCCCTAACACAGTAGTGGAATCATACTTAGCGATTTTAGCAGAAGTAGCTTTGAGTGATTGGATAGGATTATCATTTAGGCGGTTGAGTAGGTTCTGAATTCGTGCAAGGCACAAAATTAGGTTGTCGAGTGGAAACTGACATGATGAACACTCTAATAAGATTAGTGTGCAATAAGTCTCAAACAACCTTTCTAGAAGATATTTCAAACAGGTGTCTAAAGCACATGACCAAGAACAAACACTCACTAGCTATCATAGCCATGAAGTAGGTCTTGGGTAAAGATTGTATCGAATACGAAGACAAATATCAGGTAAACATCAATATTTTCTCCCATTTCGTTGCCTCGTTGTTGGATGTTCAGGCTCCAAAATCCATGATTCTTCGTTTGATGCTTCATATTTTTCCCAAGAAATACCTCGGAGCTCTCGGTAAGGCAGTGAGCAATGTAGCGTATGGCCTAGGCCTTCCCGTCGTGAGTGACTTGCGGAAGCATGTTGAAGAAGACACGGTGGTACCATGGGTACCATTCCTGAGCGGGTTTTGGCTTCAATCACTCACCGAGCATCATGAGAGGGCCACTTGTGCATGCCACTTTCTCCTGCGTTGCTAAAATGTAGTGTTGTTCTATGACGTGGATTGGTATACTGAATTTAAGAACCTTGTGTTCCCTCCTCCGCTCATTCTGGGAGTTGATGTTGCTTTTGCTACAGGTCCTATTGTTGCTACTGATAATCTTCCTATTGTCCCTGCCAATGCTCCTAACAATGCCCCTGTCGATGAAGACAAGGCTCATATTTCAGACACTTGAAGTTTAACACGCTTTTTCTCTTTTTGTATATATATGTCCCAAAGAGAAAGGGGCTCGTATACATAGATATATAAGGAAGTTGTATACATATAGTCATACTTTTGAGCGCATGGCTACAAAGCCATTTTGTCAATGTTTCTATCAAAGTATATATATAATGAATATACTTGCTTATCTTCAACTCTTTGTCTTCATTCTTGTGCTCTCCACAACCTTTATCGAATTCCTCGAATGTTTATTCTCTGTTCCATGAACATGATAGTATTTCTCTGTTATTTTAATAATGAGCTTCATGAATTTTCTTTCTTCCTGTATCTATGAAAATGTTGGAAAGAACTCACCGAAAAAACATGAAAGGGAAAATAATTACATTAATCACATGTATTTACACCTGTATGAAGTAACTGAAGCTTAATTGAACAACTTTAGGTGAATTCCATTAACCGAAATTCCCAGTGGTTCTTGTTCCATATTCTCTAATTCGAAGGGCCTTCCCATAGTTTGTTGAATTTTCCATGTTGGCCAGGCTTTACGGCTCTTTCATTGAACTTTAGTACTAGGTCTCTGCATTTTAGACCTTGGTCTGAAGATTTCTTATCAAACCACTTCTTTACCACCTGTTGGTGGTTGGCCATAGCTACTAGGGCTTTCTCCCTTTTTTCTTGCACTTCTAGTAATTCGGCCAACTCAACTTCCATAGCTCTGTTCTCCTCAATTTCTAGGGACTTGAGTAGTTGTAGCGTAGGTATCTCTATAGAGATATGCAACAACGCTTCCTCCCCATATAATAGCTTGTATGGCAAAGTTTTCATAGCTTGCTTATGAGTTATGCGGTATTCCCATAACGTTGTTTGAAGGTTCTTGTGCCATTCCCTCTCATGGTCGGACCCGATCCTTTTAATGAGTCAGACTAAATTCTTATTAGTTGACTCGGCTAGGCCTTTCCCTTGCGGGTAGTAGTTTGATGATGTTTTCAAGAATATACCATGCTCAAAAGTGAATTGACATACCTTGGAGCCTAAGAAATCTCTGGCATTGTCCGAGATGATAGTCTTCGACGTGTCGAACCTTGTCACTAGCCCTTCGAGGAAGTACATAATTTTTGCCTTTGTCGCATTCTTCAAGGGTAGGGCTTCAGTCCACCTTGTGAAGTAATCTGTGACCATGAGAATCCACTTGTGACTAGCACTGGAGGTAGGATTGATCATCCCAATGAAATCTAGCCCCCATTGTGCAAACAACTCATCCACTACAATCGGATTGAGCGGCATGGAAGAGTTTTTTCTTCTCCCTATGTAGAATTGCTATTCTCTGCAAGCTTTTATCATTTCATAGGAGTCGTTGAATAGTGTAGGCTAGAAGTATCCAATGCATAGAATCTTAATGGCAGTGGTATTTGTGGAGAAGTGTCTGCCTTCAGGGCCGATGTGGAAGGTGCCAAGAATTTTCTTTGCTTGCTTTGCGGTGACGCACCATAATAGGACGCCATTGAAATTCCTCCTGAATAGGATCCCTTCAATAAGTGAATACCCATTGTTCTGCAGTCGGTAGAATCTTCTTTTCTGGGAGGGAAGTCCCAACAGGTACTTGCTGGTGTGCATAAACCTTATTCTATTTTTTATCCAATAGCTTTCAGGTTCAAACTCATTTTTTAGGACCAACTCTGCTTACTCTTCCTCTTCTTCCACTTCTTCATTGTGTGCCAAGTATTCGCACAATCCTCTCCCTTTGATATTCTTCTTGGGTTTTACCTCGATGTCGTATTCTAGGATCTTGCTGATCTAGTTGGCCCTTTTTTCGGTGATCTCTCCCTCCATAATGTATTCACGTACGCTGGAGTGTGTGACATAAACAATAACTTTATTGCAAGATATTAAATGTCGATACTTTTTGAGTCCCTTTACAATTGTGAATGCTTGCCTTTCGACAAAGTTATAATGCTTGACTGGAAGGGGAAGTTCCCTGATTGCTTTTACCCTTTCGAGATCAATCGTGATTCCTTCTTACGACACCACATGTCTTAACAATTTGCCTTGTGGCACTCTGAAGGCACATTTTTTTGGGTTCAAGGATACTCTGAACTCTTGGCATCTTTTGAAAACTTCTTCAAGATGGTCAAAATGGTCATCTTTGGATTTGGAAAATACAGTCGGATCATCCAAGTAGATGAGGATGATCTTGTTGATCAATCTGTTGAAGGCTATGTCCATTTCCCATTGGAAGGTGGTCCTTGCATTTGAGAGGCTGAAAGGCATCTTGGCATATGTGAGCATTCCCCACTTGGTGATAAACGTGGTTTTGTGTTGATCTCCTTCATTAACTCGAACCTGACCCGATAATCCATCCAATAGAGAGAACATTTCTGAACCTGCCATAACCTACAAAATCGATTCCATGGAAGGCAGTGGGTAATGATCTTTTAGTGATGCCCTGTTCAGGTCGTGGAAGTCAACATAAAGATGAATGTCTCCATTCTTTTTTCGAACTAGAATGAGATTAGATACACACATATTGTTCTTGATTGGAAACATAATTTTGGACTAGATCAACTTCCCTAGTTCTTGTGCCATTAGGGCTTCAATCTTTGGATTGATAGGCCTCTTCTTTTTTCGGACAATTTTAGCACCTTCTGTGAGTTTGATGGTAAGTTGGATGATCCTAGGATCATATCCCTTGAGGTCATCATAAGACCAGGCCATGACTCCTTTGTATTTTTTATAGAAATGCATAATTCTATCCTTGTCATGCTGCAAAACTTCCTTCTCGACCTTTAGTCTTCTTCCATTTTCGACCTCAAGGTCGGCGTAGTCTACCTATTTTGCTACAAATTTTCTCCTATCATTCCTCACATCATCACAATTGAACAAATTTTCAAGCCTGACTAGCCCTTTCAGAAGCTTGTTTGATCTTAGCTGAATGATTTTCCCTTCGTATGCTTCTTTGATCTTCGGCTAAAGCTGATCGGCGAATTCTCCTGACTATCGAATGAATGAGGCGATGTGTTCGCCACTTTTGAACACTTGCCAGCTCTGATTGTTATCTAGAATTGAGGTTCAGACGATTACTCACACAAAGTGTACATTATCGATCAAGTCGGAGATAGGATTGAATTGAGATCCTATAATAGTCATGTGATCCGTGGTTGAATTTTGCTCCCTTGGTGATGTGAATGTTAAAAGCTTTGAAACCTTCAATGAGGTCCCATACCCTGTGTCTATACAACTGCATGCGGACATTCCTTGTAGCGGAGATGTTTCTGACTTGATTGATTATAAGTTCAGAATCTCTAAACACCATTATTTGTTTGACACCCATGTGCTCTGCGAGGCTTAGTCCTTGTACTAGACCCTCATACTCGACTTCATTGTTTGAGCAAGCAAACTGAAAGCAAAAAGATTTGAGAATTTTCTCATTGGTTGGAGATGTTAGGCATAGCCTGACACCAGCGCCAATTTTGCATCTTGCGCCATCAAAGTGTAATGTCCAGATCTCTGAGGCTTGTTCGGTCATGGGGTTCTTTAGTACCCTCGAGAATTCCTGATCTTCATCATATATGATGTAGGTTCCCAACCCAGTAGCATGGTATTTTCCGAAAGGGTTGGCGTCTACATAATCACTCGAGAATACCTCTTCTTTTTCGGCTTTGTCTCTGATTACCTTCTCATCCCTTAGTAGCTTGATGCCATCGGTCTCTTCTTTCGTGAAAGAAGTATGAGCGGCTTCGAAGTTGATCATGGCCTCATCACCTACATGTTTTGAATGTAGAGATTATGATACTATCTTCATTTTATACCCATGCTTGGTCCTGAGAATTAGGTGGGACCAATCCAAAGAAAGGTGTCCACCTATCTTTGAGGTAAATTCCCACAACAGGCAGAGGCCGAACATGGGAGGAACATCTATGATCACAGTATCTTGCGATATCATGATACTAGGGCAGGAGAACAAAGTCAAGGCGAGATTTTTAATGAGGCCTACAATTTCAAACTTGTTCCCATCTAGCTGCATAACTCCTCTCTTTAAGGGATCATAACTAAGCCCTAAGGCTGCAGCTAACTGTTTCGGCATGACTGGAGTGTTGGCACTAGAGTCAATCATGGAATTGTGTAGCAGTTTCTTTCCCATAATGAGAGTTAAGAAGAAGGGTTTAGATTTTTATTTCTCCTCTTTGACCTTTGTTGAAGCCTCCTCTACAGTATTCATAAGAACTTTGGCCGGAGGCAATGAGTCAGCAATCTTTTCAAAATCTTGTTCTATTAGTTGCACAACTGCATCTTTCTGCAGGGCTTTTTGTAGTAATGACTTTTGTTCTGGGATGGTTAAGATATCCCAAAGGGATACATTAGCAAAAGATTTATTCAATTTTTCCACCATGTTGAAAGTTGGCGGATTTAGAGGTTTATGTTCCTTGGACTTGGTGATGACATTCTCCTTGCGCTGCTACGACTGTGGAGCAGTTGTGGAAGGGCTAGGGAGTGGGTCCTGGATACTTTTGGGTTGCGGAGTGACTGAATTGCCTGTGAATCTCCTCTTTGAGCGAGTGTTGTAGTCAAATTGCACTTGCGGGGTTTCAAAGGTGGATGTTTCATAAGTGAACATTGTTTCCTCTCCCTCCATCTAGGAGAGGAGGGCATGGTCAGAAGCTATGCCATTTTCTGGTTCTAGGGACATTCCCTGCATTTGTGTGGTAAGAACCGCATTCTCCATTTGGGAAGAGGCATATGTATATCCTCTTGAATTCAGAGATATGCTTTGGTTGTGCTACTCTATGACCTTACGCTGCAAATTGCCACACATACAATTTTGAGGCATATGAATGTCACCACAAGAGAAGCACCAAGGATTGACATCTTCGGTGAGATTTTTCTACCCTGCGGCCAACTCTCTGCCTGTACTTGTTTGAGTAGCCCCCAACGAAGTCGGTATTGGTACAATTTTCTTATTTGTTTGAGTTGAAGGAGTTGTGTACGCGACTCCTTGATATTGGTTTTGTTGGTAGGAGGGCATACCGCCTTGATAGATCTGATAGGATGGTCTTGGAGGAGCAACCTGGTTGCACTTGATAGTGGTTACTTTGTTTGTTAAGTTTCGTAACATCTCCCTTATATCGCTCATCTCCTCCTTTGAGGCACCAGATGTAGAGGCAACATTTTGTGGCACACTTGGATACATGCACATAGATGGGGGCAACACGAGCGTGTTGGTCGATGGTATCTCCTAGGTACAAGTTGATATTTCAGGGAACATCGACATACTGGGTCGAGGTGGAAACTTCCCAGCGTCGATCAAGTTGTTCTTCGCCTTGACAACTATGTTGTATGCATCCGGTAATGTGGTTCCACCAAGTGACTGGATCATTATAAAGATGTCAATGTTGATATATTTTAGGTAGAACATAAATGCTAACTCGATCGATGGTTGGATGGCACTCTGGATTCTCTGCCAGGTTGTATGGAACCAGGCATTGAAGTCTGTCATGGCTTCTGATGGGGCCCGCTTTATTGTCGCTAGCTGATGATATAGTGTGGGCCTATCTCCGTCATTCAAGAATCTTTCATAAAAGGGATCCCTGAGCTGATCCCAAGTATCAAAAGTAATAGCAGGTAGTGTACCAATTTAATGCTTTTCGTCTGAAAGAGGCTGCGAGTAGTCTTAATGCTATGTTTTGATATGTAACTCCATGCACCAAACATACGTCCACCACATCCTATAAATGTTTGAATGGTGTCCTTTAGATGTTTCTGGTAAACTTTGGAATAGCTTTGAGAGTAGAGACCGGAATAGAGGCCCAAACAACAGGTGCAACTGGGGCTACAAGGGGACTCCCGGCGTCCTAGGCCACATAATTTTGTTTGCGATCTCCAATATGGCTGGGATGTTCTATTGGAAAAGTTTGGGTATGGATGGCCTATACACCCTCTTTTATTTATGGGATAATGTTCATGGTCCCACCGGGCATGCTAGGAAAAAGAAAAACTGTTGATGCCAAAAAATGACAAGGTAACACCCCTTTATGGGAAAATCAGTTAAAGGGGGGACCTATTGCGCTAAACTGAGTAACCTCTAGATTTTAAAGAAGTCAACTTTTTTTATAGTTGGGTTTTTGAATGGGAAAATGAAGCAAATATAAAATTAAAAGATCTAACTAGGGTGATGCACCGAGATTTAGATGTAAGGCACGATATATCTATCTTGTAGATGTGATCTAAGGGACCATTCAACAATCTGCTATGTCCCAGAATGAAAGAAAATAAAGATAGAAGCCTGAATGATTCACTTAATGACATAAAATAACCTTCATATAAATTTACTAGAAAGAAGAGTCAAAGACATGATCTAAACCAACAAACTTGTATTAAATTTATAGAAGTTCTGTAAATGAAGTGTTTAGTACAATAATGGCACAGTAAAACTTATCAAATATCAAAGAAAATAGAAAGGCCGAACAATGACACAGTTTGTGAGTTCTTTTACAATAATCTAATGAAGCAATGAAAGGCCTGGTTCTTCTACCAATTCTCCTATCAAAATTTGAACCCTAGCTTCGAAAGAAGAAGCAATATTAATAATAAAAACCCAGCCGTATGACCCAACAATAGAAAAGATCCTCTGATCATGAGTAATGATGTATTAGCAATGATTTACCCTGGTCTTTGCAATGAAAAAAAGATTTGAGCCATGAACGAGGACGTCTCAAAGCCAAATGCATCCCATGCGAATGATGGCAGTGGTCCCAACAGACCAGCATGACGACATGTGTCATCCACTTATGATGGTCGTTATAATACATGGAAACCGTTGTGAGGCTACTGTTTGTTTCATCCCCCTTGCGTGAAGAAGCCTTCTGAAGATCTATGTGGCAATCGATTAGGGCCTGATGTTTATTCCTCCTTCTGTGCAATGAAAATCAATGCGGTGAAGACATGTGGAGGTCTTTCAAATATACTGCACTGAAGGTGGGGCATGCCTAAGGAATGTGCGCAGACCGATGTTAAGAAGCATGCGGTCAGGGCCCGAAAGGGGAGAGATAGGAAAAAGCACTGAAGAGTGCGAACTGTTGACATGTGGAAGCATGGTGGTGGCCTTCAAAAAGCAAAAGGAAGAATCTTTGTGAGGAGCGCTCAAATGACAAGTGGCGGTATTTGGATAAAGCCTTGCGAAAGGCATCCGATGTCGCATTTGATTGATGGTCGGTGCCGATACTTAGCAAAATAAAATAACCCGAAGGGAGCTTGGGGAAATTTATATCCATAGTTCCCAAGACAAGAAATAATCAAGAACTTTCAAAAGACTTGCAAGCATCAAAACACACATAAAGACAATATTTTAAATATGGCAATATAATAAACAATAATTCCAACATGATAATAGCAAAGAAGTAGAAATCAACATGCCTATTTAAAGCTCCAACTGAATAATCTTCCATCCTAGCTTAATGGCTCAAGTTCGCTTGCAACTCCTCTATGAAAAACCCAAATTCCTCTACTAGCTTCTCTCTAAATATCTCAACAAAACCAATATAAAACAACAAAACAACTCTCGACTCACTTTGCACCAAATTTGCAATGGAATAACACAAAGAAATCAGATTGTCAAGTGATGCAATTAGTAGAATGAGCACCTCTATTTATACTAATTTGTGAGCAACCAAAGGCTACAAACAAGTTAATATTCCTACCATCTTTTTATCCTCATGCAAAAACTCGCCAAGCTAACTCACACGTTTGCAACACATCACAGTCCTCACCATTTAAATGGCTAAGTCAACTTGATCTATGGGACAACAAGCTCAAAACAAGTTTTCTAATTCGAATTCCTTCATAAGATGTTGTCAATTTTTCTTTTGACTGACTCTCTATTTTATTTGTATTCTTATGTGTACTTTGAAGACCTCTTAAGCATTCCAAATACTTGCTAATATGACACCACATTCATATGTTGGTGCCCATGTTTATAGTGCGGGTTTGACTAATTCATACGGAATTTAATAGTTTTCACTTCCCTTCAAATGTTTACACAACAACGCATGAACTCATATGTGCTTCATACCTTAGTTTGATTCGGTCTCACATACTTTATGTGTTGGTTTATATTCCTTTAAAGGTTGTGCCTTTCATTACTTTATTCACTTTATTCTATCCAATGCTTCACTTAATAATAGTGCTATGCTATGCGCTTGGAGATTATCACAATTACTTTTATTTATATATATATATCATATATATATGTATGTATATATATATCATATATATATGTATGTATATATATCAATATATATGAATATATATATTCATTTCATAAAGTTTATCAAATACATTTAATTAATAAACATATATAAATATAAAGAATAATATTACGTATATATACATATACGATTATATGTTAATATATTAATTTACACACACACACACACACATATATATATCACCTTACTCCAATTGGTATTCCCATGCATATGGGTAATCCATCCATGAGAATATGTAAGTACGTCTACCTATGTATACTCATGTACGTATTCACTCATATGTACGAGTTTACCATATACATGCATTTATATACATATATATACATTTTATGCATATATCTCATTGACATCAACAAATAACACACAAGGAAGGATTTTCAACTCAACATCAAAACTTCATCACTTACCTCATTACAAACATTCATACAACAGGATCACAAATCAATATAAACATACACAGCTAGACTAAAGATCACTTACCATCTACTCGACTGTCTTGACTCAACTAAGACCAACTAGGACGTGAGTGTGTGAATGCTTAGTTTAAGACCGAATTAAAGGTTACTAGACCAAGTTCTTCTCCTGAGTGATACTTCCCCTCTCTTATAGAGGCTTGAACCTGTTCCTGCATTCAACTTAGTTCACCATAGCAGTAGTTAGCCGAACCAATACATTCGTATGCTTCACGTATATTTCATATATAAAATCATCATAAAACATTAAATAGAATCAAACATTCATTCATCATATTTCCACCAAAATTCATATATTTATAAAAACACATTCACATTAATTAAATAAATTTACCAAACAAGGTAATAGTAAATAGGTAATAACACATAGGGTGTAACACCAGAAGGATACGGTATGTTGTGTTCGAGGCAAGGTTTGTCAAGGATCTTAGATGTTGAAGGATGCAGGGGGTGGTGGCTAGCTTTTAAATTGTGCGGTTGTGGAGTGAACGAGTAGTTCCAAGCATGAAGACAACCATTCATTTAAGTGATAAGGAGAGGTAGATGGTGTTCCACGAAGTAGTGTTAGGCACAAGGCTTAGGTGGATTTTCAATGCCGAAGAGGAGGAAATTTTGGAGGCGATAAAATAGATTATGGGTGTTAGATTTATCTTCTCCTCCTATCAATTCAAAGTGAATACTGATATCTCCTTGTTCATGGCATGTATTCTTCAAGAATGAGAGGAGATAAGTATGGTGTGTTTCTTGATGCGATGTTTAGTGAAAGCGTGGTGGTGTGAAGCCATGAAATACTATATGAGCATGGTCATGGGGGGATAGGGCTGAGACTAGTTGGTGATGTTTGGTTGCAATTAACCTTGCCAATAAATGGACCATGGATCCTATTTGTCATCTAGAGCATTAATGGATATGCAGAGGCTCGGTCGGTGGAAGTATTAGACAACATAACCTTTCTTAAGGAGGTAATCGGGGTGCGCAACTTGGTGGAGGAGTTGGCAGTACTAGCTCTACTATTTATTGAAGAATACCATGAGCGCAAGGGAGAGGAAGGGGATGGTGTGAAAGTGATGGCGATGAAAGTGGAAGACTAGTCAGGAGAACTAGCACGTGCAAAAAACATTGAGCATAGTTTGCACTTTTTGTAATTTTTCATGTCTTAATGACTCTTTGAACGATGTATTTCGGGTTAGACCCCTTTTTTTGCCTAATTTATATATCAAAACAAAAAACATAATAAAGTTTGATGAAATCACTTGATAGATTAGAGATAAAATGTTGAATTGCTTTAAAAGTTTTGCTTCTAAATGATGTTTAAAATTTAAAATGAAACAACTTAACTCAACAAAAGTTAAAATTATGTTATAGATGTTAATTAAAGAGAGGCAATGAGAATTAAAGCTCTAAATATAATGCAATTTGATCATTAAATTTGAACACAAATGCATTTAACTTTAAATTGATGGAAGACACTAGGATTTACTAAATATAACATTTCTTGAGTAACCTATCAAACAAATAGATTAAAATATATAATTTGTCATTGTCATTTATTAAATATTCATTTTCTTATTCTTAATGTTTAAAATATTTAATGAATTCTCACGATTCCTCATTTTTATGTCTTTAAAACTAATAGATGTAAACTTTTTTTTATTTTATTAATAATTATTTTAATCACAATCTCTTATAGTTTCCTCATATCACCTTTCAATAATCTTGAATACCCATGCAAATTAAAATTGGCTTTAATATAATTTTTAAAAATTACATTCCATAATGTTAGCCCATAAATATTTAAATACAAAATTATTATGAAATGGGATAGTGAATAAAATCAAAAGGTGATATGAAAATAATTGATTGCACTATTAACTATTTTATAGTCAAAATGAATAAAGTCAAAAATATTTCATCAATAGTATAATTAACTATGATTCCAATAGCTTACATCAAACTTAGAAAATTGTTCACAACTATTTTCCAATAAAATGATAGATAAAGTAATGTTTGATATTTTGAAATATATTTGATAAAAATATACATTAGAAAATTGGGTTAAACTATTTTAATCCCACTCTCCTATAGGTTCATTTGTTACCAACTAATAAAATCTAACAAATGTATTAGTATTCATGTCTTTGGTAAGAACTAATGATAAAATGGGGGTGCCATTTTTAATAAAAGGTGAGATGAGATCAATAAAAATAATATTTAATCCTACTCTCCTATAGGTTAATTTGTTACCAACTAATAAAACCTAACAGATGTATTAGTATCCATGTCTTTGGCAAGAACTAATGATAAAATGGGGGTACCTTTTTTAATAAAATGTGAGATGAGATCAATAACAAGAATAATAGACCTTTCTCCAAAATTGTGTATCATGTGATGGAAATACCTACTTCAAATGTCTATGAATATCAACAAACAACTTGGAGCTTATAAAACTCATTTCATCTATGAATAATATCAAATATGCTTTAACTTCTTATAAAGTGCAATTAATGTTTGACCACTCAAAGGTCACACATTCTTAATAAGAATCTAAAAGTATGCATGTTGAATGTGGCAAGACTTACTGATACATGAAGCAATAAATAATTTTTTCATTGATTGTCTTAGTATCAATTCCTTCAATGATCATCTTAAGAGGTTCAACATTATCATGCAATTTAAAATGTCTGAAGACAGTGTCAAATGTAACATATTTTCACTCAAATTATTTATAAGGATTAATAGATGTTAGAATGAACATCAAATATATGTCCTATCCAACTAGTCTCTATAAATCCCATGGTTATTTGTTGCACAATATTTGGCAATTCCCATCAACCAAGAAGTTCAATACCAAATAATTATGCATCTTTCCATGAAGCCTATTTAGAGAAAATATGCCACTCATCCATTTTTACATTGTCATCAACAACATAATTTTCAAGGCATTCACTATGAGCATTAATAGTTTATAAATAAACATGTGGGTGATATGTATGCTATGCATACTATGTATTTCTAATACTCTGCCAATTTTGAATAAGTACTTCTTAGCAAATTCCAATATCAACCTTGATGTCAAGGAATAGTTTATGCAACAACTCATTCCAAAAAAAACCTCACAGTTATGTGATTCATTGTTTGGAATTAAAAGATATTTGGGGAAAAAATTAAAAATTATTGGTATACTTTATACTTTCCATTGTTCACATTTATAACATGAAGAGTATGACCAAGATCTTTCAACTCCTAACATACGAAAAATGGTATAATACTATGTGTTATTTCATATGCATGGATAAAATTTGTTTTAGATGAATTAATGTCATGGTTTAATTATACATGATGTAATTGTTAGTGTAAATAGAGTCATTATTTATGTAGTTAGTTAATCACATTTCTAGGATTGACCTATCACACCTAGCTTAAGTTTACTTAGGTTTCAATTTTATTTTGTCTCAATTCATATGGTTGAAACATGTGTCCTCATAACTTGAGACACCTATTGACACTTGCTCACACACTTGTCAAGTGAGCTCACAAGTGTCTCATATTTATAGGGGTTGTCATAGTTTCACTCCTACCTTCTCACCTCCTCATACTTGCCTATATATGCAAGTATCGGTAATTGTATTTACACACTCTTCATTTTTATATTGATAGACATATTATTGTGCTTATTTTGTTCACTTGTGTAAGTTTGTTTCATGCCCTTGATCTTGACATTCTCCAACATGGTATCAAAGTTATGAGAGCACGTTCCTTCCTACATCAAGGTGACTCTCACACATAGCCCTATCAATGGAGCATAATAGATCCAAAAGGTCATCACCATTATGTCAAGAAAGCTCAGGAAACAAAAAAATACCTTTTGTTTCATCAATTTCAATTATTTTCATTTTTTACAAATATTTGGCTATTATACGAAAAATTGTAAAAGAACAAAAAAAATTAGTAGAGGGCCAATTTTCCCTTTGCCCATCTACTAATTTGGGTAGATATTTGCATTTTGTAGATATTTTAGCTATTTTGGCCTACTGTGTAGAGTTTTTGGCCATTTTGGCATATTTGCAAGCATTTTGGTCATTTGGCCTATTTGGACGGTTTTAGGTTAATCCACTCGGTTTTAATATTTTGTGCCTTCATTAGTTGTTGTTAGGAAGATTCTTCATTGAATTATATTGGTCTCTTCTTCATCACTACATTGATGGTTATCTATGTTGAATATTTTTTGCATAGTGTTCGAGCTCCACAATCATCATGACTTGCAAAGGAGATTAGAGATTGGAGTAAAGTGTGAGAAGGGGGGGCATTGTTAAAAAAATTCATGAGTCCTTTATTGACGACCTCGCTACATTTTTATGGATTTGGACTCAAGAATTTATCATTTTGTGAAACAATTTATCCCTATAATATGAAGGGTGCATGTGCTTTCAGATGGTGATTCGTGATCCATTCTTAGGATTTGCTATCTACACCCTCTCCACTAGCTAACTCGAATAAGAATCTCTCTTCTGTTCACGGACTCCCAAAAATTTCCTCCATTATTCACCTTTAAATGGTGACCATATTTGAAGACCCTCGACTCCTCAATCCTTTGTGCCCAAATACTACACAATCTACACCACCTTTTTATTTGAGATCCCATCAAATTCACCTCTAGTCGACCTCCTTTATTTTATGGCTAGAGTGTGAATTTGGAACATTTGAGGATATTTGAAAGTTGTGGCATGTGCATATTCTAACAACCTTCTCCTTTTGGCTCATCCTTTTTTCCAATGGTTTCATCCACACCATAGTAGCTACATTACTCATTGGCCTCTATTGCATTAATTATCACATTGAGTCAGTCAATGTTGATTATTTTTGCATTATTTGTCATTTTATAACTTTGATAACCATTAGAATTTATTGTAACCATGAATATTTATTCTTAACCATTAGTGGTTCATGTTATTTGTTAGAATCATTTAAATTCTTGTAAAAGGGTTTTTTTCCTTTTTGCATTACTTTCAAACGGGAGGGTGTTTTTTCAAGTGTAAACAATTGACATGAAATTGGTTCCATTGTTGATGTTTTGACATCGAGACATTTTAAAAA
Source organism: Sequoiadendron giganteum (assembly GCA_007115665.2). Classification (NCBI taxonomy): domain Eukaryota; kingdom Viridiplantae; phylum Streptophyta; class Pinopsida; order Cupressales; family Cupressaceae; genus Sequoiadendron; species Sequoiadendron giganteum. The sequence goes on along the minus strand of CM021106.1, from coordinate 574,830,417 downwards.
TTGTATTTTTTATACATTTTTTAACCTCTAAAAATTAGTGTACTTTGTGCAATTTTTGATGGAGCATAACTTTCACCATGTTTGTTGAAAATTCACACATTTTTTTTGAAATTTATCAAAATTTCACAAGGATTCTAGATTTCTAGTCAAAATTAAGTTTTGGAAAGATTATTTTTTAATATTTGTGAAAATATTTGTGAGTTATAAATGGGTGGTTCAACTTCCAAAGCTTGTAAATCTTGTCTTGAATCTTTCTAAGGGGGGTCTACATTCATATGTTATATAATTTTTGGGGGTTTAGTAAGGCACAATTCAAAGTGCCTTGTTGTGCATGCATCATGGATTTAAAAATTGATTTGTTAACACAACATAATTTCCACATATGAAAATTCAAAGTATGACTACTACTTCAATCTAAGGTATTATGGAAAATTATTAATGGACAACAAATATAATTTACTAGAGAGTTTGAGCAATTTGCCTATCAAAAAAAATTAAATGAAGTAATGGGACTAATAGGTCTTCTTGTTTCTGATGATTTGTAATTTCACATTTTTAGTTGTATAACTCCTAAGCAAATGTGGGACAAATTTGAATATCTCTTTGGTAAAACTGACGAGTTCAAGATTCTACGATTGGATGTTTAATTAACAACATTGTCTCCTAATGCCTTCTCTTTTATTGAACATTTCTTGGTTCAGTTTAAGTATTTTATTCTAGACTTCAGGGTTATGGTAAAACAAAAACAAACAAGGAATTTGTCTTCTTGATTTTTTCAAAGCTAAAAGGTCCTTATCAAATGTTTGTTTCTTCTTTCTACTCTACAATGGATGCTCTTGAAATAACACATACAATGCCTTCTTTTGAGCAGTTTTGTGATAAAATCACATGAGAAGAATCTAAATTAATCTATATGGATGCTATCACCTCTTCAAAAATTCAAGCATTAGCTACTCAAACATCTAAGGGAAAGAAAAAAAACTAAGGATCAAGTTAAGGGATCAAAATAGACACTTTGAATTAGATTCATCTCCCTCACCAAAAGGGAAAAATTATAAGAAGCCCAAATGCACTTATTATAAGAAACTAGGGCATGAAGAACACCAATTACCAAAAAGGAAATTGGTGACTTGAAAAATATTCTTCAACAAACTCAAATTTAATTACCTACATCTAGGATAGGTGGTTCTTCCCTTTTCACATCCACATCATTTGTATATTCAACAAAGGATAAGAATAAATGTATGACACTAATTTCTTTTGCAAAAAACACATCACACAGGTGACTTCTTGATTTTGAGGCATTGCACCACATGGTCACATCCAAGGAAATTTTTTCCATATTTGAGCCTTGTTCATTCCCACCAAATTGATGGTGAATAACACCTATATGTCAGCTCTTGGAAAAGGATCTATTGAAATTTGAGAAGGAACATTCAATGATGTACTTTATGTACCTTTCTTATCCAATAATCTCATTTCCATTTATTAGATTACACATAGTGGAATAGGAAAAATATTTGAGTTCACACCACATTCCATGATCATCAGAGATTTGCAGAGTAGAGACATCATTTCCATGGGTCATGTTGATCATGATTTCATATTGTATTCCTTTTCTTCCTTTAGTTCTGTCAACTTGGATGATGGTTTGAGTATAGATGACACTGATAACTTTAGCATGCATAAGGAGATACAATTTGGTTATTTGAACCTTGCAATTCTATCCTCCTCATTGGGTCTTTCACCTTACACTAATATCGCATCTCCTTCCTATTCTGCTTCTTTAGTATTGAGTGTTCCTGCATCATTGGTTTCTCATGATTCAAGGCATTAGGATATTTACAGTCATATTTCCACTACAATTGATTTGGATGATTACTTACATGGAATATTATAATTTTTTAGTGAATCCCATTTTATAGAGTTAACAAGCACCTTTGATGACAACCACATCAACACTATTGTCAACCTATCTACATCTTTGGTTTTTGATCTACACCAACCTTCACATGGAGAATTTGAGCATATTTTAGATATTTCACCATTGTATTTACATCTTGTGCATCATTCAGAGACTTCCATTCTTCTCACATGGGAGTATTTCATACACCTATCTACCATTCATCTTCTTCCATAAGGAATAAAAGTTGTTTGACATTTAGGGATCACATTTTGTATTCTTCTTTGAGCATCACTCAACATTACAAGTTCTATGATCTTATGGGGGGATTCATAGTCTCTCTCTTTATCTCCTATTGGGGAAACATTTCTTGTACTTATGTGATAGAAGTATTCTTTAGGGGGTCATCATGAGTCCTTCTATCTTTTTCACTTGTACATTTTATTTCATTGCATCATTTATCTTTTGGAGAGGGGTTTTATTATCCACTGGATTTTTCTCCTTTACTCCACTTTATGAGATATTTTTACATTATTACCTAACATTTCCTAGTAGTTGGGACTCATCATTAGTGCATACATTACTCCCTAAGTTGTACTTAAATAGGTATTAGTGTAAATAAATTAATTATTTACCTAGTTAGTTAATCACCTTTCTAGGATTGACCTATTCACACCTAGCTTAAGTTTACTTAGGATTATTTTACTTTTGTCTCACTTCATATGGTTGATACATGTGTCCCCATGACTTGAGACACCTATTGGCACTTTCTCACACATTTGTTGAGTGAGGTCACAAGTGTCCCATCTTTGGAGGGGTAGTTAGAGTTTCACGCCTACCTTCTCACCTCATAATCCTTAGCTATATATATGAGGCTTTATCATTTTATTTACACACTCTTCATGTGTATATTGATAGACATACTATTGTGCTTATTTTGTTCACTTGTGGAATTTTTTTTCATGCTCTCGATCTTGGCATTCTCCAATAGAAATACTTTCCTTGCAACATTCAATAAAATAAAGATGATGCATTATATAAGAGGGAGTTATGATAATAAATGACATGCTTCTTATGCACCTATGTCACATTCAATAATCATTTTAGGTAGGAACCTTCTATTTGCACATAATGTAGGATTGTCTAGGCTACTTCTAATGGACACCTAACCAACATGCTATAATAACTCTTTGGGCTCTTTTCTTCTTTCAAGGCATATTTTTCTATATATTTTAAAACAACATGGTGGGGCAATATTGATTGAAAATTTATTCTCCCCTAAACACACAAAAAACATAGCTAGTTTGTTAATATTTACTCAATCATCATTTAGTGCTAGTAGATATTTCTTATGTCCATATTCATCAATGAACAATTTGGATTCACTTAGAAACTAGAAAAGAACATTGTAATGGCTGAAACATAGAAAAAGAGGTTCATTAAAATAGGGGGATTGAATATATGATGCACCTATCTTTCTATTAATTTCATTAGGAAATGAGATCCCCAAAGGTAGGATTGAATTTCAACCCGATCAGAGATCTTGCAATTTCCTTATGATTGAGGATGGGGTAAAATCTGCCTAAACAACACTCTTGGGAGATAAAAATAAAATAGTAAATGAACTCAAATATGAAATGTAAGACCTTAATCATGTAGATGAAGCATAAATCTAGCAGAAACAAAAAACTTTCAATAGATTTGAAGAAGGTAAGACACTAAAAAATTGTCACCAAAAGTTGTTGTTGAGTTTCCAGAAATGTTACAAAGCGTCCTTGTACATAAATTTTCCCCAATTTTTGGGAGCCTCTAGATATGATTTGAGATAAATTTCCCACATGTTTCACTTCAAAAATGTCGAAAATAAATTCAAGATTTGAGTTTTTGTGGCCTTGACAACTTTGACAACTTTTACAATTTTGCACTTTTGAGATCTTAAATTCCAATCCTTTCTTCAACCTAAAATCTACACATACATAAGAGAGGGATTTTTTTATAGTTTTTGTGAATAGGGGTTTGCCTTGGTCAAACCCCATTTTGGTAATTAAACCTTGAAATGAAATAATGATATAAAGAGAGAATGATGAATGAACACTAGCTTGTTGCAACTCACCAAACCCTTGAATTGAGATCCTTAGAGGACTGAAGTCTAAGACATCTCTCTAAGGTCTTTATCTTGCATGAAATGGATTGATTGGATGCTTGGTTTGACACTTTATTTGATGCTTAAATTCTTAAAACCTACATCAAAATGTTATCTCCAAAAACATGCATGAACACACATAAAATTTTACATCATGATAGGATCTTGAAATGTTGTTGTAGATGGCTGATAAATCAGCTCTTCAATGCTCTTGACAATAATATTTTCTCTTGTGAAAGTTTCCTTAATGCTATATTACTTGAATTGATAAAAAATACCTTGTATTTATAGGTAATTTTCTAATTTCCCGACAATTAAAATTCAAAAGCTAACAACTTGAATTAGGATCATAAAAATACCACCAAAAACATATTTTAAATTGGGTTCTAGAATCTAAAGGGGACCCATTCTCCCTTGGGTGAATGGGTCCTAGGACCTAAATCCAGGACACAATTTTTAAGGTGTTTAATTTGATGTTTTCAATTGTTTAATGTAGGTTCCCCTTTTAGAAAATGAGATTAATTAGGCTTTTAAATGCATAATTGGGTCAATTAGAGGCTTAATTAAGTCCAATTTAATTAAGGGACCCAAACATAGTGTGAAAATATAAAGGTGTACATTTTTCTAGACTACATTTAGCCCCCACTTTAGTGAGAGGATGAGCCCTAAGCTCAAACTCACACTAAAGTAGACAAATATATGTCAAGAGGGGTCTAAGTGCACAAATATTGATGGGATAGGATGACAAAGATCAAGGAGGTGGCCAAGCCCCTAGGATCAAGATCCCATGGAAAACCAACATAAGGACAAAGGGACACATATGGATGCATGATATGAAGCATCAAGACAAGATACACAAACATATAATGTCAAAATTAATGCAAGGAGGAAAGAAAAATGGATTAACAAGTTAAATTATGGCACGTCCATAAAATACACTCATAAGGATGTAAGATCACTCACGAAAAACATGGATCCATAGGCAAGAAAGTTGTGTTATGCTTGGTGGCCATGAAAAATATGCTCACAAGGGCTAGTGTAGTCTAATATACACTAGGTGAGCCCCTAAGAGAGTGAGAAATACACACGAGGTTGGTATGTACCCACAAAAAGGTGGCCGATGGGAAAGTCATGCCAGGTCTACAGGATCCCATACATCAACCATACTAAAAGTTATACTCCCTAATAAATTTTGATAAGGTGCCACAACATGATCAATATGCTATGTTAATGCTACACTAAATTCAACTTCCATGAACAAAGTGAAGCAAGAAACTCACCTTAGGGGGTGCAAAAAAAAACTCACCTTAGGGGGTGAAAATAATAATGCCAAAATGAAATAGTGTCAATGTAATAATCACTCCATAGGAGATGTATGCTATCATCACTAATAAGGGACATGCAAACAATGAATGGGGGACAATATGCCCCCCACTTAAAATGTCAACATACTTGCTATGTTGGTATTTTAAGTAGAGAAAGAGAGGATCCTTGGAAAGAATGCATGCCTCCCCAAAACTAGTTATCCTTGGCCCCCAATTATAGAAACAAATACAATAACCAAGAACTATGATGTTGCTTCCAATAGAAATATGGTTGTACCTAAAATTGTACCACCATGAATGGCAATGAGAAAGACACATAAAGCTACCAATGCCACATAGTGACAAGAAACATGATAGGATGAAAATTAGTATCAATTAGAGGAAATAGGTGCATCAACACAAGGAAGAGCACCACATTCCTTAAGATGTTGAATTTTATCACTCAAAGCCTTACATTCATTGGTATAATGACCATGAACTCAATGATATGCACAAAATGAGATTTTGTTGTAGAATTTATTTTGTGTTCTTGGAGGGAGAGATATCAAGCGGGCTTGGAGGAGCCTTGAAAAGGTACCCTCTTGATCAATAGTAGAATATGCTCCTTTATTTTGTGATAAAATTATATCTTGCTTACTACAAGGTGTCATACATACACAAGACTCTCTAGATTGCACAAATTTTGTACTCTCCCTTAAAGGAGGGTGTAAAATCTAATGAACCCCAATCATCATTAAGACATGTGTTTGAAGATGTCCTAAGAGTGTTTTACGTGATGAAATTGATATTTAGTGAAGGTTTATTTGATGCTTTCATTTCTTTCAAGCGATAATAATCAAGATCGCTAGTTGTTTAATGTGTGTTAGGCTCTATAGGGACACATATACCTTGTTCTCTAATACCACATCCTTTTCCATTATAGCCAAGTTGTTTCAGAATCTCATAACCTCTTCCATAAATTTTTTCCATTTCTTTTGGATTTGGTGGTTTCTCATGATCACACTCATCATATGTGGATGTATAATTGTTTTTTTCCTTTTTCTTTGCTAAAAGTTGTGGACTCATGTGCCTTTGATGACTCAGCTTGTGTGTATATTATTTTTGTTTCTTTCTCTTTTCCTAGTTTGTGTGTAATCTTGTATTCTCCCATAAATGTAGGTGTGAAATCCAATGAACCCCAATCATCATCCAATAGCTTTTTGATTTCTTCAATATTCTCTTTTTCTTCTTCTTGCATGGGTTCTCCTTTTGAAGTTACTATCAATGTTTTTGAAGGACTTTCCTTGTTTTTCTTAATGTGCAAACAACTTTCTGGGTGAGGGTCAACCTTGATTGTATGAACCTTGTTGTTATAGACATATTTTATTAAATGATGAAGAGTTGAAGGTACCCCATTCATCTCATGAATCCAAGGTCTAACCAAGAGAATATTATATGAAAGATTATCAAGCGTAACATGAATAGGAGTTTGCAATGTGACCTTTCCAACTCCAATAGGCAATGTTATCACACCAAGTGGTTTTTTTCCCACATTATCAAATCCATGAATAGATAAAGAATCAGGTTCAATCATAGTCTTGTCCACTTCAATTGTATCTAAAAGGTTCACACTACAAATGCTAAGAGTCGAACCATTGTCAATGAGAGTTATTTTTATTCCACACATTAATGATAGCCATTAGTATGAAAGCCTCATTTTGTTTTTTTTACTTCTAATAGAGGTAACTCATCTTGATGGAATGTAATGTCTAAGTTAACTGAGTTCATACCCTGAATTAGGGCCACTACATCATTTGGTTGCGCACTAGGAGGGATAACAACTATTTGTAAAGAATTTTGAAGCATGCTATGGTAATTAGGTGAAGCTTGAATCAAATCCCACAAGGATATCTTAGCCGAAGTGTTGTGAAGTTGTTCTACAAGATCATACTCATTTTCACTATGCAAAGGAAAAAAAGGAGCACTAGGCAAGATAGGTTGAGGAAGTGGTAATGAAGTAGGTATTGTTTGTGGTTTCCTATCATTCCTTGTGTTGTATGTATGAGAAATGGTATTATAACTCTATTGTTGTGAAAATTTGTTACTAGTAAGTTGCCTTGTAAAGTTTAAGATAGCTCCTGGAGGTTGTGGTGGTCCTATGATAAGAAGTGTCTTAGGAGATGACTTGGGAGGTCCAATAATTAAAGGACTTAGGATTTCCAATGATTAGAGGACTCTTAGGAGGTCTAATAATCAAGGGAGATCTAATGTTCAAAACTTCAACAAACTTATCCTTATTTTGATGATCTTTTAGTGAGGGGAAGTCTAATGCCACCTTATCATCTTCATCTAAGGAAGCCACATTAATATTGTTTGAAAGACATGTATCAATGTTGTCATCCTCTTGCATTATGATATCTTCCCTAATATAAGAGTTTTGAGGAGAGGGAGAAACAAGATTCTTATGACACTCAATGAGTGGATATTTTAACACCAAAATATATTTTTCACAAATAGGAGAGGCACTGATACATTTTGACTCAATTTCTGACATTTCGATGAACTTTCGTTGGAATTTTGACAAAATTTGAAACGTCAAAATTCTGACCCAGTTGACGATGCTGGGTCAAAATTTTGACGTTTCAAAATTTGTCGAAATTCTGACGAAATTATTCTGACAAAAGGGCATTGAAATTCCGATGAACTTTTGTTAGAAATTGAGTCAAAATGTATCAATGAGGTATTTGGAGAAGGGAAACTATGATTGTCATGAATATCTATGATTACATCCTCTTTCACTAAAATACTCTCACAAGTAGGAGATGAATGGATACTAGGAAAGGTGATGTTAAGAAATGTGTCAATGATCTCATCCTATTATGCCATAATATCTTCCCAAGTAATAGAGTTTTAGGAGAGGAGATTTCAAGATTGTCATGAATCTCAACGAATGTATCTTCTAACACCAAGATACCTTCGTCACAAGTAGGAGAGGTATTGTGAGAAGAGAAACTATGATTTCCATGATTGTCTATGCTTGCATCCTCTTGTATCAAAACATTCTCACAAATAGGAGAGATATTACGGGATGAGTGAAGGATAGGCAATGTGGAATTAAGGAATGTGTCAACAATTTCATTTTCTTGCACTAAGATACTCTCATAAATAGGAAAGATATTGGAAGAATTACTAACATGCTTGTTAATGAGATTTTTCTTGGCATACTTGGAAAGGAAATATACTAACATTATGTGCCAAAAATGAAAAGTAATTTATCCAACTTATGCAATGCTTCAGAAATGTAAAATTTTTTCCTATAGATCTGATGGTTTTCAATATTGAGATAAATTTGGAATTTTTAAAAATGCCTAAACTAAATGGATGATTAGACCTAATGCATAAAATAAAAATTCCCAAAAAATTGATGGACTAAAACAATAGTTTACTAGCGGATCTGGAAAGTGCAGAGGACCAAAAAAATGCTCAGAAAAGTTGGTTTTGATGGGCTCTCAAGGAATCATTCACCCGAGGGTGAATGGATCCTTGTATAGGGTTTTTAAAAATAAAAATGCAAATTTTGAGTTATTGTTTATGTTCCCTGTTCTAGGTTGCAAATTGTAGTTTTTGTGACAAAATTTTCCAGATTTAGGTGTCTTAATGCAAGTGAAATTAGTGAAAAATGGTGAACAAAGATGACACTTTTTTAAATGAAATTTTAACTAAATTTTCTAATGTAAATGACTGAAAGTACACTATTATGCAAGTACTATGCAAAACCAATGTGATATGCATGCAATTTTTTTTTTTCAAATTTTAAATAATGGAAAATGTAAATTTAAAACCCTAAATGAGATGAAAACTAAATCAATTTTGACAACCCTATAGGAAATTAAAACTAATGCAAATACAATTCAAACTAATGGAAATCCTAGATCTAGGTTTGAATGAACTCCAAATTAAAAAATTTTAGATGTACAACGTCGGGTTCGGCAAAATAAAACATAGAAAAATAGACTCATTAAAATGGGGGGGATTGAATATATGATGCACCTATCTTTGTATTAATTTCATTAGGAAATGAGATCCCCAAAGGTAGGATTGAATTTCAACCCTAGGTGAGTCAACCCTATTGGAGATCTTGCAATTTTCTTATGATTGAGGACGAGGTAAAATCTGCCTAAACAACACTTTTGGGAGATAAAAATAAAATAGTAAATGAGATAAAATCTGCTATATAAGACCTGAATCATGTAGATGAAGCATAACTCTAGAAGAAACAACAAAATTCCAACAAATTTGAAGAAGGTATGACACTAAAAACCTATCATCAAAAGTTGTTGTTGAGTGTCCAGAAATGTCACAAAGCTTCCTTGTATAGAAATTTTCCCCAATTTTTGGGAGCCTCTAGATATGAATCTAAGATGCCTTTTCCCACAGGTTTCATTGAAAAAATATCAGAAATGAATTCAAGATCCAAGTTTCCATGGCTTGGATAACTTTTTGTGACAACTTTGCAACTTTGACAACTTTTGTAATTTTGCACTTTTGAGATCTTCAATTCCAATGCTTTCTTCAACCTAAGATCTTCACATACACAAGAGAGGGATTTTTTTTTTGTTTTTAGTGAATAGGGGTTTACCTTGGTCAAACCCCATTTTGGTAATTAAACCTTGAAATGAAATAATGATAAAAAGAGGGAATGATGAATGAACACTAGCTTGTTGTAACTCACTAAACCCTTGAATGGACATATGCTGATGGTCAAGATAACAAAACAATGTTAAACAAAATATTTCTACTCTATTTCTCCTGAAAAATATAGCTAATCTAAAACCACCTATCTTCCAAGGTCTTGGTAGTTGGTTCTCAACTGTGTTTTCATCATTTAGTGGTTCATGCAACTGTAATATTCAAGGGGCCTTTGCTGGTAAAAAGGGTACAAAATGGGTAGTACCAAGTAATCTAACATGGGGGGTTTTAAATAAATAGAAAAAGATAGATTAGGGACTTAGAACAACAAGATGTGAACACATATTCCTTCAAATTTAGACATGAAATTCCTGTAACGATCATTTCTTGGACCATTCATTATCATGAGAGATGGGTTCTTGTGAACCACTACTCATGAATCATGGGTCAATGAGTTTTTCTCGAAAACTACACGGTTGAATCCTGATAGCAATATCATAATTTCCTAATTAGCTAAAAACTGTAAAATGAAGTAATTCATGAAAGTTCAAGCAATCACATTCATCCACGGTGCAGATTTAATATTCGTAACACCATTCATCATCACTTTTTTCTTAGAATTAAAATGTTAACAACAAATCATAAGCTCATCACCAAAAATTCACAGATCAATAAACAACAAGAAAAGCATCCACATATAACATAATAGATAGTTTTGAATTCAGTCTCTTCTTATTGATTTTCACCAATTTTAAGAAAAAATTATGCACAATAAGATTCACTCGCATATGGAAAACCATAGTCGATTATCATCATCACTAAAATAACAAACTTCTGGAAACTAACTATTTGCATTAAAACTGTAAAAATGTTCAATTGTTGCATAAAAAGCTATAAAAATAAACTATATAATCTTAGGTAGCAAATCTGACTTCAATTTTCTGACCTTTACAATGAGGAGAAATTTTAATCTTATAGAAAGAATTAACATTGATTTCTCCTTTCAAAAATCATGATCCACCAATTTGGGGCCCAAATCTACAATTATAGGGGTGCCTCCAGTTGAGCTTGAGTCTTCTTTTTGCTGAAATTGTTGAAACTAGGAAGTACACCTTATGTCAATTCGGTCAAAATTTATTAGGAGTTGCTGCTTTGCTTACTGTTGATCATTGCGCCCAATCTCTAGCCCACCAAAATTGATCTGGAGTTGTCTATTCGCCAAAAAATGATCTAGAGATGTCGTTGTCCATAGGGCACCTGGGAATGGTTGACACTATTTGAATATTTTCTTTCATTCTTTACCTCTCTTTTGGTGCTTTTACTTGCTTGAAATATTCATCAGAATTGCTGAAAATCTATTGTAAGGTTTCATCTTTAGGCGCATCTACCCATTCCACCTTGGACATTACTCTTTTAAACTCCTTGATGGTGGTTGTATATATATCTTGCAGCTGGGTAACATTCCTGGCAATGTCCCATACATAGGATTTGATATCCATTAGCTTATCTAGAAGAGGCCCTTCATCATCATCTCCTTCCTTCATCATCTTCTCTAATCTGTTGTTCCATTGATCTTTCATTTCTTGTAAGGAAATCAAATCAACATCTGATGAAACCTCTTTGTCAATCATTTCAGCAATAACCCCCTTAATCACATGTTTCTCTTCAGATAAATCTTGTTGAGAATGTTGCAATATCATTCTATGCTCCATGAGAATTTTTTTTTGAAGATCAATATATTCATACATTTATTAAGATAACTAACATCTTGATCCTCCAAAATAGCGTATTTAATTACATCAACTTTGGGCACCTTCTTCAGAATCCTCAACTTCTACATATACCTTGCATATTTATCTTCTTCTATTCCAAGCATCTTAGTATATTCCCTTAGAGACTTAATCAACTCACTTACCTATTTATAAATTTTAGAACTAGCAGTAAAAAGTTCTTCTACCTCCTTAAGAAGGTCAACCCATTTGTGCATCATCTGAACCTTTCTTTTTATCTCGGCTAGCTTATCAACTTGGTATGGACTCATTAATACAGGAACTTATGAAGGTGTTAGCTATTTGGAAGTAAAGGTGGTGAGTTCCTTCAAAAATGTTCTCATTTTCCCCACCTGAGCCTTGAGCTCATCCTTGGCTTTCTTGTCTTTGATCAATCTCAACTTGGTAGTGGTAGCCACAATGTCAGTAAGGTTCATTTGTTGGTTGCTGGTTTGCTTACCTAGATTGACAGTACTCAGTTGATAGTCTAAAACTTGCAACTCCCTATCATCCTTATCAATTATTAGAGTTGCAATGTTTTCCACCAAGTCCCCATCATCAATGAGTCTTGTGGAATGAATATCTCGAGGATTCTTTTCGGGCTTCACTTTATTTACTTCCTTGATTATATCATCCCAAGTTACTACATGGGCCTGAACTTGTTTCCTTTTCTCAAGATTCAACTTAAGCGATGCAGGATAAGCTAGCTGAGTTGTTACCTACTAAGTGCTCAGAGGTGTAGGAGGAACTATCTCTACCATCTGCTCTGAAGAAATATTTTTCTACTCTTCTTTCTCTTTGAGCAATCTCTCTTGCTCTAACCTCTCATTTTTCATCTCTTATCTCCTCCAACTTCTTTATCTCTAACTCTTTCTATGTAGCTTTTTCTTCATCCCTTAATCTTTGTTGCTCTAGTTCCTTTGCACGAGCTTCCTCCTTTTCTGTCCTATCTTATTCAAATTTCTCTTGTAGTTCAAGCTCTTGTGCACAAGCCTCTTCCTCAACTTTCTTTTGGGCTTTTGCAACTTCTTTCTCTTGAGCTAGCTCTTCATCCTTCTTTCTTTATTCTTCTTCTTTCTAAGCTAGCTCTTTGGTAGCTTGTCTCTATGCACTCTTTAATATTTATTTTTTCTCTACATTTGTTAACACATCTCTCATTTCAGCCTCATTCCAAAGGTTTCCTTCCTCGAACCCAGTGTCCTCTTCTCTAGCTTCTTCTCTCTCAAGATATTCTTCATATTTTGCCTTTTCCTCTTCACGGACTGGGGTTTGCTCAAAGTTCGAGGGCACTAGTGATTTTGTTACATCAATTACTAGAGACTCTTCTTCTTGACTAACTACAACTCTCGACGTTGATGGTGCAATGGGAGGGGTGTCGTTAGTTTGCATAGGAATTGCAGAAGGACTTTCTTGTACAACTTCCTCTCCAGGGTACACTATAGCCAAAGGTTGAACACCAAGACTTGGAATAACTCCTACAACAATAGCAACATAAGTGACCTTAGCCTGTGCTAAGGCTTCCTCAACCTTCTTCATTGTGACTTCTTCTTCTATCAGACTAGTTTCTTATGTAGTTGCAACACCCTTCTTCAACCTCTTATATTGTCTCATTTCAGTTGAGGAAGTGGGCTCACTATTGAAATCTTTCTTCCTTGAAGTCTTAACCCTTGGTTGCTTGAGACAGAGGTTAAGCCACTTCAAAATTCTCTCAACAACTACTTATGAAATTTTATTTATATTGGTTTCCTCCTTCTCCATCTAGCTAATAGGATCTAAATCTTTTGTGGCTACTCAATCCATTTCATATCGGGGATGAAGAGTGATCCCATCATCTGAAGTGCCTTTTGGTGTATCTTCTTTAACTATAAAGTCCTTCATTTAGGAAATAGTCAGTCTTACATATCCTCTCCTTCTCACTTCAAACTGATCTTGCAAATTTTCCCAAATTTTTTCAAGAAATGGTTGATGGAAGGGAAACTGTGAAGCGTATAAACCATTCATTTTCCCTTTTAGATCAAAGTCCTTTATGGATGTATGAATTTTGAAATTCATAGACTAAAATTCCTTTGTTGTTGAATTGGATACTATAGAAGAAGAACAAGAATAAAACCCCAACTGCATTGGGAATGAATGGTAGCCAGCCTTGTGCATTACAAAAAACTTGATATTCACCTCAACTACTTGACGAGAAAACTCCATCAAGATCCACCTGTCACCACAACACCTTGGTAGTTTGAAAGGGTGATTTTCATATCCAAACAATCTAGTATAGGTGGATTTGGGGTACTGAATAAAACAACTCCCCTACTCTTCAATAAAATCCATGGCCTCCTTTGACAACCTAAAGCTAATGTCTCATGTAAGCTGGTTAATGACAACATACAAAAATGCATCATTAACTCTTTTAAAGTGTCTTTTTGCTGCCTTCAGCTCTAGTTGATCATAGTGTTCCCAAACCTTCTTCTAATCTGGACCATCATCCATTGATCCCACAATATTTAACCCTAGAAACCATCCCATTCTCACAGCACAATAGGTTACATATGAAGACACATAAAATGTCTTGGTTTCCCTTACCTTAATCATTTGATTGTGGATGTTGTTTTCCCCAATCCAAATGTTGTTGTCCATCTAAAATTAGTTGGATGAATGGAAACATCCAATTTTCAAAGATATGATAATCTTCGTTTCCAAATGCTCTTGCTAGCAAAGTGATCATGTACCCTATGTCCTCAGAGAAATCAAACCTCTTGGGCTTGGGTGGCATCTTCTTCACTAATTTCTTCTCTATTTTGAGCCACCTCTTGTTGATGAGATTTTTATTTCCTTCCTCATCTGCAACCCACCATTTCAATGCATCAACTTTAGACATAATTTTAAGATTGGGGTGGGGAGGAGGATCAAACACTAGCCTAATCATCCCTAGGGTTAAGTCTATGACCTCATTTCCCCATGAATAAATACACTTCCTCTGAGTTGGATTGTAGGCTTGTGCAACAACTAGTATGAATTTTGGGCATTGCATAGCAATAGGGAATGTGGCCATATGCGCCAACCCAGACTCTCCAATCCTTCTGACCCTTAGGGTAGCATCCTCTAAAAAGGTATCATCATGAAACTACTTTAAATCAATATTACCAACAAGTGTATCCGTAATCTTCATAACCTCAGAACCAAATTTGGATGGCACTGGATTCCCCTAAAACTTGTATTTCATAGTAATAGGAACTTGTTTTGGTTTTAACCTTTTAGCCCTTGTTCCCTTTAATGTTCCTTCGGTAGCAACTTCCTCCTCTAAATCAAAAATTTGTTAATACTTGTAATACTGACCATTATCAGACAAAGAGAAGAAATGTGAGGGGGTAGATTAGCACAAGCATTCATATTAAATCCTCATTCATCCAAGAAAAATTCCCATTTACAAGTTAATCCAATGTTTTCGGGTTTCAGGTTCAGGATAGAACCAAGAAATTGATCATTTTAAGCTTAACACTAACCTACATCAGGAGTCAGGATTGGGGAATACCTTGAACATGATCCTAATATAAGAACCTTTCAGTACTATTGCACATCGAGATCAGGCTTAAAATCAACACTAGTACCATTAGTGGTGAGAAGGCTTTAGTTTCATTTCGTATTTTGATCCCACAATGTATTCATAAATTAGGACCGGGATGGCACCAGGCATTGATACTTTACAAATGAAATCGATTGAGGTATCACTTCGAGTTCTGATCGTGATGAGTCATCAAAAGTCAAAATTGGGATATGGTTTGAGACTAGACCCAAAAAAGGGGGAACAAGTTTGAGTAACATCCCGAGTTCTGATCCCAATAAGATATTGAGAGTCAAAATCAAGATATTCTTTGAAATCAAACCTATGGAATATGAGCGGGCATGGGTCAACTCTGAGTTCTGATCTCGACACTGCATCAAAATTCAGAATTGGGATGGTACCACATGATGGAACTTAAAACTATGTCAGGGGTTCGATGCACATCTGATATCCGATCTCGACAACAAAGCGGGGATAAAAACATGGGCATGAGTTGGTACTATGACAAAAACCCTTGAATAATTTTAGGTAACGATCCAAACTCTGATTCTAATGAAAGATCAAAAATCAAAATCGGGTCATGAATAGATACTACCTACGCAATGGTAACATACCAAAAGTGAGTTTCGAAACCCGATTCTGAAAGGAATGCAGGAATCGAGATCGTAGCAATCATCAATCATGAAGGTATTTAAATAGATCTAACAATATAATAAAATACACCTTTGAGATTGAGATAATTTTGAAACCCTCTGAAAGATTGATTCAAAATTAAACCACTTTCCACCACACTAAAAAATCAAACACGGGAAACTAGGGTTTCGACTCACATATTGCAACAGTCATATTTTTTAAAGTTTATCAAATTTTGAAATAAAACCAACCGAGGTAGTAAAGAAACCCTAGGTAAACTAGGGCACGATATGAATAGAAAACCTGCACAAGAAACACAAAACAAAACTCAAGGAAAAAAAGAAAACAGAGACAACCCAAAATAAAAGAAAGGCAAAAGAACCAAAGGGTAAGAAGAAAAATGACAATGCACCAAAGGGTGCTAGCAAAACAGAAAATAAACTAGAAAGAATAAGAAAAGAAAAACAAGAAACAAGAAACGAGAAACGAGAAACACGAACCAACAAGAATAAAAAGCACACAGATGAGAAATGAAAAGGATAGAAAAAAAGAAGATGCCTACCTCAAGAAACATGATGAAAAATCCAACCTCAAAGTGAGAAATCTAAGCTTGAACTCAATCTCCAACCCTTCGCTCCGCTCTAGTTTGCTTCATCAAAACATAAAAATAATAATGAGCAAAAAATGAGGAGCGACAGGAATAAAAAATCGTTCACACGTGCAAATAGGTGGGCATTAATGTGGGCTTTTTCAAGCCTCAATATTGGGGTGGAGGTCATAAATCAACCATTTTGAAAACAAGAAGGTGTATCAACATGAATTTGCACCCCTAACGCAAATTCCCTTTTGACCATTAACACTTTAGAAAATCAAAAGTGAAGGTTTAATTCCACTTAAGCCTACTCCTTTCATTCCACTTGACGCCTGGTTCGCATGTCGGTGGGGGAATTTTTGTCGGGGACACCCATGCAATGTGTAGACGTCTACGCGGCACACTTACGTCCCTAGCAGATTCCTGCGGCTGGAGATTGCAGAGGCGTTACATTTTCGATTGGAAGTCAAAGAGTAACATTCCTCTTTGACTGGCCGACTCGAATATGGCCATTTTTCATGCATCTCTTTATAATCTTCACTCTTCCATCCATATAATTTTTCAAGAAAAAGTTTGAGAGAAGTTTTGCAAGATCATTTGAGCATCTTTCTCCACCATTTGCATTCATTTCCAAGCTTTGTAGCAACACCATTCACTCCATTGCAACAATCCACTACTTCGTCACTCCAATAGAGTGAACATAGGACAAACATCGTGGCAACAGAGGCTTGAGTCCCTCTCATTCACTCCTCCATGAGCCTTGAGTGCTTTGGACGGAGGTGGTAAGCTCCTACAATCTATTCTTTTGCTTTCGATTGAGTAAGCACGTCCTGTTTGTAGTGTTTTTGTGTTGACGTAGCTTGTAGTTTATTTTCTTTATCATGTATCTCTACTATTCCAAAATTGGTTGTCGGTGGAGGTGGAAAAACCAAGACAAGGGTCTGACTGAGGCAGGCCCCTATACAACCCCAAAAATTTCTCCCTTTATTGTGTGCAGGTGGAGAGAACTTGGAGCAAGCTGGCGAGGAGAGCATTGTACAAGATCATCTTCATCACCTTGGTGGTAATACATTTCCCTTATTGCATTCATATATGCATTTCTCTTTACTTAATCTTGTTTCATCACTTCAAACATCTCTAGACTAGGTTGATAGTCTCCCTTTCAGAGTTAGATTTTTTTCTTTTCAGTTCTCTGGCCATACAGACGCTTAGCACCTGTGAGATGCTAGCGCACTGTGCTATCATCCTGGAACTGCGCTTCCATCCTTAGACAAAGAGCTTCCAGAGACACAAATCTAACTCTAAAGGTTGACTCATCTAGTCTCCTTCCAACATTTGGGATTGCAGAGTGATCAAAGGATGCATAATCCTCATCATTCTCATCCTCTTCATCCTAATTTCGCCTTAGATTGAGGTGGGTTAGGGCAGCCTTTCCACTCTTGGCCTTTTGTGACTTGCGGCCTTGCAGTGGGTGGTCCCCCTCTCTCACATTTTTGGTGAATCTGACGTGAACCAATGTCTATCGATTTTTCGACATCCTAAATTTTTTCACATATACCTCTTGGTCGTGGTACCCTGGTGTGTTGTGAAAATTTATGAGCTTCACGACCCAGTCTATGACCTATGGGAATATTGTTAGAAGAATTCTATGACACCTTCCAATGGATAAGACAAAGGTCTCCTCTAGCTTCACTACCAGCCTTTTCTCCGGTTCTGTGGTTGGGTTGTTCGCACAAGAGCACGTATCACAAGGTGAACTTAGGTTTCTTGACAAAACCGATCGCGTCCCTACTCCTCCTGCGTCACCGACCTCTTTATCCATAGATGAGCATGAGGCCATCTGTATCCCTTCTAAGTACGTTGTTAGTATCAGTAAAGGGTTAGGAGCATTGGAAAATCACTTGGAAGGCAACTTGAAGTTGGCTAGGGCTGCTAAGGTGATCAGTTAAATAAGATACATGGTGGAAAAAGATCGGACATGTGTAGAACTCTTGGCTAGTCTCGTTGGTCTAGTCGAAGCATGTGCCCCCTCGAGTCTTGGTCACATTATACGAGGTGGCCTCTTTGAGGAAAACGAGAGGAATATGGAGATGTCGATGCCTCCTACATCTGTTTACATGGCTAACACGGTCCCCTCGATCAATATACCTTCTACTTCTGAAAGTTTGGATAGTGTTAAAGTAAACAAGAATCCTTTAGGTTTCCACTTCTATCACCTTCGGTGGTGGAGGATTTGATCGAATGATGGGCGGAGGCTTGGGCGGTGGAAAATTTGGAAGTGGGGGTGGCATTGGTGGGGGTAGTGTTGGTGGAAGTCATGGTGGTGGCTTTGGCTCTGGTGGCGGCTCTGACATAAGTCACATTGGTGGCAAAAACATCAGTGGCGGCTATGGTGGTGGCCACGGTGGTGGCGCTGATGAAGGTCACACTGATGGCAGTGGTATTGGAGGCGGTTCTGGTGGTAGTCACAATGGGGGCTTTGATGGTAGTCGCGATAGGGGCTCTGGCAGTGGTTTCGGTGGTCCTATGTCTTCTAATGACCCTATTTTGAATATCCTCCTTCAAAATATGGGGCAGATACAGAACCAGCTGGTGAACCTTTCCCAGGCCTTGACCCAACCTATCTTTCAACCTTTATCCTGACACAACCCGTTGTCAGTTGTAATTTTAAACACTCCACTCCCACTAGGGATGGGGATTCCCAAATTTGAGAAATATGGTGGTAAAGGGGACCCGCAAACACACGTGTCCGCCTTTAACGCCCTGTTCATGAATTTTTTCCATCATGATGCATTGATGGCTAAACTGTTTCCCTAGTCCCTCAAAGACACAACACTGGATTGGTACTATTCTTTGCCCGATAATTCCATCTTCACATTCGATTAGCTTGTGAACCAATTCTTGTGACAGTTCCAAGCCAATATCGGACCGAAGATGACCTTCTTAGACCTTGTTCGATGTAAACAAGGAGACAATGAAAAGGTTACAGACTTTATAGCAGGCTACCAAACACTCTTCTCACAAATCTTGTATTCGTTACCCGAATTTGATGTACAAAAGGTCTTCATAGGGAATTTACAGAGACATTGGCAAGAGAAGTTTTCCCTCATGAAGTATCCCTCTTTTGCACATTTGTGTGTGACTCTACGAGAATATCAACAAATGGTGGTTCAGTTCGGGGGTCCTCCCTTGCGTTCCCATTCTGAAGGAAGATCTATCGTATCAATCTCAGGAAGAGGTAAATTTGTTGCGAATGTCATAGCTGCTGTAGATAAAAACAACCTCAGACGTGACCAAAAATTTATAAAGCTATCAAAATCCTATTCTTCCATCTTGCAGAAGTTGGTGAAGGATAAGGTCCTTACCATTCCACCTCCTAAACCAATTGGAGAACCATACCCTAGTTGGTATGAAGAAAACACATATTTTTAGTACCATCAAGTTAATGGACATGATACTGAATGTTGCATGCGCGTACATCATGAGATACAGGATCACATTGAGGATGGTACTATCTGTCTTAATGGGAGTAAACACAATACAAACAAATCAGTGGTGAAATCTAACAGTGAGTTGCAGATATACACAAACCCATTTCTATCACATTCTGCTAACATGATTATCGATCCCACTGATTCTACTTCTCACCTTGAGGTGTATGTTAACATGGTTACTATTACTCCCTCTACTCGTCTTGTGACTGGCTTGTCGGATGTAACCTTTACCTCACAAGACATTCCAACAAACAACAAACCTTCCCCACTTTATATTCCTACTTGCTTCAATGGCAACATTTGACATGGGTTCTAGTTGACCTCACGAGTAGGGTGAATATCATCACGGATGAGACATTACTCTTAAACTCCCTATAGAGGGAGGAATATGAAAAAACAAAGTCTGTCATCCACACGCATGATGAAATTTGTCTTAAACCCTATGGATCAATAATGTTGTCCGTCCTAGTTGGACCTAGGAGTGTAGACACGGTCTTCAATGTCATCCCCGAGTTGGACCTATTCAGAGTGAAGCTAGGCATACCTTGGCTAGCTTCCATGAATGTGATTGCCTCCATGATTCATAAGTGCCTTAAGTTTTCCCATGAAGATGTCGTGCATGTAGTACACGACACTGGATATCAACCTGTGGTGTCCCGTGGAGGATATTCATTGGATCAATTTTGGCCCACTCCAATTGGTCCACTCCCACAAAGAGTGAACCTACTTTACAAGAGCTATGTGAAGTAAATAACTGGGGGCAAGGGATAGCCAAAGTTGACCCTTCCCATGGTAGAGCAGCCAATTACCTCCTCCTCTTGAAAAGGAAAAGAGAAGCTCGCTCTCTCTTGAGTTGATTCGTCCACTCCCCTCTCTTGGGAAGAGTACTAGATGAACAAACCCGGGTTCTACACGCTAAGTTTGATGATGCCTCCTTAGTGAAAGCCCAAAGTCAAGATATCATATCTCCCTAACGGGTCCCCAAGACCTTGGTACTATTTGTACGACAAAAAGAAAGGTTCGCGGAGAGCGTTCGCCCCTCGGCCTCTTCCTGTTCCCCCGAACAAGAAAGGATCCACCTCCAAGGTGGTAGAGTCAACTCCTCCTACCATTTCTGAGCCTGCCCCTCCTCCTTCCATTTAGGAGTCTGCCCTTCCACTGGAGATAGTCATGGAGGACACTCCCATTGTCGAGCAGGATCCTTCTATCCCTTCACAAGTTTTGGATTCCAGTGCGAAGAGCCATAGAAACCGCCTTGCGTATGAGCGTAAGCACCGATGAAAGGCTCTCCTAGTCAAGAAATCCTCCTTATAGAAGGAGGAAGAGAAGACCACATCTCCTTTTGTGTCCTCCTCTTTCCCTCCTTTTGCCCATGAACCTCCTTTGGCTCTCGCTCTGAGCACACATGTGCCCAGAAGGGTGCAAGTGTTCATTGCTCCTTCAATAGAGCCAACCTTGTTGACTTCCATCCTAGATGTCTTACATTTCCCAAAGCTCATGAACATGGTTAACACTTCGGTTGTGTCCACTATGGCTCTTTCCTCCTCTTCCTCAACACTCCTTATTACATCTATGGGGAGTTCACCTCCCCCAATGAAGAAGAAGGTAGAGCATTGCCCCTCCAACAATGGAGGATGTAAGAAGAGCCCACCCTCTTTGAAAGGTGGCCCCAAGCTAACTTGTTCTGTCTTAGTAACAAAACCAGTCCTAGCCTCCCTAGAGTTTTTCACCACTCTCGAGTCTCTCAGTGAGCCTAGCAGTGAACCTCAGGTACAAACTCCTCCGTCTACCGAGGTGAAACATTACACTCATGTTAAGTGCATGCATAACTCTCTGGATGAAGTCCTGACATTGTCAGCGATCTTTGCTAGGTCGTTGACCCTGGACCCACAAGAGGTAAGTGATAAAGACCTTACAGGTCCCTCTGCTTTGGCCCTTGTTATGGAAGGATCAGAAGCTCCTCCCCTTAACATTACACTATTGTAAGCTCGTCTTCCTTCCTTCGAGGATCTGGAGTTGGAGGCTGACGACCTCCTGGTCAACCAGTGTTAGGGGGAGGCCCTCTTCTCGATCTTTAGATTAGATGTGTGTGTGTGTTGTGACATGTGCTTCCATTGTGATTATGCTACATCTACCTGGATGACCCTCGTCACCCTTGTTGGTGCGTGGATATAGGCGTGGTGTTTGAGTTGTAAATCTTCCTCTATATGTATCATCATTCTTCTATGTTTGTGATTGACTTTCAATAAATTAGGGATGATGCAAAGCATCAAGAGCATCTAGGCCTCCTTCCATGTTGACCCAATTTTTTTATTTTACTTTGTCTTTTGTGCATTCTTCTTGATCTAGTTGGGGATTGATGATCTTTTGCCTCTTATCACAGTTACGTACATATATATAAATAAAGGCAGATCTGACCCTGCGTAACCAGATCCCTGTGTGCCCTCTGCGTGTGATCTATTTTCTTTACTTCTCACTTTATCTTTCTCTCATCTTTGCTTGAGTTGTCCCTTTCTTGTATGACAATGCGCCTTCTACATTCCTTAGTCTTTAGAAAACACATTCATTTCCAAATGAATCTTTTCTCAAAGACCCTTCACACGCTTCCTTGTTAGAATGGTGTTCTCAACTTAGAACCCTAATGGAACATGTTTTCTTCATTAGGGGCTCATAAAGAAAGGACTTGGCAATCCTCCTCTAAAGTGGGAACGGTTTTAGTCTTCTCCTCACATTAGAACATCTCCTTCCTTTCGAATTCCTTGATGAAGTGAACATCTTTCAAAATTATTCCTTGATGACGAATCAATTCGAAAAGGAAGACATTAAGCTTTTTGAATAGAGTGCCCCTTGAGTGGACCTCGCCTCTTCACGTCGGGTTCTCGAGGGACCCCTTTGAAAAGTGTTCAACAAAGTTCTATGGCATCTATCTTAGGGGCAACCTGACTAGACCGGCTTCACATCTCGACGTCTAGTTTGAGGGTAGCCCGACTAGACTATCCTTGCATCTTCACATTTAGCTTGGGGGCAGCCCGACTAGAACCTAGATTTCAAACAACACATCCCTTGAGTGGTCCCTCCTTCCTTTTGAGGGGTTCCTGAGGGACCCCTTTGAAAATCTTACAACTTAGCGATGGTTTATATGACTTTCCGTTCACTGGCCTGCACGACCGCTTCTTGTTGTGTTCTATCTGTGGGTAAACATGTCACCATCTCTAGATCTACGGAGTCTCCTTTGCTCGACTTCCTCCATGTGAGAGTTCTTGGGGGATACCTTCCTTGCAGATCTATGGGTATGTGAGGTACTTTTCTCAATCTCCCTCACGCGAGAGTACTTGAGGGATACCTTCCTTGTAGGTCTACGGGGCTGTAAGGTGCTTGTCCCGGTTTCCTTCATGTGAGAGATCTTGAAGGAAACCACCCTTGCAGGACCGTGAACTTGTAAGGTACTTTCGTGCTTCAGCTTTGTAGTTTCACGAAACTATGAAGTCCTTTCCTACACTTTCGGGTTCGCCAGACTATGCTCTACTTCCTTGCCAGTTTAGGTATACATCTCTTACTCTATTACTTATTTACTACTCTACTTTATCAAAGCGCTCATCAGTACTCATGCTCGCTAAAGTGGGGGAAAAATGTATCAACATGAATTTGCACCCCTAACACAAATTCCCTTTTGACCCTTAACACTTTATAAAATCAAAAGCGAAGGTTTAATTCCACTTAAGCCCGCTCCTTGCATTCCACTTGGCGCCTGGTTCGCGTGTCAGTGGGGGCGTTTCTATCGGGGATGCCCATGCGACGCGTAGATGTCGGCATGGCATGTAGATGTCTGCACGGCATGTAGACATCTACACGACACACTTATGTCCCTGGCAGATTCTTGCGGCTGAAGAATACAGAGGTGTTACATTTTTGATTGGAAGTTGAAGAGTAACATCCCTCTTTGACTAGGTGACCCGAATATGGCTGTTTTTCATCCATCTCTTCATAATCTTCACTCTTCCATCCATAGCATTTTTCAAGCAAAAGTTTGAGATAATTTTTGCAAGATCATTTGAGAATCTTTCTCCACCATTTGCATTCATTTCCAAGCTTTGTAGCAGCACCATTCACTCCATTGCAATAATCCACTACTATGTCACTCCAACAAGGCGAGCACAGGATAAATACTATGGCAACAAAGGCTTGAGTCCCTCTCATTCACTCCTCCACGAGCCTTGAGTGCTTTGGACGAAGGTGGTAAGGTCCTACGATCTATCCTTTGGCTTTTGATTGAGTAAGCATGTACTGTTTGTAGTGTTTTTATGTTGACATAGCTTGTAGTTTATTTTCTTCATGTTTTATCTCTACTATTCCAAACTTGGCTGTCCATGGAGGTGGAAACACCAAGATGGGGGTCTGACTGAGGTAGGCCCCTATACAACCCCAACAATTTCTCCCTTTATTGTGTGTAGGTGTAGAGAACTTGGAGCAAGCTGGCGAGGAGAGAATTGTACAAGATCATCTTCATCACCTTGGTGGTAATACATTTCCTTTATCGTATTCGTATCTGCATTTATTTTACTTAATCTCATTTTATCACTTCAAACATCTCTAGACTAGGTTGATAGTCTCCCTTTCAGAGTTAGATTTTTGTCTTTTCGGTTTTTTGGCCGTACAGACGCTAGCGCACCTATAAGATGCCAATGTGTTGCATTGTCATCTTGGAACTGCGCTTCTGTCCTTAGACAAAGAGCTACCTGAGACACAAATCTGTCTCTAAAGGTTGACTCATCTAGTCTCCTTCCAACATTCGGGATTGCAGAGTGATCGAAGGATGCAAAATCCTCATCATTCTCATCTTCGTCATCCTAATTTCCCCTTAGACTAAGGTGGGTTATGGCAGCCTTTCCTCTCTTGCCCTTTCATGACCTGGGGCCTTGTAGTGGGTGGTTCCCCTCTCTCATAGAAGGTAGTTGGGAGTCGGGATCAGGAAGGAAAATTACATTGGAACCTTCACTAAAAGAAAAGTTCTGACAAAGTTCGAAGATCCAAACCCCAACAAACAAAGATAGACGCGGGAATCGGAATTGGGATGGAAATTGGAACAAGAACTTTAGAAAAGTATTTAGTTCTGGTTCTGATCTGATGTCCAATTTCAAAACACACACAAAAGAAATCGGAAATCAAAATTGAGATGAAAACATGAACAAGAACTTTGGAAAAGTTCTTAGTTTCAGTTTCAGTTCGATGTCCGATTTTGACACAACAAAAAAATAAGGAGAAGCAGAAGTCAGGATCAAAATGAAAATATGAATTCACACTTTTAAGGGTGCAAGATTACGGTTTTGATCCGATACCCGAATTTGACATAACAAAAAAACACAAGGAAAAATTGAGATCGAGATGAAAATGAGAACTTGAACTTTGGAGAAGTATCAAGTGCCTGTGACAACTCAAAACCCAAACCCAAAAACAAAAGATAACAAAGACTTGGGAGAAAAAGACAACTCCCAAAACCCGAACAAGAACACCAAGGACAAAAGGAAAAGAAGGGGGACCCGTTTTGATCAAAAACAAAATGGGGTGGTTATGCAAGGCAAAACAAGATCCTTAGAGGACTGAAGTCTAACACTTGTCTCTAAGGTCTTGATATTGCATGAAATGTCTTGATTGGATGCTTGATTTGGCACTTGATTTGATGCTTGAATGCTTGAAACCTACATCACAATGTTAGCTCCAAAAACATGCATGAACACACATAAAATTTGACATCATGATAGGATCTTGAAATGTTGTTGTAGATGACTGATAAATATGCTCTTCAATGTTCTTTACAATAATATTTTCTCTTGTGAAATTTTCCTTAATGCTAGATTGCTTGAATTGATAAAAAGAGCTTGTATTTATAGGTAATTTTCTAATTTCCTAACAATTAAAATTCAAAATCCAACAATTGCAACTTGATTTGGGATCATAAAAAATACCGCCAAAAACATATTTTAAATTGGGTTCTGGAATCTAAAAGGGACCCATTCACCCTTGGGAAAATGGGTTATAAGATCTAAATCTAGGACACTCATTTTTCAAGGTGTTTAATGTGATGTTTGCAATTGTTTAATGCAAGTTCCCCTTTTGGAAAACAAGATTAATTAGGATTTTAAATGCATAAATGGTTCAATTAGAGGCTTAATTAAGTCCAATTTAATTAAGGGACCCAAACATAGTGTGAAAATGTAAAGGAGTACATTTTTCTACACTATAATGGTATACATTATTCTAACTCTTTTTGCAATAATGTATCTATACTATATTTGGTATGAGGCTCAACATAATTATTAAATTTGTGTAATCCCCAAGTAGGTCAATAGATAAAATTCTATCTATTCCCCATTAAACAAGAGTTTTTTTCTTTGGGTCATGGCATGTCGATATTCCTATCATGCCCTTCAAGAGGATTATGTGTGCATATAAATTTATCATAGAAATATTTTTCTTTTACAAGGTTCACTTAGATTATTGCAATCCAATGTGTCTACATTAGGTTCACCTTTTATCCATGAAATTAAATTCTCATGCATTGAAGATCTATATCACTATACTTTTTTATAATAGCACAAATACAATATTATTATTTAGTAGTAAATTAAAAATAAAAATAAAAAGCAAATCTTATTTGCAACCATGTGATTTTTAGGTAAATATCTTGCTTATAGATCTTTTTCTTGAAAATACTTGAAGAAGACTTTATGCTGATTTAAAAAAAAATGATATTCCACATGCAAATGCACCTTATGGGGAATTTCAATTATGTTTCTAATTCTCCACTTATATGCATCCCTAAAATCTATAGGTGCTTGAATCAACATTAGCTAATGGAACTTAGGTAAATTCGTATTAGTTGCACTCAAAGTTATAAAAAAATTAGGGTATCCTAATTGTGTTATCATATCTAACAATTCATTTTTTTATGTGTCAATAAGTCCTAGTTCCTATAAGTTGAGAAGCATAGCACATCACTTACTCAAATAGATAATAATTAGGAAATTATTGCAACATTGTCACAAGTCTATTTTGGTCACAAGTACACTATCTTATACATTCTTTTTTATAATTATTTCTACTATAGCCTAACTTAGTTGGTGTAACATCAAATTGAACAAAAAATATCATAATCTAGAGTGGGTTACAAACCTATTATTATAGTAATCCATAAGATACAATGTACATTCATGTATATGAAATCTTTAAGTGTGTGGTTATGACCACTATAGATGTCACCCTTCCACAATTCCACAACCTTTATTTTCTTTAATAAAATATATCCTATAGAATCATAGAAACTAATGAAAATATGACACATGGTAGGTAGTGGGTTCACTAAAGGCACTAGTGCAGATTCACTTAAATCATTCAAATTTGCATATGTGGTAATTTGGAAAAAGTGGTCACTAGAAAAGAGGAAAGGGGGCTAGTAACCTTATGAGATAAAAGGGATTTGCACATAGCTTAAGTCTCTAAAATCTAGGAAAACTAGCCAACAAAATATTAGAAGAAAAGTGCAAGGCATAACTAGTTTTTAGGGTTTTTTGACTTTAATGCATAGGAAGAGTATTTTTTTACAAAACCTTAGCAAGAATGACAAAAAAATACTAATTTTGATCACTAGTAAGGGTAGAGAGCCAAAAAGTTGAAAATACACTACCAATGTCTCTAGTTGGGGACTATTATTGTAGAGGAGCAATGCAAGAATCTAGGTCTCTAGGAAGTCGACCAAAAAAACCAAAAACACAACTAAACCAAAGCAAACCAGACAAAAAACAAGAAACTGTACAATATAATACATAAAATACATTGTTCATAGAAATAGACCTACTTTAAGAAAATTAGGGTTTCAAGAATTGTCAATGCATTGGCAATTCCAAAAATTCACCATTCATACTTTATAAAATATGAGAGTACACCATGAGTGTTGGCAATTAGATATGGTCCAAGCCAAGGGCATCAAATTTTCCATGTTTGCCCTTGTCCTGAGGTCTTGCATTCCATAATAAGACCATATAATCAACTTCAATTTTCCTTGCTTTTACTTTCTTATCAAAGAGATACTTCACCTATTGCCATTGCTTTTCAATTCTCTATTGTGCTAGCCTTCTAGTTTCATCCAATTCTATGAGTTAGTTTATCATGTTTGTCATAACATCACATATATCTTTATCATTATCTTGGATAAATTTGTAGGCAGGTAGAAAATTATTGATAAGAAATATTTCTTCCAACCCATATACTAGCTCATAAGGAGATTCGTTAGTGGCCTTCTTAATAGTCACTATATATCAACCCACAATGCAAGTCTGAGCTTTGAGCCCTAAGATTTTTTTTCCTATCATCATTTTATGATCTTCATCAAGATTTTGTTACTTGATTCTACTTGTCCATTTACCTCCAATGATAAGGGGATGAATAAAAGAGAATTATTCCATACTAGAGGAAAAAAGCTATGAACTCATCAGATCTGAAACATATTGCATTGTTAGTAATTAATTTAATCGATACTCCAAATCTAGTGATAATGATATCCAATATGAAGTCCATCACAACTTTTCTTGTGGCTTTCTTAGTGGGGACAACTTCAATCCATTTGGTGAAGTAATCTATTGCTACTAGGATCTATTTTTGCCCACCATGTAATGTCCCTTACCCGACTTTGCCACAAAATTCGCTTGTTGATTAGGTTTAGGGTTTCTTCTTTTTCAAATGGATGTTCTCTTTGACTAAGTAATCTTGGATTGAAGTCTACATTTAATATTTACACATGTACATATATCTAGATATCCAAATATAAATATAATCACAAATCAATAATAAAGACATATGAGGAGTGGCATGGGTAGAGTCATCTGAAGCTATCCATGTAAGCCCAAGAGCACAAGTGTCCTATCAGGACAACCCACCCCTTGGCCCCGAGCAACATGAACATCTCAGAGTGGTGTGCGTAGAGGAAACAATTGTTCTTGCTTTCTCTACCCATGCCATCACCTCAAAAGACACTTAACCTACTGGGGGAAGCCAACGAAGCTTATAAGTGGTTCCGGGCCTACCACCCCTCCATGGCCATAGTAGATTGTTAAGTGGGACCCCCACCCCTCCATGGCCATAGCGGATTGTTAAGTGGGGTTTTAAGGCACCACTTTTCTCAGGCCCTTCCTCCCTAGTAGGTTTGCAAACACTCAGAAGACAATCTTTTAGCAATCAAATACAGTTGCATTTATTACTGATTCTTTAAGTTAATATCAACATCATTATCATCATGATAATACTAAAGAAAGCATTACACCAATAATCAGATTAGCAATATCTATTTCTTATATTCATAATATGCTAAATATTATTGCTAAGTGAGTACATCACCTGAGTTGCTATATCTCTCCATGTTTCCTTACTCGCCTCCTTCAACCTTATACTAAATTGACCATAGGATGCGGACAATTCATAAATATACATAATCTACTTATGTTTATATTAAAGAGTGTTTATATTAAAGAGTCATCATTACTTATAAGTATCATTATTGAATAATCTTGTATATATATATATACATAATTATTCTTTTACTTATATCCATTAGTATTCATATTTATGTTTATATAATTATTCTTTCCTTATTCATATATATTCTTTA
This sequence comes from Sequoiadendron giganteum, assembly GCA_007115665.2. Lineage (NCBI taxonomy): Eukaryota > Viridiplantae > Streptophyta > Pinopsida > Cupressales > Cupressaceae > Sequoiadendron > Sequoiadendron giganteum. The sequence goes on along the minus strand of CM021106.1, from coordinate 574,800,676 downwards.
TTCGTTGCATATTATTCCTTATAAAATTTATCTATATCTATGCATATATACTTGTATGTCTATTAAATAATATATTTATATATATTAAATGGCTCTATATTCCAATGCATAACAATCATTGTTGTTGTTGTTCTGAATTGCAGATCATATTTCTCAAAATTTTCCCTCTTCCTTATTTTCCTTCCTTCTATTTATACCATTCAAGGTACGTGACTCGTCGGGGGAATGTATTGTTTGGTGAAAGAGGTGAATTTTCATAAAATATATCCCTTTGTTAGATTTAATTGCTGCCTTTAAAGGCTTATAATCACAATAATATCTATTTTTGAAAATAATATATTATTACTAATAATTATGATATTTCAGATTATATACTTATTTTATTATTTTATTTTTATGTTTTATTGAACATATTTTTAACATTAAAGTTAATAATAAAACCACTTTTCTAATATCTTATTATTATTTTATTCTAATGTATTACAATCTTTGATGTGTAATGATTATAATATTTATTTATTATTATTATTTTTGATATTAAATTATTTAATGTAATAACAATAATTTGCCTATATATTATTATTATATTTGTTATTTCATATTTATATATTTCTATGGTACACATTTATTTAATATTTAATATTAATATTTCTATTTATTTTATTTATTAATTTATTTGTATTTTAACACTTGGTCTTTATGGTATTGCTATTTCGGGGACATGATAGTCCTCCTTGCCCAAGATTGCTTGCCCTCAAGCAATCATGATCTAAGATGTGTGATTTTAAGATGTTTCTTGTGGTGATGCTATTATCTTTGATAGGAGTTGGAAGTTCTAACCCAAATGATGGTTACTCTAGTAATGAGGACAATGTATTGACTAATATTCTTAAGTTCTACTATTTCTCCATAACTCCGAAAATAAACGAGTTAGAGTTTGTGACTCAGTACAACTTAAAACCACATGAATAAAAAATTAAACAAACACCCAAGTAGCTCAACCAAGCAGGAAAGTAGCTCAACTAGGCAATCAAGTAGCTCGAGTAGGCAAAAAACTAGCTTAAGTAGGAAATAAAGTAGCTCAAGCAAACATGTAAGTATCTTAAGAACACAAGCTGGTAGCTCAAGCGCACAAGTAGGTAGCTCAAGCACACAGGCGGTAGCTCAAGCACATAGGAAAGTAGCTCAAGCACATCGGTAGCTCAAGCAAACAAGCAACCAACTCAAGCAAGTAGGCAACTAGCTCAAGTAGACAAGCAAGGAGCTATAGCATGCAAACAACTAGCTCAAGCAAGTAGGAAACTAGCTCAAGTAGACAAGTAGGTAGCTCAAGCATGCAAGCAAGTAGCTCAAGCAAGTAGGCAACTAGCTCAAGTGGACAAGCAGGTAGCTCAAGCATGTAGGAAACTAGCTCAAGCAAGTAGGCAACTATCTCAAGTAGACAAGAAAGAAGCTCAAACACGCAAGAAAGTAGCTCAAGCAAGTAGGCATGTGGCTTAAGTAGACAAGAAAGTAGCTCAAGCACACATAGGATGGCAAGACAAATGATCTGATACCACTGTAATGTCCCTTACTCGACTTTGCCCCATAATTCGCTTGTTGATTAGGTTTAGGGTTTCTTATTTTTCAAATGAGTGTTCTCTTTGACTAAGTAATCTTGGATTGAAGTCTGCATTTAATATTTCCACATGTACATATATCTACTAGCATTAATATCTAGATATCCAAATATAAATATAATCACAAATCAATAATAAAGATATATGAGGAGTGGCATGGGTAGAGTCATCTGAAGCTATCCATCTAAGCCCAAGAGAGCACAAGCATCCTATCAGGACAACCCACCCCTTGGCCTTGAGTGACGTGCTTAGAGGAAACACTTGTACTTGCTTTCTCTACCTGTGCCATCACCTCAGAAGACACTTAACCTACTGGGGGAAGCCAACAAAGCTTATAAGTGGTTCCGGGCCTACCACCCCTAAATGGTGACAATAGATTGTTAAGTGGGACCCCCACCCCTCCATGGCCGTAGCGAATTGTTAAGTGGGGTTTTAAGGCACCACTTTTCTTAGGACCTTCCTCCCAGTAGGCTTGCAAACACTCAGAAGACAATCTTTTAGCAATCAAATACATTTGCATTTATTATTGATTCTTTAAGTTAATATCAACATCATTATCATCATGATAATACTAAAGAAAGCATTACACCAATAATCAGATTAGCAATATCTATTTCTTATATTCAAAATATGCTAAATATTATTGCTAAGTGAGTACATCACCTGAGTTTCTATATCTCTCCATGTTTCCTTGCCTCCTTCAACCTTATACTGAATTGATCATAGGATGAGGACTATTCATAAATATACATAATCTACTTATGTTTTTATTAAAGAGTCATCATTACTCATAAGTATCATTATTGCATAATCATGTATATATATAATTATTATTTTACTTATATCCATTAGTATTCATATTTATGTTTATATAATTATTCTTTTCTTATTCATATATATGATTTATTCATTGCATATTATTTCTTATAAAATTTATCTATATCTATGCATATATACTTGTATGCCTATTAAATAATATATATAAAATGGTTCTATATTCCAATGCATAACAATCATTGTTGCTGTTGTTCTGAATTGCAGATCGTATTTCTCAATGTTTTTCCCTCTTCCTTATTTTCCTTCCATCTATTTATACCATTCAAGGTAGGTGACTTATCAGGGGAATGCATTGTTTGGTGAAAGAGGTGACTTTTCATAAAATATATCCCTTTTTTAGATTTAATTGCTGCCTTTAAAGGCTTATTATTACAATAATATCTATTTTTGAAAATAATATATTATTACTAATAATTATGATATTTCAGATTATATAATTTTATTATTTTATTTTGATGTTTTATTGAACATATTTTAACATTAAAGTTAATAATAAAGCCACTTTGCTAATATCTTATTATTATTTTATTCTAATGTATTACAATCTTTGATGTGTAATGATTATAATATTTATTTATTATTATTACTTTTGATATTAAATTATTTAATGTAATAACAATAATTTGCGTATATATTATTATTATATTTGTTATTTCATATTTATATATTGATATGGTACACATTTATTTTATATTTAATATTAATATTGCTATTTATTTTATTTATTAATTTATTTGTATTTTAACACTTGGTCTTTATGGTATTGCTATTTCGGGGACATGACACAACACTAGATTTTTTTGTGATTTATCCATTGAAATTAATTCCCAATTGTTGAAAAGGGGATTCCATAGAAATTGGTCTTAAGGAAAAAGTTATAGAGTATTTCAACTTACCTAAAGACCTTTGACAAGCATCACATTTTCTTACTAATTTTTGTTTTTGCAAATAAAGGACACCAGTAACCTGGTCTGAGAATCTTATGTGTAGTTTTTTGGCCATAAATGTACTCCACTATGTATATCATTTAGAATTTGGATAGCCTTTACTTCATCTACACAGTTAAGTAGTACTCTGACTTTGTTTCTCCAATACAATTCACCTTACAATACAATATACTTGATAAAGTGCAGTTTGAGTGTCTTTTTTATATTTTAATTCATACTTCTAGGACATGCCATATTTTGTAAATAATACACAATATCCGTATACCAAGGAGATGATTGCAGATTGCAATCCATTGAGGGAGTGATTGTTTCTAGATAATTTACTTGATTTACCTCAATATTTGACTCAACCATGGGATTAGCCAATCCTTGTCATTTTGACAAGATTTATGATTTGAATATCAATATTAAATTATTGGATATTTTTAATCCATCTACATCTCCTACATCTTCTCCTTGTTACCTCTCGTTGAGTGAATATATCTTTAACAAAAATATCAGGAACGTAAGAAACAATTTCAATCCCTACCAAATAAGGTCTAAAATTCTTCACAACATTCATAAGAGCACAGGCTTGGTTTTCTATTATATCATACTTTAGTTCAACAACTTGAAGATATTTTCTAAATAAAGCAATATAATTCTCATATCCTTCTTCATTCTTTTGTAGTAGGACAACAATTATAGTATGAAAAAAAGCAAAAGAAAATAATTGAAAAGGCTTTGAAAAATATAGATTTCAAAATAAGAGCCATATTTATTGCTTCTTTTATAATTTTGAAAGCCTTGGTTGGATCTTCCAGGTATGAGATAGATTTACTCTTCTTGAGAATATTGGAAATGGATTTTTAATTCAAAAAAAATTGTAACAAATATCCTAACAAAGTTCACTTTCCCAAATAAATACAAAACGCCTTTAATAGTTATAAGTTGGAGAATCTTGAAAATAAGATCTAATCTATAAAGTTTCCAATATATAGGCTCTGCCTGTGAAAGCGAAATCTTCAGATTGCGATTTTCTATAAGAGGCGAATTACTCTGAAACATCAAAATAGACCAAGCATAAGGCAAAATAAAAAGGAAAAAGCGACAAAATTCACTTGCGAAGTATATAAAATATTATGAAGAATTGAATAAGTTAGAAAGAGCAAATTGTTGCAAGACCAGTAAAAGAAGTTACAATAGATAAAGAGTATAAAGCAATTTCTTTAGATTTTTTACTTATCCTTTTGTTTTTACAAAAATAGGTAAAACTTTTTATTTTATAACTTTACTTTTATTATCCTTTAGACTAACAATTTCAGGCACAAAATTGACAAATTGGCCTAGAAAAGGTTGCAAACAATGGAAAATTTGGAACCAGATAAAACTCAAAAAGAAAAGGCCTCTATAGGAACGCAATATCAGTGCAAGGCATGGGAATATTCAGAAATCCACACAATTGATGTCTCAGACGAAATAGAGGAAGACACAAGGATTCTAGAAGACTTGACAGTAATATGCAAATTCATTGGTTCAAGATTTGCAAGAGAAAAGATTAGTGAATGGAGTGAAAAGACTTGGAAATCACCAGTATTGGTTAGATTTCTGCTCAAAGGCTTCTTCATTGCAGTATTTGCCACAGAGGAAGAAAAAGAAAAAATCCTACAGGGTGGACTATGAGAGATGGAGGGGCACCCCTTGTATATGCAAAAATGGATCCCAAATTTTAACCCACTCGAGATTGAATCCTATGAGAGACCAGTGTGGATCAGGCTATATAACCTACGACTGGAATATTGGGCAGAAGGGTGTTTGGAGAAGATAGGTCATTCTTTGGGAACTTTGATGGATATTGATGTAGACATATTTAACGGGGACTCAAGCATCTACGCTAGGATACAAATAGCAGCTATTAACAGGGTCCCCAAGGAAATTCTCTTGCGCACGGAGGGTGAACATTGGAAGCAAGCAATAGAAGTTGAGGAAATAACTTTTTTTTGCATCAACTGTGGAAGCCGAAAGCATAAGGAGGAGGATTGCAAAAAGAGAATGATAAAGGAAAACTAGAAAAAGAAGCAGCCACAGGATAAGGGAAAGGAAGCCTCAAAGAAGAAGCAGCCACAAAGGTTGATATGGAGGAAAAAATTAAACGACAATTCTGCAAGTCAAAATACCAACCCACAAGACAAAATGGTTACACCACACATCAAAATGACAACAAAAGAAAGAAGTGTGAAAGAAGAAAGCCTTTCAAGGATCCAGACAGATTCAAGGAAAACAGGTAACAACATAGAAAGTGAAAAGGCAGCAGTAAATAAGAAAACGTACACCTTGGTTGGCAATAGAGAAAACCCTACAAATCTAGAAGTAGTGGAAACAAATTTAGAGGATTTAATTGAAGAAGAAGAGCAGTTGGACACCGATGAACTAGATATCATTGACCCAAGAAGTATCAACCAAACGGCTGCAAAGTTTATGGGTAGAAGCAAAAAAGGCAGAGGAAGGAAAATAAACAAACAAAAGCGTGAAGAGGAAGCAGCAGAAAAAGGACTAAAAAGAATCTCTAGTTTTCTAAACACCAAGGGAGGAAAACCCTCCCTTAGGGGGCAATGAAGATCGTCACATGGAATGTCAGGGGCTTGCCCCTGACAAATGACGCTTAATCAAGCGTCATCTAGAGAAAATGCCGACAAACATTGTAATGCTACAAGAAACCAAACTAAATAATCAAGAAGCTAAGATATTCTTAAAATATTGCAAACCATGGGCTGGAGTATGTTAGGAAGCTACAAGAACGTCTACTGGATTGGCTATATTATGGAAAGATAACAGACTCACAGTTAACATAACCCAAATGCAGAACAATTGGATGGAAGGCATGATTTCAGAAGGCATCATTAACTATAACCTTTTCAATGTCTATGGCCCAACTAAAACAGAGGACAAGAAGGAAACATGGAATGCAATCAGAAAAAGAATAAGACAAAATAATGACCAACCTTTCATCATTGGTGGGGATTTTAATGCCATCACTGAAATCTCAGAAAAGAATGGAGGTGTGATGAAAGTTAATAGAAACATGCTGGATCTTAGGGAGTTTGTAGAGGAGATAAAAGGCGTGGATTGCCAAACAACCAATGGGATCTTCACTTGGACCAATCGCAGAATGGGCTTTACCAAAATTGTAGAGAGGTTAGACAAATTCCTTATTTCCTCTAGCTGGTTGGAAGGGGTGGCCACAATAGGCGCTGAAATTCTCCCAGTATCAGCCTCAGATCATTATCGTGTTATGTTGAGAATTCACACAGGACAAAATGAGTCAAAGAGCTACTTTAAATTTGAAAGAATGTGGTGGAGAGAGGAAATTCTGCTACCTACTATCGAGTCCTGGTGGAACAAGAGTAAAATCAAAGGTACACCAAGCTATATTTTCATGAAAAAACTACAAGAGTTGAAAGAGAAATTGAAAGAATGGAACAAAGAAGTATTCAAAAACATCTTTAAGGAAAAAGAAAAGGTGGAAGAAGTGCTGGAAGAATTAAATAACAAGGTAATTAAGTTTGGGATGTTCCAAGAAGACTACCTTTTGGAGTAGAAGCTAAAGGCCTATCACAAAGAGCTATTGGAAAGAGAAGAAATCTATTGGAGAGACAAAAGCAGAGAAACATGGCTAAAAAAAGGTGACAAGAACACAAAATACTTTCACGCAACAACAAAAATGCGGGTGATTAAAAATAAAGTCAAAGAAATAAGGAAAGAGAATGAAGAAATAATAAAAAGCAAGAATGACATAGAAGATGAAGCAGTCTGTTACTTCCAGAAAATTCTGGCTACTAAAGCAGAGGCAAAACTAGATAATAGTATTCAACTACTAGAATGCATCCCAAACTGTGTCTCAAACATAGACAACAAGATGCTATCAAAGCCTATAACGCTGGAAGATGTAAAAAAAGCCACCTTTCAATTGCACCCTGATAAAGCGCTAGGGCCTGATGGTTTCCCGGTTAGCTTTTATCAAAAATGTTGGCATATAATTGGAAGAGAGGTTTGGGAGGTAGTCGAAGAATTCTAAAAAAAGAAGAGGTTTGTGAAAGACATCAATAATACAATTATAGTCATAATACCCAAAAAGCAGGCTTGCGAGTCCTATAATGATTATAGACCGATATCTTTGTGCAACTCAATCTATAAGATAATTTCTAAGGTATTGGCAAATAAACTCAAAAGGATTCTGAACTCAATCATATAAGAAGAGAAAAGTGGCTTTTGTCCAAGCAAAGAAATAATAGACAATATAATTGTAGCCAACGAAACAATTCACACAATGACCACAAAAAAAAAAAAAAGGGATGATGATCAAACTGGACATTAGCAAAGCATAGGACAATGTGAAATGGGGTTTCTTGTTTAAAGTTCTTCAAAAGTTTGGAATTGACAAAGAGTGGATTGCCCTTATAAAGCAATGTGTATCAACAATAAGATATTCGCTATGTGTTAATGGATCTATGTGCGGTTTCTTCCTTGCAACAAATGGCTTAAGGCAGGGTGACCCTCTGTCACCATTCCTATTCATAATTATGGCAGAAGCCATGGGAAGATATTTCAAGCAAAAAAGAGAAGAAAATAGGTGGAAAGGAATCAAAGTTATTCAAGGAATCAATTCGATAACACATACCCAATTTGCAGATGACACATCATTATTTGGGGAAGCCAATATGATTGAGACAAAAGTAATCAAAGAGGCACTTGATGATTACGCTAGATGCTCAGGACAAGTGGTAAATAAAGAAAAGTCTGCTATTACTTTCTTTAACACTAGCAAAGGAGTCCAGGACAAAATTGCTAAGTATCTTGGATTCTCAATTGCTACCATTCCTACAAAATACCTTGGGGCTCCTCTAATCACTGCAAACTATCAAACACAACATTAGATAAAGACAATAGAAAAATGCAAAAATAAATCATCTGCATGGAAAAATAAGTGGCTAACACTTGCTGGAAAGATATTAATGATTAAAGCTGTCCTATCGGCTGTACCTACATATGTAATGTCTTGTTTTCAGCTAAATCGGAAAGCAGAAGCCACTATGGAAAGCTTTCTTAAGAAATTTCTTTGGGAAGGTGCTATAGAAGAGAAAAAGATACCATTGGTGCAGTGGGAAAAATCTTGTTTGGCCAAAGAAGCAGGGGGAGCAGGCTTAAGAAGGATGAGAGAACAAAATCTAGCTCTAGGGGCTAAGCTTACATGGAAAATGTACCGAGAACCAAATCGGTTATGGTGCAAAATCTTTCAGGGGAAGTACTTGGATAGAAATGATCCCAAAATAATATTAACAATAAGAGATACTAAAAGAGGCTCACCTATTTGGATTTTTCTTTGGAATAGTAGGAAAATAATAACTGACCATATCACTTGGAAAGTAAATAATGGAAAACTAGCCAACTTCTGGATAGATTCTTGGAACAGATACAGGCCATTGGAAGAAATGGAAGGCATTAAGGACCACATAGAACAAAGAACAAACCAAGTGGGCAGCAAGGTCAGAGATTACATAAAAGTAAATAATCCAAAGTTCAACAATCAATTTGAATGGATTAACACAAGGTTTCTACCAATTCTAGAAGAGATGCAAACAAGGTTAAGACAAGAGCTACAAGGCAGGAAAATTATAGTATCAGAGGAAGAAGATGAGATAATTTGGTGTGGTACTCGCTCAGGAGAATACTCGATTAAATTGGGCTATCAGATTCAAAGTGCCTTGAAGGATAAACCCGATTGGCCATTGAAAGTATGTTGGCACACAACAATCCTACCCAAGGCAGGAGCCTTTCTTTGGACAACCCTCCATAAAGGAATTTTAACAATAGATAGGCTAGAAAGAAGGGGTATACATGGCCCCAATAGATGCATCATGTGTTGTAAAAATAATGAAGCGACCAATCATCTGCTTTTGAATTGTGAATATGCTTCTAAGTGTTGGGATTGGATCCAAGACATTCTGGGTTGGAGTGGAGCAAGACCAAATAACCTCATTGACTGGATGAATAGTTGGCCAAAGGGAAAAAAAATACTGTATGGTCAAAACTATGGGTGGTAGCACCTTCCATGTTAGTATGGCATATATGGAAAGAAAGAAATCGAAGATTTTTTCAAGAAAAAAACATGGAAGAAAGTGTGATGATAAAAAAAATAGAGGAGAGCATGTGTGAACTCTTAAATGTGAGATGCACGATAAAAAATGGCACCATATACACAAAATGGGATGAGGAGCTACAAAAAAGATGGGTCAGATTGAGAAGGCCCAAGGGACAATTCATAGACAAATCAAAAATCAGGAAAGAAGCCAAATGGTGTGGACCAAAACAAGGGGGGTATAAGGTAAACTTTGACGATGCAGCCAAAGGAAATCCTGGAATAGTCGACGTTGGTTGCATAATTAGAGACAATCAAGGAAAGTGCATTTGGGCACTCTCAAGGAAGATTGGAACTACCACAAATAATGAGGTAGAAATGGAAGCTATGGCATTAGGATTGTGGTTGTGCATTGAAAAAGGTATCAAGCAAGTAGTCATTGAAGGAGATTCTTTGTTATGTATACAAGCAATAACCAAAAAAGAGACCCCCAATTGGAAACTAAAAAGCTGGATTAAGAAAATTTGGGAGTTACTAGAAAAACTAGAAGATTTTAAAATCAAGCACGTATATAGTGTTGGTATGTGGTGATTGATCATTCTATATTGTACACTCTTCATGCATCCTCGCCGGGGTCTGGTGCCGGGGCAGGCCTTGGGCGGGGGTTCGGGGGCGGTAGCCCCCGAGAAATTTTTTTGTCCTGCTTTTTCGCGAAATTATTGAAAAAGGGAAAAATCACAAAAAGGGAAAAAACCCCGATTTTGTATAACCCTAATTTATAAAGGGTTTAGGATAGAGTTACAGTATCATAAGAAACAGGTGATTATTCGCGATATTGTAATAGGGTTTTGCACTGGTTAATAATATCATTGGATGGTTGCGGTTTGGTGGATGTAGCCCACATTGGGTGAACCACGTTAAATTCTCTGTGTTAATTTTATGTGTGATTTTATTTCTGGTTTATTTGATAAAATCTGCGTTTAGCTTTTAGATATCTGCCTTTGAAAACCTAACATATAGAGAAGCAAACGGTGCGGAAGACTTGTTGGCAAACATTGGGGCCAAATAGGAAATGGAAATCAGGGTGGATAATAACACAAGGAGTTGGGAAGGGCTCACATAGCTACTACAAAAAGAGCAAAGCAATCACAAATAAGATTGCAGATTGAAACAATAGAAGGCTTTAAGGAAGTGGCCTATTAGACAATTTAAGTTTGGCACCTAAAAATAACCCAAGTTAATAACTGTGAAGCCTAAGACCCCAAAATCTTATCCTAAAACACCTCGTAAGTTCCAAAAAGAGGCGGGCATTTGGATAGGCCGACCCCTTAAATTGAAACCAAGCTGGAAACCCAAAATTGTAAACATGTTCGACTAGCAATAAACGAACAGATCCAAGATGTAGGTCTGAAATATTAATTAGCCAACACAGGGGAAGATCTGGTGTGAAAGTTGGAATACTTCAGAGAAACTGGAAAAAGAAAAGGTTCACAAGTGTGCAGAAAGGCACATACGTTAGAACACATGCTTTTAGATCTGGGAATAATCCAACATGCTAGGAAAATCTAGATCAACCCCGTGATGAGAAATTTGGTCTAGCCTTGTAGAAACTCAGGCCTCATACAAGAAATGAGCATTGATACAGGCTAGTTGTCAGGAACTTCTATAAAGTCAAAACCATTGTTTTGTAAGGGATCCCTCCAGAGGATAGTGCCCACAAGGTTACCTGAAATCCTGGAGTTTGGTATTTGAGCCTTACAAGTTCATCTACACTTTACCCGACCAGCGGCAACCTAAATCAAAAGTAAAGGTTTAACCAAAGGTCAAAATAACACTGCCTTTAGGAGAATAACAAGAGATGAAAACTCTTTGGTAGCTAAATGTTAGTCTAAAAATTTCCCAAACAAATAGACCCGGTCTTCACTTGGTTAGTAGGCGCACAACAATTGATTCACATGGTCTTCTCAGAAGGATTGCATAACGCTGCATTAAAAACGTTGAATAGATCAACTAGGGAAAACATCCCAAACAAAAAGCTGCCAATAATTTTTACTAAATAGCTACTACAAATCGAGCTTAAAGAAAGATCTTCTAGTCTATCAATGCATTACTTAACCATAGAAGAACACCATACATTATTCAATGCCGGCAAAAATACCCAACTGTTAACAACAAAGGAAAATAAATGAAAGCAAAATTCGTAATAGAGTCTGTGCATCCCACAAAAAGAAAAGATGGGTTCAAACGAAACACTTCATACTATCAATATTTCATACAAAATTTTTAAGTATCTGAGAATAAAAATCGAGCACGCCCATTTTTTTCTCACCCTTACTAATAAATTCATTAAAAAATCGATTACATTTAACCCAGAATGAAGGGTTCCACCTAAAAAGGGCGTGTTCTAAAATGAAATCTACCTCACCAAATACAGAAAACCCTCCTACAGTAAAACCTTGTTAGCTTCAAAAAACTATAGTTGCACTTCCACTAAGAGTCTTGCACGGACTGGAAGGCAGGGGAGACTTTCAATGGTGGACCTGCTCCATTCCTCAAGAGGGCCGCTCACAATTCTTCTTTGAAGCCTCTGAGTAGTGTTGGCTAGCCAATATTCTGGTCCAAATTGGGAAACAATTCTCAGATACAAGAAATTCTTATCACCTCAAATCTTGTGGAGTGCTGGTTTTTACATGATTCATCTCACTTGAACTTAGGTAACCCTTGTCTTGCACCTTGAAATCAGCCTTTACTTCTAATTTGTCTGGATCCTAAAGAAATTTTCTCAACTATGTTCAGAAATCCGGATCACAAAAGCAAGCTGGCCTTTGGAACAAGCCGCTAAGGCTATCTTCTCCCCTAATCTGAAGAGAAAAGTTAAAAATAACAGATGAGAAAAAGGAAGGCTAATAGAATATCCTTGAGAAAATCTGTGCCCATATGGCTTCGTTGAGGAAGATTCACACATGCCAAAGGTCATTTCATCCACCAAACCAAATGGGACTCGACCATGGTTAATTTACCACTCAACCATGTCATCGTCCTTGTGGCTTGCCTTTCTATGACAGAATAACAACAACAAAACAACAAGAACAAGCATAAAGTTCTTTGGGATTTGTTGGCCATTGGGACCTACCCCCACTGTCTTGGTAGGACTTACTTAACAAAAAATAAATAAAATAAGTTTGAGAATCTTATCAATTGTTGCAGCATACTCTATGTCTATTATTATCCCTTACTTTGATACTATATGGCCTAGAAGCTTTCCTTTTGTAACCCCAAATACACATTTCTTAGGGTTAAGAGATATACCAAATTCAAGAGCCCTAGAAAATATCTGCTCAAGATGCATGCAATGATATTTTTCCCTTTTAGAAAAAGTATTCAAGTCTTCTTGGTATACCATCATAATTATATCAATAAGATATGAAAATGTAACATTCATTTCTCTTTGGAATGTTGCTCCAATGTTACTTAACCCAAATGACATTATAACATAGACATAGGTGCCCCATGGTGTAGTGAATGTAGTCTTATACTGCTCTAACTCTTTTAATTTCACCTAATTGTGTTCTGAGAAGCCATCTATCATGGACAACAAATCACAACCAATAATTTTTTGCAACATTGCCTCCATGTTAGGCAATGTATACTTGTCCTTTAATGAAGATACATTTAGATTTCTAAAGTCTACACATAGTCTAATGTCTCCATTTTTCTTTTTGACTAGCACTAGATTAGAAACCCAAGTGGAATGTCTAATAGGCTTAATGATTCCTCTATCCCTAAGATTCATTAATTCTTATTGCATCTTAGATACCAAAATAGGATTAATTGGTCTCTACTTTTGTCTGAAGGGTTTAGCATTTGACTTTAAAGGGACCTCATGCTGAAATAATTCCTCTTTGTATGCCTTCAAATCATCATAAAACCAAGCAAACACATGCTTATATTTCCTAAGAAAGGAAATAAGCATTTCTCTAATTTTTAGGTTCAACTTTTTACCAATTTATACCTTTTTAGGTTCATTATCTGTCCCCAAATTTATCTCTTCTAGGTCTTATTTATGTGCAGGGGTTGGCTTTTCATTATCCTTATTAGTACTATCAAAGATCCTTTCCAAAGCTACTAGCCCTTTTGAGATTTTATTTATTTTCAACTGGATGACTTCATTCCCAAATATAGTTTCCTTTCCATCAACTATCTCAAAAAACCTAGAAATCAATCTCGTGGCTATGATATTCATCTACACACTATAGAAAATTAAGTAAATATTGGTCATCACTGAATACCTACCAATTGAAAATATTATCTAGAACATAAGGTCTAGTCTTCACCTCAAATTTTTATATCCTAGAAAAAGTTATATCATTAGGTCTAAGGGTAACATTGGCAATAAAATCTACCATTACATTTTTTGACCATTCCATCCAATCTATGAAAAATACACCAAACATTTCAATGGTGTCCAAAAAATAACCTTGTATTTCTTTAGTATTTTATGTTTAGAAAAATATTTGGCTATAACTTGGGAGACTACTAACTCAGAGTCCCCTATAACCCTAAGTTTCTTGATATTATATTTGAGGACCACATTCAATCCTAAAATAGTGCTTCATACTCTACAACATTATTTGTACATTCAAATTTTAGAGAGAATGAGTACTTGTAGGACTTACCTTTTGGTGATATAATGATCACCCCAACACTCGATCCTTCATTTGAACATGATCCATCAAAATACATGGACCATAAATCATTCTCTTGAACATGTTATTTCACTTATTGAGCCATTGGTGCAAATTTTTCCTTCTAAGATGAAGAATCATCAACCTTGAAATTATCCATATAGCATCAATGAATTATTCTTCTTCATATTCTTGTAGATCTTCCACAAGAGTAGAAAACCTTTTTTCTCTATTTAGTTTCAAATTATTTACATTGATATGGATCATGATATATGATAAATCCAATTGCATGCTTCCTCTAGACACTACATACCATTTTCTTGATAGTAACATCCCATATTGAGGTGGGATGTCTACTACTATAACATTCATCATGAATTCCTTTTTAGGGAAACAACAAGTCTAAATTGCACATCCTTCATGATTCCCATAAGTAAAAATTCTCTAGAATCCATGGAAAATAATTTACCATATGCTTTAATGATCTACAATCCTAATTCTTTCATGATTGCCAAAGGAATAATGTTAGTGGACGCTCCAAAATTTATCATGCAATTTTTGATTAATTTGTCAATTATCTATAAAGTGACATAAAAGGGATCTACTTGAGTGGGACACTTTGTTAGAGTTACACTTAAACAGGTTAGGTATCTCAATATTAACTTCATGCTTGACTTTGTTTAAATATTTCTTACCCTTTTTAGGTAAAGTAACTACCTTCTTCTTATTAGTAGAGGCTATAGTTGCACCATTGATAAGGGAAATTGCCTTCTCTTTATGTTCCTCTACCCTCATCATTTTCAAAAAATGAACATACACTCTGATTTGTGGTAGAACTTGAGCCATGTCCATAGAGATGTACTTAGGGATGTCATAACATTGATTAGTTGGCAAGACTTGATTACCAGCATTTTCATCTTTGTTTTGCACCTCAATTCCTTGAGTACACCTGACATTTTCCTTTTCTTGTTTTGCTTTCATATTTTGATATTTAGCCTTTATAAGAGGAGACACAATTTGATTTAGAGGCTTTTCAATACCTTTTCCTTTATATTCTAAGTTCCCATTCTTTATCGCAAGCTTTTCTTACTACTTGATAAGAAATTTATCCTTCATCTCTTTTTTCCCTCCTTTATGAAGATACTTAATGCTCTTCCTTGATCATTATTAATTTCTCTATTTCTCAAATTATAATTATTCTTAACTTGAGCAATGGCAGCAACAGTTAGTGCTCTGATTTATTCACCTAAATTCCTTCTCAATCTAATATTAGATTTAGATGTCTCAACATTATGCACATAATCATGTTCTTCTTCATTATCAATTTTTTTGTTGATGGTAGTTACAATTATGAAATATTCTATCATGGGTATCTGCTTTAATGCATCCTTCATTAGTGGAATAATCTTCACTTTTTGAACACACTATAGTTTATATCATAATAACATCATGATTTTCATCATTGGAGTTTTCACAATCATCACAAGGATTAGGATGATCTTCAAAAGATAATGCAATCATGCACTATTGAGGAGAATGAGGTAATTGGCAAGCCATACACCAAGGGTTATCCTCTACAAGATTTACATTATTTCCTTTTAGACATTTGATCAAGAGTTCCTCTGTTAGGTGCTACCATTTGGTTTTTTTGGACAAGTTTTCCATTGTGCTAGTTTGTATTATAAGGCTAGTTAGATAGTTTAGGAATCCTATCTTGCTTTTGATAGTTACGTTTATCATGGGATAAACCTTTTTAACTTATTTCCACATTATAACTTAAATATTTTAAGGAACTCATAACCTTATCAAGATTGTCTTTAAATGACGAGGCCTTAACTTGACGTCCCTTAAGATTTTGTAATATCTTTATATAATCTTTTTTTCTAACTTTTTTGGATGCTTTTATGTTATTTTCAATATGTATAGCTATTTTAAAAACATCTCTTAAATATTGAGGATCTTTGTCTCTTAATTCATAACCCAATTTTGCATCATAGGCATTACAATATAGAACTAAACACATACGTTCACTTGGTCTCATATACTGTGGAATTTTATTCATGACCTCGATGAATCTAGTGTTAAAATCTGAGATAGATTATACCCTTTATTGATACTAGTGAATTCATTTATAATAAATTTAGGGTTAGTTTTGTCACCATATTTCTCTTTAAAAATCCTTTCAAATTCATCCCATACCTAATGCTAGCATCGATTAAACCTTTGTACCATTCCCTTGCATCATCTATAGGAGACTACATAAATAATTTCATCACTACATCCTCATCTTCTATTTCAAAATCATCTATCAAATTTAGAAAGGTTAAAAAATGTTCTTCCCTTAATAATGCATTATTGCCAGAGAATATAGATAATACATTTGTAATATCATTGGGAAAAAAATGGGTACCCAAGGATATCAGTAAAATCCAACTATCTGTATCTCTCTAATTTCAAGGTTCTTCTTGTTGGGAAGTTCCCTATAACAAGATTTACTTGGGGGTTAGCTTGAACATTTTTCAAGTTAGTAACATTTTGACCCCTTTGTGGATTAAGATTATGTCCACCCACTGACCACTGACATTTGGATTATACTGTTGATAATTTGCATAACCCCCAAAATTTTGTTGTGGTAGACTTACTTGAGGTTGTGGGTTATGTGTGGGTATTCTTTGATTTATTGGGGTACTTACTTGGGCATAAGATGTTTGAACAATTCTTTTATGTGGACCAAAGGTAATAATACTTGTCACAAGGGTATTTTGTATAGAACTTATAGGAATATTTTAGAAATTTAGACTTTTGGTAGGAAGAGCTTGAGAATTAGAACTAGAGATAGATGGATTTCATGATCCATAAGACAAGTTTAGAGCATTTATCCTTATTTTCATGTCATCTTTGATTCTAATGCTTTCCATTCTTTCTAACTCTATCTTGAGGTCTTCAACCTTTTTTTGTAACTCTCCTTTGGTCTGGATATGTAGTCCAGGTGTAGATGTCTTTTTGAAGATAAATTAACATTTGAATGTCTATACAAAATAGCATGAGAATTGGGAGGAGTTAATCCTGATGATAAATTATTTGGTTGACTAGAAGGCTTATTTACATGATTATTTTAAAAATTTATGGTTACAACCACAATTGGAGAACTTACTTTTGTGTACACACCTCCTCTAAGGTCATATTCTCTTTGGGCTTATTTTCTTTCCTTTTCTAATTTTTCCATGAAAGTATCTTGATCTAACTAAAATTCTCACTTCTCATATATTCATCAAGTGTATTAGTCCTTTGAACTTCACTACCCAAAAATGACATGGAAAGAGTATTTCCTTAATTTTTCATTAAAGTACTATCTAAAGAATTGCCAGTTCTTATGCTCAAATGTTTTAAGGAGTTGTCCAACAAATAGAAGATTGATTATACAATTTTATCCTCTGCACTATAGGTTGTGAGAGACCTAGAAGGGTTATCCTTAACAATATTAGATGGATTTACACTTTATACCAATATATTTTTCAAATAGAAATGATCTCATTAAACATTCCAAATTACAAATATATTAAACCTAATCAGGAAGATTCTTGGTGACTATTACTTCACTGGCTTTGAGAACATGAATAAAATTTAAGAATAAAATTACAAAGTAAATGGAAAATTGATTTAAAATATATTGACCATGGACATACAACCAATATTCATACTTAGACTGGTGCCTTAAACTTGGGTTACAAAGTCTAAAATAAATACAATTAACCTTTGAATAATAAATTAAAACAAATTCTATGAAAGCTCATATATCATTGCCTTACAATGACATTCTTTTAAAATTTACAACCAATTATAATTAGTAATCCTTGAATATGTTGGGACTCAATATTTTAGACACATTAATTTTAATCTATTACTTGAATAGAACCCATATAGGAAACATTCATTTGCAGTAAAAGTAATGATGAACATAAATGATCCTTGATCAATTTTTATTCATGAGAGTAATGACATAAACATTTGGAAATAATTGATTGTTAATTTTTCATAGTATATTCATATATTCATAATTTGTATTGGTGTACAAAAATTATAGTTTTATTTGCATTTTTCCCTGGAAGACCTAGAGTAGATAGTTACAGACCTAAAATAAACTTCCTCCGCTTACAAAAATCCAAGATCATTTGAAAATGTTTTGAAATTCCCTTTTATAGAAAAAAGGAGAAAAATCTTAAATCCATGGACATATGCCACATTTTCATTTTACAATCTTGTCATAAGGATAAAAAAACTATTACAACTACTTTGTAGAAGACAAAAAGTGCACCACTAGAAGACAAAACCATTGTAGAAGCTATTTGAAGAAGATACTTTTGATTCTACAATGATGAAGCAAAATGGGGAAGGTACATGATCATTATGTTGTACTACATACCCCATGTTGTAGAAATATCTTCTGAGAACATATTAGAAATGATGGCGATAACACCGCAAAAGACACAAAGAGCCCAAAACTACAAAAAAATTTGAGGGACAACTAGATATTCAAAATTCCATGTCATTATTTGAATTGTATATTGAATTAGGGACTTAAAGACATGATGAAAATGCATTTATTGAAATTAACTATAATTTTCATCCCATCCCACATAAATTCTTTTTGATGGTCATGGGAATGAGAGCACTTTATCTGCATACTTTGTCCACATTATAATTGTATTCAAGATACTTTGTATCCAAGAGTACCCTGGTCTCTTTGCAAAAATTATCTAAGCCCACCTTGGAGGAGACCAACTTGTATGTAGTGGAATTAATTAGATATGTGTGGAAATAATTACTAGCATAGATGAAGGTTGCAAGGGTAGGGACTAAAGTGTTGAATCCTACCTTCCATTGATCTAAATATTTGAGCTCTCCACTTCCATCCAAGATGCTAGGCATGACTTCCATTTCTATGCACTCAAAATATTTAAATTTAATCTTTATTTTTTGCACCATTTATATCATGTATGTCTTCATTTCTCCTACTAACTTGTCCATATTCCAAGTAGGAAGAATATTAATTGGCATGTCATCTTCAAATCTTGCACCTTTATAAATACCCAGTAGGCTATCAATCTTGGGTACCCACTTATTCATAATCTTCCTTAGGTTCTCTTGGTCCTATGCAACTTGTATATGAGAATTCTTAAGGTTTGAATAAGCCGAGTATGAATCTTTTAACTTTCAAAGGATCTTTGACACTCTATTCCTGATTATGTCACCCACTATGCTATTTGTTTTCCTTTTCTACTCTCCTTGAAAATCTTTCAACTGCTCCTCCAACTTCTCTAACTTTGTAGTTAATTCTTCCTTTTCTTTAATTAGAGTCTTGAGAAGCTTGAAATATAAGCACTTACCATTTCAATACTAGTTGGTGGTAATTTTGACGATGATTCCTAAATCTTCAAATTATTGTACTCTATAGTTATCTTAACATGATCTTTCAACAACTGATCATATTCTTCCTATAGTCTCTTGGTAGTTGCTTTACTGAACTTAGTTGTATGAACAACTAATGAACCTACTTGGGGAGCTATGTTCTCTAATACTCTCTTGACAATCAGAATCCCCTTAATTTCTTGTACTCTCTATCATACGAGGCTTGTCAATATTTGGATCCATAACCCATATGGCCAAGGTTTCCCATTTTGTATTGAAACCTGATCAAGAATAATCTTACTTTGCTTACTCATCAGAAGACAATCTCTTCATTTTGACTTCTAATAGTGTATGTTCTTGAGGGGATGGATCCTTCACTAGTGGTATTTTCCATTTTATAATAAATTCATATATTGATGGGTCAACTTGAGTCTGGTAGGAGGGCCTTTGCTCAATCATTGGGGCTTTCCCAATTAACTTGTCAATAATTTTTGAGACCATTTGGATGTAGGAAATAATATATTTTATCTTTGTATATGCTCTAGAATAATTGGATATTTTCTTAGCCTTTTAATCTTTTGATTTTATAAAAGAATCCCACTTCATTCTTCTTTCATTTACCTCCTTTTCAGTGAGGTAGTTCTTGATTACATCTTCACCAAAGAGAAGATGGTGTAAAAATAAGGATCTTTTGATGCTCATTCTAACTTGGTTGATAAAACATTTAGGATCAAATGCCTTTGTGCTCTCCTGGACCATCTTGTATGTTTGGAACGAAGGATAAATGAGCTCTAAGCTCTCTATAGTCACTGTGAAATCTAAAAACACTGTATAGAATGGAAAGAAAGAGCCCTTATTTTATCCCTTTAGGTAGCTCTTTTTAGCTTCATTTAACTGCCAAATTATCTTTAGATATACTAGTCTCAAGGGAACATACCTTGACATAATATGAGGTCCCATAGGGCACCCATATACTCTTATTACTATTGAATCTAAGTGGAGATACCAATATTTACAATTATGTTGCACACCTAACTTAGAAACTCTTTCCTTGGACCTTAAGAAATCCACAATCTCTTTCTACAATCTTCCTTCTACTCCCATAAAACCTAATACCCTTTTGATCAAATGGTCCTCAAATACTACATGTTTGAAGACTCACATTGTATGTCCCAAACATGATTCCAATACTAGATAGGGAGAGAGTTTCTACTATCATTTTCCATTCAAGCTTGCAATGCTTGGTCCCATTTTGTCCTTCCTTCATATAGAAACATGTGGAAACCACCTAAAATTTATCACTTTATTATTTTCCTTAATTTTCATTAATTTCTTATGAATCCCATTGGATATATAAGTGTTAAGATCAAATTCATTATTCATTAGAGGGTTCTGAATATCAACTTCCATGTGCATAAAAGGCATGTCATGTATTTTTGTCTTAACATATTAATCAAGGAATTGGCAAAGTGCATGATAAGTATTAATGAAATAATCCTCAAACATGTCAATGTTGAAGGGTTCAAGCTCATTAGTTGGAATTATCACAAATATTTTGTCAAATCCCTTCAACCTATGCCTTGGTAATCACATGACTCTATAACTATGCCTATCTTGTTGATAATTTTGCTTGAATAAGTCAAATTCCATAATTTTTTTGGTAGCTAGATTTAATCCAAAAAATCAGAGATGGAAGCCTTATCAACTTATAATAGAACCCCATCCTTGACAACCCTAATAAATCTAACATTTTAATCATATTTTCTAGCCATGTGCCTGATGAATTCAATATTCACATGAACATTTTGAGGATAATTATTTTTTCAAAGTTATAAATCCATACATTCAAAATGGGGACACTATAAACCCTCTTATTATACCAGTGGAAAAATAGGTTATATCTAGCTATAGGGAGTTATGCATCCTTAAATTTCCTTCCATTATCTATGAAACCACTTGCAACAATAGCTCCATGGGTGTGTACAACCTTTTTGGATGACTTAGGGAGTTGTACAATTAGGTCTTCATCAAAAGGTCTTTTTGATGAAGATGACTAGGTTTTTGGTAGGATCATTTTCACAGTTTGTCTTGACCTAGGGTTTTTGTGGAAATATAGGGTTTGGGTGTTCTTCAGACAATTCACTAGATTCACAACTTTAATTACAAACCCTGAATGCTTGAAACTTTTAAAAAATTTCACACAAGAGGCCTACAAATATGAACTTACTTGATTTTATGCTTTGGAAACTACGTAGCTTGTTGTAGAAGTTACAAAATGCTAAAAAATGCTCTCTAGATTTGATGAAATACATAATGATTTCATTCATTGATTGAATTGCAATACTTATAGAGTAAATCCTTTGAAATATTAGGTAGAAATCCTTTGTTCCACCATTATTATTCATTTGTGCGAGCTATATGCATTCAACTACTCATTTCTCAGGTTTAAATATGAGTCATTAATTTTTGGAGGTAGAACAATATCGATAATCCCAAATTGATTTGACCAAATTTGAAAATATTGACAAGAGTTTGATGTGCTTTGAAAAATATCGATCGACTTCACATCATCTGTGTGGGTTCAATGAGAAGAGAACCTTCAAAAAGGCAAGTGATGTCAACTAGAAGTCCATGTGGCAACCTTTTGTAGTTGCACGACTTGAAATGGGACCCACCTTGAAGAGCTTGCAGATCCATGGAATCAATGAAATATATCCACATGTCACTTTCTCATGATTTTTCACTTAAGAATTGGACCCACTTTGAGGAGTCTATAGACTCGTTAAACCATGCCAAATGATGCCATGTGTCAATATTTCCATGGTTTTGCATCTTCTTTTGTCTTTAGTAAATGAGATCTTGTGGACATGTGGAAACCAATGACAAACAGGATAGATCACACCCTTCTGTAGTTCTGTAGCCTCATTTTTCTTTAATAAAATATTTCATGTAGACTCATAGAAACTAATGGAAACATGACACAAGATAGGAAATGGGTTCACTAAAGGAATTAACATTAAATCACTTAAGTCATTTCAATTTGCACATGTGGTAATTCAGACAAAACAAACACTAGGAAAGAATAAAGGGGGCTAGTAACCTTATGAGATAAAAGGGCTTCACACATAACTCAAGGCACTAGGAAAACTAGTCAATGAAATATTAGAAGAAAAGTGTGAGTTGTAGTTAGGGATTTTATGGTTTTTTTCAACCTTAATGCATAAAAGATTAATTTTTACAAAACCCTAGTAGGAATGACTGTAACAATTTGCAACTTTGAGTACAAGCAAGGGTAGAGAGCTAGAAACTTGAAAACATAATAGATAAGATACATTGGATATCTTGTCATCTCGTTATTGTAAATAGGCTGTGTCACCTTATTGTTTGTATTTGTTGTTGGTTGAGTGGGAATTGGTGTTTCTTTTAATGGTTGTGATGGATTGGATGAATGACTAGTAGATGTTTGTGTTATTGGTGGTAGAAATTGTTGTTGTGATTGTTGGTATGGGTTAATAATATAGGTGGTAAATTGGATATGATGGGTATTGTGAAAATTATGGTGGTGATGTCCTCTATGCTTTTTTACACAATTATGGAGCATGTTGGTATTGATTTGACCACTATGAATAGGATGAAGGTTGTTTCCAGACTCTATACCACCCATCTTGAATAGGGAAAGAGATATATTAACTAATAGACCCCATTTGTAAGGTGTATTAAAATTACTGATCATACCTGGTGGCATAACTTGAGGTGGACAAGGCCTCCGTTGAGCCATATAACAAATATGTTATTCTATATATTCCAATTTTTCCATATCTACTGGTAGAGGTTGCAAAATGGTGTTCCTAATAACATCCTTTAGGGAAGAAACCTTTGTTTTATTATAAGGGAATTCTTCAGTAGATTATTTCTTACGATAGCTAGGAAAAAAATGGTAAGTGATTTTTTAGTTTTTTCCTATTTTTTATGAGTATATAAACTATCAATTTGTTTCCCCATGTGACTTAAATATCAATTTTTATGTCATCAAGTAATGTACCCCGTTCTCTCTTGGTAATATTTGTTGTGCCTCCTTGAGAAGTATTTTTCTAGAATAACTTCATATAGATCGGTGGGATCTTGAGTAGTTCCTATAAATATCACAAATTCCATCAAATTATAATTTAAAAATATCTCCACCACTTATAAGACTTAAAGCATTTGTAATTTCATCACAAATTCCTCAAAGAAAAAACATTTTAATAGTCTCAAATTAGATAGTCGTGTTTGTCTTATTCTTTGAAGGCTAAATGAGAATTGTTCAAGGAAGTCTTCTAATCTTTTCTCTTTGAATTGTGTCATTCAAAATATTTCATCTCAAACTTCCTTTGTCTTAAAATAGTCTTGATATTTTTCTAGAATCGCTTCTTCATAGTATCCCACGTATAGATAGAATGTAAACCAAGCCCCATTAACTACTGTAATAAAACATCCTTCACTATAGCTAGGAAAATCTTAAGCTTTTGAGCATCACTTTGGTAATCATAGCTATGATATAAGACATAAAATTCAAATAAGAACATAATGGGATCCTCAACATAAAGTCCTTCGAAAATTGGGAGAGTTGAATGGGGTATATTTTTCATGAGTGCTTCCTCTTCCAAGTTAATAATAGGAAATTAAAATGTAATGGGATTATTATTAGCCAAGTCTCGATCATTGCCATTGTTATTTCTTTATGCATTAGCCATTTTTTCAAATTACCAAGATGTCCAATAATATGAAAACAACTTCTTTTCCAAAGGTTTACCACTTTGTAATTTGTATGATTCTCCAATTTTTTTGGAAAACTCAAGAGAAATAATTTTAGAAGTTTCTTTTGATGATTTAGGTCTTTTAGGTTGCACTAAGGGAGCACTAGGTGGTGATTCAAGATCATATTCAATGGTGGTTGAATCAATCATGCACTTTTCAAGATCTAGTTCAACTAGCTTATTCTCTAACGTTTAGTTCTCAAATTGTGGCCTTTTTTCTTGTTTTGAATTTTCTTTTTTGTTAATCTACTTCCTACAATTTTTTTGACAAATCTACTTTTTTTTTTAATCTCTAACATGAATCATACAAATATATGACTGAATAGAGTACAAATTAAGGGTAGTTTCCTAGGAAAATTTGACAATTGTGTGGAATTTATTCATGATGCACTTGTCCTAACTCAACTTACTAGGATAGTAGGAATTTAACACCTTTCTACGACAATGATGCCAAAATGTTGGGACAAAAATGTTAATTATTAATAAGATGATATTTGATAGTTTAAAGTTCAATAGAGTCCAATGCCAATCCAAAGGTGTAATAATTTAGAAAGGTGTAATGGCTATATACCTAAGGGATAAAATTAGTAGGTCAAGTGGGATGATATAAAACAACCCTATTTCAAACGGTCTAGAATATCAAAAATTATTGGAAAAAATACTTACAAATTGTAACATAAAATGTTATAGTTTGCTACAAGAATTACAAGCCCTGCTTCAGGAACAAAATAAATTGTGACATGTACATGATATTTTGTGAGTTTACTTAGAAACTAACTTTAAGTTGTCTATTCAAACCAAATAGAAATTAAGATAAATAACTAATTTTTTTGAAATGTTTAAATAATATGTAAAATGAAATCGCACATAAATCACTTCCACACTTCGAGATATGGTTCTAAAAATAATGATTATCACAATATGAAATACTTAGACAACACAAGTCATAAATAAGAAAATTAATTAAAATTCACCAGGCTTCCCAAAGAGTGGGTCCTCCTCCTAGTTGACGAGGTGATTAGAAAATTACACTAATTAAACACCTTCTTATCAAGATAGTTCTATATCATTGAATGGGTTTTTGTATATATGAAAAGTTACAACCAATATAGCTACATCACATATATATTTTATGCAGCTCATAATGATATATAAATATAAAAGATATGGTTATGTTGGCTTGCAACCCATAACCTTCAAAAAGCTATTTTGGCCTATGTCTGATGATGTTTTAAACAAATAATAAAAACCTAAAAAGTCTTTGATTTTCAACCACTAATCAATAAACTATCATTAATCTACAACTAAAATTAGAGTTTCCCCTCTAGCTAGAGATCCTTCATCTACTGTCCTTCTCGACTTGAAAAAATTCATCCAATTAGGATTAATTCCCTTATGAATTAGTGGTTAGAGTACCTTTCATTCCTCTAAAATATATTAAATAATATCTCTCAAAAGTAAATAATGGTAGGAATGGGTAACAAAAGGTGGATAAAAAATTAATAAAGGAAAGGATATAAGGGTTTAAAACAAGGCAATTTTTTATCCCATCACACCCTCTCAAAGAGGCATCACCTACCCTAGCAATATCCATTTTTTCCTATATTTTCTCCATATTGGGGTATCTATTTCACTCAGTATTCCTTATGTCACATATATTTTATTTTTCTTTGAAACATCATTATTCTAATGTTATTTTAGAGAGGGAAAAAATGTAGACAATAAAATTGACCATTATATTTGGTCAGTTTATCCTTAATTCATCTATTCTTGATCCACCATATTAGTTAAATAATTTCTTGTTTATTTAATTAATATAATCCTATTAACCTAAACTCATTTATTCCATTCATCTAAGTTCATAAGCTTAAATTAAATAATTAATTTAAATACTCACTTAACCTTATTCCCCATCTCATTCTCTCCAAATAAATAAAATAAATAAAGTTTATTTAATTTATTATTCTCTCTCCCTAGTCACATCCTCCAACTTTTCCCACTTACACTAATCCTAATCCCAATCCCTATCTAACATATCCCTAATCATATGAACATTCCTTAATCCATGATTAAGGGAGAGGTCAACTCTTCCCTAAAATTTACCACCTACCTAGTAATCCCATCCCTAAATGTTTTCCCTTTTTGGAAAGGACCCTAACATGGGTTTCCATTCCCAAGCACTCCAAAGGAATTTTAAATTCCTTTATTCTCCATCACCTCCATACATTTGGAGTTTGAGGACAATTCTTGCCTTAATAACAAGATCCTCTCCACACTCTAAGGTACCATCTCATTCTCATTCACCCTCCATGTGACACTTGGAATAATCTCATGTCTTGGGGTGTCATCCATTTCTAGCCCTTGATATCCATCATTTAATCCTAGCCATCCATCCATTTTCTCTCCAAATCTCTAAAATGAAACACTTATCCATTTTTATGGATCTCTCATACAAATTTCACTTGAGTGCTATTATGTTTTTGAAATCATTCCATGAGCACACATCAAACACAAAAAAACTATTGTGAGTACATCATCACAACGAGAGGTTTGACATAGTGTAAATTGGCTAAATTTTATGTTGTTTAATCTCGTTTTCCCAATCACGATTATTATTTTTATTACGTGTTAGTTTGGTATTTATTACAATTTCCATTCATATTGAGAACATTTTCTTGCACACACCCATAACTAGAATATTTGTAAGAATATTGAACCTAATTTGTTTGAAAGAGAAAACAAAGTTAAGACTAAATATAGAAATAATTCTCTCATTGTATATATCATGTTTGACAATTAACCCTTTTTTGATAAAAGGGGTAAAAAATTTATTGAAAGCAAGAAGAAAGCATTACAAAGAGTTCAGGAGACCCGAAGGCTCCCAAAAAAGAAGAGTTCCAAAATCTAACTAGAACAAAACCACGCAACCCAAAATAGTAGGAGCCTCAACCAACCAAATCATCAAATAAGACCATCTCTAAATCATGCCCACAATTGAGGGGTAACTGCCCCCATCCCTAAATCTTCCAATCTCCATCATGCTTTGAAGCCCACTTGGCCAAACAATCAACAACCCTATTCCATTCATGCGGGATGTGGACAAAAGACACCATTTCAAACATAGAGCACATCTGTAGAATCTGACGACCAACCAAAGAAAGTTTCTAGTTAACATTAGACAAATTTTGTTCATTCAACAAATTAACAATAATCCGTGAGTCAGATTCACAAATAATGCCGCGCCAACCCAAAGCACAAGCATGCTTAATAGCCCAAAGAATTTCCATCCCCTCCATAAGGTTGTTAGATTGTTGCCCCATATGCTTGGAGAAAAAGAAGATAACCAAACTAGAATATTCTCTTCCAACTCCACCAATCCCAGCTAGTCCAAGATTGGCTCTAGAAGAACCATCAGTATTGATTTTTAAAATATCCACTGGAGGGGGCAACCATCTTCCAACTCTTTAAACCTTATTTTTAGCCTGCCTACCTCTTCTAACACAAGCTGAGACACAAGTCAAGCCCTGTAAACCCAATATAATAACAATTTCATTATCATTCATTTCCAAAGGAAACACCACATCACATTTAGCTTCCACTGTCTCCTGGATCATACCAACAATTCTATGCCAAACTTGTTGAACCATCAACCTATCCCCATGAAAGATCCTATGATTCCTTTCCAACTAGATTTTCCAAAGGATAAAGGTAGGACCAATGCACCACATAATTTGGAGGAAAGAGGCCTGAGAAGGAGGCCTTCCCATATTGCTCCAAAACTCAACAAGAGAAGATGCATGAACACAAGGGAGTTTCCAAACATACCATCACAAATTCCAGAGCAACATAGCAAAGGGGCAATGAAAGAATAGGTGGGATGAATCCTCTGCACTGTAGCCACAAAGAACACACATTGAAGGGCCTTGGAATCCCCTTTTTTGAAGATTATCCCAAGTCAAACATCTATTCTAAGACAAATTCCACACAAAAAAATTACACTTTGGCCAAGAAAAATTGTTCCACATGTCTCCACGAAGGAACCTCCATCCCCCCAAACTTATGAACCAATAGCTCTTGATACCCACTAGCCATCGTAAAAACACCCTTAGGATTTGGTTGCAAAGCAAGAATATCCCTATCCTGAAGGGAGCTACACTATCTGCCAACCAAAATATGCTAAAGAGTGGCAAAATCCTCCTTTGAACCAACCACTAGCCAATCGTAGGGATCCTTTCACCTAGCCACCTCCACCTGTCCATAGGGGTACAAAGTCTTAAAATCAATCACCCTTAACCAACCATCCTTCAATAATCTTTGGATAAAATTCAACAAATTCAGATATTGGCATTAGATGGGAGGAAAACCATCCCAAGAATCATACGAAAAGAGATACTCTTCCCCCCTATTACATATCCAGAACAAACCTTCCTTGATTAGAGCAGCCCCTTTCTTAAGCATTCCCCAAATCATAGAACTTTTCCCAGCCAGAGGATAACGGGGGATATCCTCCTTGGGGTTCCCCCGAAGGTATTTGTGAGATAAAATACTAGCTCAAATATGATCTTGTTCTAAACACCACCTCCAATACAATCTAGCAACCAATGCCAGCTCAGTCAGAGTCAATTGCCATAATCCAAGACCCCCAAACTGCTTCGGGTTGCAAATAATATCCCATTTCACAAGGCTCTGTTTAGAAGAAGATAAGCTACCTGCCCAAAGGAATTTTCAAGCCAAAGAGTCCAAATCCTTAACAAACCCAACCAAAGCCACCTAGAGAATACATCTATAGATGGGAAGAGCCTGCACCACCGACTTGAGCAACTGAACATGTCCAACAAAGGACAACCATTTATGGTTTCAATGACTCACCTTAACATGAAACCTATCAAGAATATTCTGCCAAGACTCCCTAGGTAGAGAACCAAAAGAGATAGGGATACAAAGATAGGTAAAGGGGAGGGAATCTATTTGGAATTGCAAGATACGAGCAAGGAGTTCTCTGCTGAATGAGCTACGAAGTGTTGAAGAAAAAGATAAAAGATTTATCCTCATTAATCCTTTGACTAGAAGCATGTAAATAAGTATCCAAAGCCTTACACAAATTAGTGGCTTCTCTAACCTTAGCCAAAACCATCAAATTAGTATCATCCACAAATTGCAGGTGCGACTGAGGAGGCAAACCATTCCCCCACACCCATCCATGAATAAGACCCAGCTCCACATTATGCTTCAACAATCTCCCCAAACCCTCAGCAAGAAGAATGAATAAATAAGGTGAGAGAGGATTGCCTTGATGAAGACCTCTAGAAGCACAAAAAAGAGTAGAAGGCTCACCATTCAATAACACCAAAAAAGAAGTAGAAGTAACACAACTCATAACCCACTGAACCCATTCCTCAGCAAAACCAAAGGCAATAAGAACTTTGTGCAAGAAGGACCACTTAAACCTATCATAAGCCTTTGCCATATCCAACTTGATAAACATAGCCTTTTCTTTGGAGGATGTCATAGAATGAATTGTCTCAATAGAAATGATCACCCCATCAATAATTTGCCGATCCACCACAAAACCACTTTGTTCCTAAAAAATGAGACATCCAAGCCAATGATTCAACATTTCAACAATCAACTTGGAAATGATTTTATAACCACATTACATAGGGAGATAGGTCAAAAATGACTTAATCAATCTACCCCCTCACATTTGGGAATGAGAGAAAGGAAAGTGGAGTTCAAAGACCTCAACATCTACTTATTACTCTGAGATTCTCAAACCACCTCCAATAAGTCTTGATTAATGATATCCCAAAACTCTTGGAAAAAATTCAAATGGAAAGCCATTAGGGCCCGAAGCTTTCCCTTTCTTCATCTGAAAAATAGTCTCCTCCAATTCTTCTAGATAGATGCAACTCAAGATATATTCATTCATCTCCCTAGTGACCAAGGAGGGGATACACTCTAAAACCTGGTTTTCTTCTGCCAACACATCTTGATGTTCTTCACTAAATAAGGAGGCAAAGAACTACAAAGCCTCTCTAGATATATCCTATAGGGAGGATAAATGCTCACCCCTGTCATTCACAAGGGTAGGAATAGAGTTACCATGTCTCCTAGCTTTCACAGTATTGAAGAAGAAATAACTATTATTTTCTCCCTCTTGTAGCCATTCAACACGAGCTTTTTGTTTCCAATAAATATCCTCACACAATTCACATTCTTCCAAAGATTTCAAAGCCCTTGCCTCCTTCTTGAGTAAATCCCTTGAAAGGCCCAACTCCCTTATCTCCCTGGTAATATCATCCAAGTCAGCTTGAGCTGTAATCCTTGCATGGAATATATTTCTAAAACACTACCTATTCTAGCGCTTAAGTTGATATTTCACAAACTGCAGCTGTTTGGAAAAAGAATACATAGTAGTGCCATAAGCAGGTCTCCTTGACTGCCACCAATCAACCACATAAGATGAAACTTGAAGGGGGGGACCTAACAACTTGAGCTGAAGTAGCAAATAACTTGATAGGCCAGTGATCAGAGCCCCTCCAATCAAGAATCTTAGAGCAAGTAGACCACACTCCTCCAATCCAGAAGTAGGAAACCAAGAACCGGTCAAATCTTTCAACTATACAATTCTCCCCCACCCTCTAATTATTCCAAGTAAACTAGCCATTAATGGGCTTGATGTCAATAAGGTTCAAGGCATAGATGTTATCACGAAGAAGGAAAGTAGAGGGCTCCAACCTCGCAATATCAACCATATTTTCATCTAACTCCATAATAGCATTAAAATACCCAACAATAATCCAAGGGAAAAATGAGCAAGATTCTGAACAAAATTAATATGAGACCATAAATTTTGCTTACCAGGAAATTCAGTAGGTGCATAGATGTTAGATAGTAGAATAGTTTCCCTCGTCTCCAAGCTTGAGGCAACAATAGAGAGAGAAGAATTGGAAGACACCCACCAAAGAGGATGACTCCTCAAGGGGTTCCACAAGAAAGCCACACCCCCCTGCACTGCCATGAGCCCCAATACACTGGTAATCACCTTGCCCCCATAGTTTTGAAAACAAGCCACCCATGCTCTCAACTGACAACTTAGTCTCTTGAAGAAAAAGAACATCTAGAGAGTGAATTCTCACCAAGTCTTGAAAATTTTTTTGTCAAGGGCCACTATTCAAGCCCCTTACATTCCAAGAGGGAATGATCATTTTAGAGGATTAGAAAAGTGAGAGTCTAGAGTCTTAACTGATCCAGAATCCACTAAAGTTTCCTCCATCATCTTAATTTTCTCTAAGTCTTTCTTTCTGCCAACCTTGGAAGGCTTCTCAATGGCCCCCTTTTTCTAGTCTTTCTAAAGAATTCCCATTGAAGGAGAGGCCTTTCTACCTTTCACTAAATTAGAGCTCACTTTGACTAGGGGATGAGAGACCACTCCATCCCCCAACCTTGCATTTGCAAGAGACCCCAACCTCTCAGCAACCAACAAGCTAAGATTTGTGTCCATTCGCATAGCACCAACCTCCTATGGAGTCTAAGAAAAAACTAGAATATCCCCTTCCTGGACCTCCTCCAAGCCACCCTGATCCAAAACCATCATGTCTGGGTTCACCTATTGCTGACTAAGGTCATCCAAAACCTCAAATCTGTTAAAAGTATCACCCTCCTATCACTCCTTAAAAGTCCTCTTTTGACCTTGATTCTTGTTACGAGCCTTTACAAGAATAAAATCCTTTGAACCAACCACCTCACCAAGAATGAGAGCCTTGCCTTTGTCAACCCCAAGGGGATTGCGAGAAGGCTGAGTTGTTTGAAACTCAAAATACTTAGACCTCGAGAATTTTCTTTGCAAATGGTCATACTCATGATACAGGCGGCAACGAAAGGGAAAAGTCTCATAATCCAACTGTTGCACCCAAGAATATGAACCTGCACGAATTTCCAAAGAATCTAGAAGAGGGTTACTTAAATCAATATCAACACAAATACATGAAAATGTCATTACCTTCCTATCCTGAGTTTGCTGAGAGGGACCTACTACTTTCCCCAAAAGTGAAGCAACACTAGGAAAGATCTCATTGTTCCAACATTCAACTGGAAACCGAGGGAGATGCACCCACATCGAGACTTGATTCAGAAGTTCCTCTGAAGGATTAAAAATTGCATGCCATGGATTGATAGGTAAGCCAATCTAGTTTGGAAATAAGGCCCTCCCTAAAATACTCTGGTATGATCTACCATGCAATTGAATACCACCATGAAGTAATTGTTTTCCAAAAACATTATTTCCATCTCACCTTCTAGAGACCATGTCTGATGAGCCCGTGTCTCCAAAAAAAGGAGAGGAACCCTCATTCCCATGAATTTTCATATCAAGGCATACTTTGAGAAGTATTCAATATCCTCCACAATCGATTCTGGTTGAATGATGAACACCAACCTTTCTTTAGCATGCTTAAGACACCCATTTACCTTTGGAATATGAGAGCCACCTGATTGAAGAAAAACCCCATTGCTTGCATCCTTTATGAATATACTATTGTAAAACATCTTCAAAGACCGATGTGGAGATGAAGCACCCACCACAACATGAAAATCAATTGAGGGCTTGGCCCCCAAAACCTCCCCTTGATCCATGCAAAATCGAACCTTGAAATATTTGCAAGGGCAAACAAACAACCTCCATCGAGCTCGCGCTAGACAAAGATTGAGCCCAAAGAGGTTACACAACAACCATAAATAAGAATAAGCTCAGACAAGGAAGAAAATCTAGAAAACACCTCCAGGCCCGCAAATACCCCACACACCAGAGAAAGGAAGCAAACAAAAATTAAGAAGCTGCACCCCTGGTCACAAACACTCTCCACCCATTGTTGAATCACTGCACAAAGACTCAGGAAACAAAGAAAAATAGACATGCAAAGAGGGAAAATCCCTCATGTAGTCCGCAACACCTCGTGCAGGAGCAAAGCGAGCAACACCATTCCTTCGAATCCCTTGGTTTGACAATTAACCTTATTGACAGATAAAATGAGAAAATAATGAGAAGAAAAAGATAGCGATGGAAGAGTAATGTGTCATGTATGTCAAAGTTTTGTTGAAGAATAGTTGATGAACATACTATAGTTGCATATGATGAACTCTTGTTAACAAATGAAAAATGAGTAGCTAAGGATAGAATTGTAATTACTCAACTTTTATGAAATGAACTTTATGTAAGTGAAATGTGTGTGTGTCTTATCCTTGGGGGTATGATGTGGTGAAGTTATTAGAGTTACATTTGATGTGTTAAATGGAAAAACAATAAATATGATTTATGTATCTCAAGTATGTGATATAGAGTATCCAAATTTGGGTAAGAGTGAGGTAGGAAATCATGTAAAATCCACCTATGTGTACCCTTTGTGACATTTATCTATTTATAAATAAATAGTTATGTATATGATGCTAAATCATGGTGTATTGGGTATGATTGTTGAAATAAGTGTGCGAGTCATGTTGTAAAAATATATATTTATGTAATGTTGGTGTTATATCCAAGCTTTGGCCCTCTCACTAGATTGAGAGCATGCTATATAAATAGGGTTCAAAAGACAAAGGGCCTCTATTTGAATGCTACATGAATCTCCATAGAATCTAGTCCTTGATATTAGAGCACATCCATCAGAAGGTAACATTTTTCCATGGACATTGCTCCTACTTTATTCCCCCACATATTATAACCAAATTTATTGGTTCATAGTGCGAGCCTACTCCTAGAAATTTGTAATCCATGGCTTGAGGATGAACCCTAATATTAGATCTAAATCCACTTTTATTACATATATTAGATATTCAATGATATGAATAATAGAGATATATTTTAGATTTTGGGTACTTGATAATGAAAAGGATTAGTAGTAAATGGGAAAATATTATTAATTGTGGATCACTTGTAATATTGGAAATATAGTAAATTATGTTGGCTATTAGATAAGGAACTTGTAGTTAAGAAAAAACTATTTGTGATAAAAATCCCCAACATTAACACATGGTATTTTTTCAAGATAAGATAAATATTATTCAAGAATTGAGATGGTATGACTTAGCAATGATATTGGCACTTTAGAAACATGATTAGGATGACAAGCTGGTAGTATTGATAACACCTCACTTCGAAGATTCGTAGAGATTTGACATGATTGAAATTATATATGGGATCAAATTACCTTGGTGTATAGAACTAAAAATAATTGACACATGTGGTCCTTTAGGTAGGTGACTTATGGATTTGGTTACAAAGAATGTCTCAGGTAGCATGGGACTATCCACCTTTGACAATATTTTTCTACGATGTTCTACATGTGGTTTGAGATCACCATGATATTTCATGCTACATATTATATATATATATATATGGTTTGAGACCACCATTCCCCTCCTCCCCTTAGGTGGTTTTTTCCAAGCCACATAGTGTATGTAATGTGCAATTCTTGTGAGAAGGTGAATTATTGTTAATTCATTTATTAATGATTTATTTTCTTATGTTTTGTGCCACTAGTGTTGAACTTTAATCTGTTGATCTATTTAGCTATTGGAAATTTTATAATGGTCCTTTTTTCCTCAAGGACTTAGTTGATTTTATTTTCATTTGAAAATTTAAATGCTGCATTGTTGCTGCATTGGGCCCTTATTTTACACATTTTCTTTTATGAGAACTTTGGAAATTTTTTAATATTATTTTTATATTATATGGTTTTAAGGCCTTCTTATTGTTTGTAATTACTAACATGCCTAATGTAATGTGACATTTGTAAACTGCCATATCTAGGAGGGGTCCTTAGTAGGTGTCCCTGGTAGGTCATATAGGGGAGTAGATGGCTTGGGGAATTTATTTGTGAGGATGGGGGTTGCAAATGAGACTGGTATGGGATAGCTGTAATCCATTTACCCCTAGATTAATGTGAGTGAATTTTGTGTACCTTACTTTTAGAGGATAACCCCCTTACACAAACAAAATGAGGTACTAGTAAATGTATGGTGGGATTCTCAAAAGAGGCCTCAAGACCATATTTACTAATAATTACATGGCTCTGATGGAACTCTCAAATTTTGCAAATTTGCAATGCCTATTTAAATTTTTTTGCTTCTGCACTTTCAGAGGTGCACCAGATCTACCTAACTGACCCACTTTGGAGGCTTGTATTTTGAGGCCTGTTGATTCTCGTGCAAAACCCATTTGTGGACATACTCAATTGACCTATGTGAGCAGGCATGTGAAATTTTAGCTTCCCACAATGAGTTTTGACAGAGTTTCCAAAAGTGAAGATGGAGGGTTTTGTCACCGTTCTGTTGTTTGCACATGTTCAGTTCTACAAAGTTGCTTCCTGTTTGAGCTTGGTTTTCACCTTCAGTTCACTTTCATGTCTGAAAAAATGCTGTTCCATATTCCCCATACAAAATGATCTTGGGTGTCAATTTTTAGAACCCCATGATTTGATTTGCTATTTTTAGCAGATCGAAACCAAATGCAGTTTGTTCTGTTTTGCAGCTACATTCTTGACAGCTTTTCTGAGTGATCAACTTCGACAGTCAATATCTTTTGATCAATGATGATTCAAGCAATTTCCTTTTGCACACATGCTTAGGGTAATTAAATGTTCCACTATGTCTAATGGTAGCTCACCAGGAGTTGATTTGTTATTTTTACAAATTGGCAATTGGATCAGTTTTAATTGTTTCTGAACAACTGTTGTTTCAGAAAGGCTTGGCTAGGCAACTTTACCGATTAATAACTGGTTCCTCGGGTTTCCTTTTTCTGAGCCATTTATTGCACTGTATTCACGGATCAAATATCTAAATGTTTGCAAGTTCTCATTGCTTCACGAGGTTATTTGACTGGTTTCCCAAATTGATTCCTGAGTCAACCTGGCCTGTTTTGACCATTTTCCAAAAAGGACAGAAAATAGTTTTTTAATGGCGACCCAGTTCATGTTTTCACTTCATGTGCATTCAAAAGGCAGTATGAGATCATTTAAGTGAAAAAATTGCTTGGAAATGAATTTTTTTTTAGTCGGGCCACATGGGGCTCGACATGCTTCGCACTATTCTGATGTTGCAAATATTACAATATTACAAATGTGGATAGAAATCCATTTGTAGTGATTAAGAAGGTCATATTCTTCCACATGGAAAATAACTTGAATCGGTTGAGTGACTCAGAGGGTATTAAAGTTATGAAGCACAAATTGATGAAAAAGGTGATGCCTTAATCTCAGTTATAGGGATCAAGTCACTACATTGTTTGATTTTTCTAAGTTGTTTGAGGAGCTACATGAGACTGAAAAGAAAAATCAATTATACAAGCATTCCATGGATTTTGATAAGATGCCTTCAATTCAATGATGGACTAGTAATATGGGGTTTATAGTTTTTGATTATAAACCATCAGTTTGTAATATATCCCATGGTATTTTTGCACCTCTCAGATGTCATTGATGAGCCAACACCAACTTTCTCATCCAGTTGGATTGCAGATAAGATCATACCAAACAAAATGCTAAATTTTTTTCCAGATATGTGGAAGCATATGTAAGGCAAAACCTCCAAATTGGTGTGGTCACTGAAGACAATTGCATGGTCAATCTAAATGCTACACACGAGGTAGCCACACCAGCCGAGAGAAGGGGATCAACTATGAAGGAATTCGTGATAGGAACACCGTGGTAGCAGTTGGAGGTGATTTGCACCCCGTTTATTGGCATCCTCCCTGCCTTGTTTATGTATTGCTCCTGGGGGCCGATAAGTGTGGTGAGGCTGCATTATCTTGGTATGCCCACACCTATGCCACTATATGGGAGTTGTGGAATAGTTTATGGTCATCCATCGAAGCAGAGAGAGGCACGCATGGAGGAGATTGGGTTAGGGGCACGACCAACCACATGGGGCGTTAGAACAAGGAAAGGCGTAGACAACCAAGAGGGAGGCCCGTGCAAACAGGCAAGAGTATGGGGCGCGCATGGAGGGTGAGGTGCGCACCAAACAAGGATGGGTAAGAGGCCCACAATGAATGTGAGACATGTGAGAATGTATGAATGAGGGTAGACCCACAGAATGGCGCGCCATCTAACCATGAGTGAATGACATGATGGATCTGTGGGAAGTCAGAAATGCATGCAAATGCAAATAGCAGGATCTCTACCTACATTCACCACATCATGGTTAATAGTAATTGTTTAATGTTGCAATAATATTTGCAGAAAAAGGTAGCTTATGCACAGGTGCTTGGAAATAGATCTTTGAAATTTTGAAGTATGGCTCCTGTCGTCATAGCTTGGTGAAATTGCAGAAGGGTCATGGGAGAATGGAACGATTTCCAACAGGGTATAGACTTCCATCAAAGCATAAGGGAGAGTGCACGGGCTTGGGGGATGAACACGCATCAAGGAATGGAGGGAGCTCAAAAATTAAAATTAGGGCATAATCAACCCTTGCTTGCGGACCTCACAAGAATTATGATGACGTTGCCAAAGGGAGTGTGAGGTTGGCGAGAATGAATGGGAGGAGCCCGTTTTTAATTTTTGCAAAAGTTACATGGTTTGTGGTTAAAAAAGGGGTGGGGCCTAGTACAAATTTTTTAAAAATGGCTAAAGTTGCTCGGTAAAATCTTTAAAAGAGAAAACATTTCATTAAAATGTATGAGGATGAATACTTTATTTGTCAGGCAAATATTATTATTTTTAACATATGGAAATGAGAGTAAAAGCTTTAAATATTTAAAGGCAATGCTTTTAAATATAGTTGAAATTTGAGGATTGGTTGCAAAATCAAATGGAACGGGGAATAATTGGACAAAGTGAATTTAATATTCACTAAGGCTTTATTTGCTAAAGGACACCATTTCACGGGGACACATTTTCTTCAATTGTGGAGAAGAATATTTCATTTTGCTACAGATGAAATATTTGGAGCTAAGAAAGGGATTTTTTCAATTGCAAATGGGGATTTTATTTAAAATGTGAAATCAAAGTGAACAGAGACAATGTAAAAGAATATAATATAAAGTGAATTTTATATTTAGTTTATACTTGGGGGATTTTAAATAAAGTCAAAAGCCTAAATATTAAAGTTATGAAACTTTAATATTTGAAGAAATATAAACTGCAGCAAATGAAGAGCAAAAAACAGAAATAGAATTTGCACGGGAAGAGATATTTTCCAGCTGGGTGAATTTGAAGAATCTCCACAGGGGCATGTTTTCTGTTGCTGGGCAATGATGAGCAAGTGTTGTTTTTGAGGGAATAAGTTTGTTGCTGTAGAGGAAGAGGAGAAGATATTCTTTTCAGTTTGATCAACGATAAATAGAGCTTCCAGATGGCAATTCCAGATCGAATTTAGGGCTGCTCCTGCTTGCTTCTCTTCTTCTACATCTTCTATTATTCTCTCATTGTAAGAGGTTCCAAGTTTTTGTATTGGGCTGGGTAGATAGAGATTTTTATTTTCCAAGTCATTGTTTGAGTCTGTAAGCTGCAATTTTATGAATTCAAAAGTAAATACAACCAGTTTATGCAATTAACATCATGAAATGTTTCCAAATTCATGAATGTCATCATATTTTCTCCACATTTGTACACTTTCAGTCATGTAAATTCAATAATACAAAGTCTCTTTGAATTTATCATCTCAAGTTTCATGAGACTATTTTGTCTGTTCATTGTTCTATTTCAAGGAAATGGTTAAAATGCTTTGAGCAGGTGATTGTGATTTCAGGTGTGCAAATGGGATTTGATAAGAAGAATCTGATTATTTCAAGAGAAGGATTGTTGGTGCAAGGCACTAACAGTTAATGCAAATCATTAGCAAGTGAAATCCACTGGTTGAAGACTATTTGCTAGGGAATTCATTTTATGTGTTTGACTCCATGACCCAGAATTGGCACTGATCTATTTTTCAGTTTGTGCATCTTGGAAACAATTTTAAATGCAAAATCACTCTAATCTTATTGTGTTATTGTGTGCCCTACTTTCCAATGGCTGAGAGAGGGTTGAGTTACTAAGAATTTAGCCAAGTTTGAGGTTGTCAATGCTTCCCTTAGTGTGTTTTCATTGGGAATTATCTGATATAAAAAGCAATGTCAGTGTGTATGGTTGAATTAAGTTTTAAACATTGTATAGGTTTACCCACCTTGGTCTTGAGAGCCAGAAGTGTAGGAGATGTCAGTTTTGACTGAATCTTGTCAGTTGGCCACTAGCCTTTGTTGTTCTTTAATATAGAGGTTGGTTACCTCTTAGAGAATTTCAAAGCCTAGCTAGGTTATTATTTTAAACACCAACATGCTCTATGATATTTATGATATTTGAATTTCTATGAATATCTGTTTCTATGGTTCTATGGCTAATATATGAAGGCATAATGATTCTTTATCTACATGGTATCTCAAAGTACAAGATCTACAATGTTTTAGTTTTATGGTTATTTAGTAGTATATGGCACCATTCATCCTCATAAATCCCATTGTGTGATCCTTTTGGTGTAAATTCTATGAAGTTATTGGGATGTGTGTGGTGAAATATAAGTGAATATGGTTTGGAGTAAATTATGAACTAAGTGATAGTAAATTACTAATTAATGGAAAGAGAATTAAGTTCCCCTTTGTTGTGACATGACGAGAGTCATGATGGTTGAACAATGAATTCTTTATTAAATATATTCTTAGATAAATTTAAACATTAGGAGTGATAGTTGTAAAAGTGATCATATTAAATGATAAAGGTACTAGTGTGATTCTAGATAGTTTTTTTGTGACTCTATTTGAAACAAGTATGGTTTTTAGTCTAGGAGATATGTGATTGGTTTTGACATCCATATATTGAGGTTTTAATAGATCAAATTGTATCTTGTGTATAATTCATATTATAGTTGTATGGTAATTCACATGGTGTAGGAGGTTCTCTAGGACATACTTGTTGGTTAATGACACAATTTATTATCAACATAATAAATGATAATTATTTTTTCAACAGTTTTATGTGTATTCTCATGTTGGGTATTTGGTTCCAAAAAATCTTAGTAACTTTAATGAGGAAGTTTAATCCAAGGAGAGGGGAATGTAAGGCCCTACAACCTTCTTCCATTGATTTCAATTCTTTATTTTTTGTTGGGTTCTATTATTGTTAATTAGTCAAATTAAACTGATGAATTATGTAATCTTGATCTAATATGAATCTTTTGATGCATGTTTTATGTAGCATTATATGTGAGATTTATTGTGTGGGTCTTAAGGGTAGAATATAAATCATGTAAACAAATTAAATCAATGTTTTGATGTATGAACCCAAATGTAGGATAGTTGCTCAATGGAATGTTAGTAGCTATTATATTATATTATATTATATGGCTAGTTCATTCTTAGTGATAATAAAACTCTAATCTTTGTTAATAAGTTGTGTACTCTCATTTCAAGGTATTGGATTCCAATGAGGTTTTCATATTACATAAATTAGTTATGTCAGTTGATTGTTGTATGTGGTTTAGTGAGAATGTTGATTTAAGATAGTTATTATTCCCCTTTATGTTTTCTTTCTCTTGTAATTTGTTATTTTGAACATTAATTTCTTTGTAGTCTAGTTGATGATGTATTTGGAATTAGAAGTCCCTATATAGTTGATTTATTAGCTAATGTAATATAGTTCAATATAAAAGAGAGATTTGATTTGAAATGGTGTATCTAGCTATGATATTGCTAACCAAAGAATTATAATGTGATTTATTGTTATTACGTAGATCCAAATAATTTTATATTTCATGCAAGATTAATTCTAATTAATTCCATGTCCAAAAATAAGTGTAATTTTCAAGGGTGAGGGTTAGTTTCGATACTTGAGTGACTTTTGAATGTGAATATTAGGCTACCTAGAAATGTTGAATTTAAAATAATCATGTTTATAAATTTGGATAAATAGAATTAAAAATTGCTAATGTTGAGTGGCAATAGTTGTGCATCCAAACATTCAAGGACATGCTATAATAATAACAATAGTGCACACATAAGCATGTCTAAGGTATGTAAACTTGATTTTATTTCTTTGTCAAGTTGATAAGGTAAATTATGAATATCTCACTTTAATTATTTATATGATGAGGTACTGATATGAAAAGTGTGTAGATATGTAAAGGTTCAATGAGGGACAAGAAGATCACCTAAATCCTAGCTATTTTACTTCACATCCTAAAGTAATATTATTTTTATTATGGGACCCCTGGGTTAGGCATTATTATTTAGTGTGTGTGTTTTTTAAGATTTCCTTGGTTTATGTAAAAATTGTGGCTTAAGGGAAAGTGTTAGGAATATTTTCTAGCATCATAAATGGTGCATGAGGGTACAAAAATTATAAGGAAGTTGTTAAGCCAATTTTTAGGCATGTAAAAAGTATAAATTAGTGTAGCTATGCTATTTTTAAGACCTCAACCTAAGAATCTATGGTTATAATTCTTACAGGAAAGTTTAAAGTGTGGTTAGGGTTTTATTTTGGGGATAAATGGTGGAAGTTAGAAAATAAGAAGAGGGTTTTTTTCTTTTTCTTTTTGGTTGAAAAGGAAAGAGAAGAGGAATGGAAGAAGAAATAATTTTTAATTAGTTCTCTCATGGCTATTTGGGGATATTATGGAGGTGAGTTCTTACTTTAAATTTTCACTTTTCTTGTCACACAAGATGGTGTAGAATATGAAGGGAGATGGTGATTTGAATATGGGTTGCATGAATTTTATTGTGTTGTACCTGATTATATAATGTACCTTTAGAATTTTAACTTGAGTGATTATTTCTTCTTTAAATCTCAAAATTGTCACGAGGTCTTCAAACTTTATGGATGGGTAGGAATGTATAAGTTGTATGGTTTTCCTTGTGTATTATCTTGGCTATTTGGGGTTTGGTTTATTCTCTTGGCTTAGGGATATGGTGAGGGATTTTTGGCTCAATGACCCATTAAGGTTTGGTGGAGGGAATTCTCCCTCATTGGCTATTTATTACCAAATATATAGTTACATCTAGTTTATCTCATCTTTGGCCTCATTCTACAATTTTATAATCTTGTAAATGATCGTTGTTTTCAATATCAACTATTAGAGATATTTATAAAACTTGTAGGAAGGGATAAAAAAATGTATAGTTCATTGTTTTCCCAATGTAAATAAACCTAAATGCATGTATTGGTAAGGGGAATGAAGATTGTTGTGCTTTCAATTATAGGATTTATGAGAAAATGTTGTAAGTGTTTGAGTTAAAAGGATACTATGAAATCTCCTTAAATATGAAAATACATATCAAGTCTCTTCAATATGGTTGTTGTTTGTATTATGTTAATATTTTGTTGAGTTAATTAAAAATAAATAAATGAAATAAGGAGCCTAAAATGACTCAGGTGTGGCATTTCTGATGGGGAGTGTGGAATAGTTCCTGTGTTCATGCTTCCTCTTTGATTGATTTTTGGAGCAATCTGGGAAGGCCTCCTTCGATGGCCTCTTTCTGCAAGATGTTTGGGTTGTGGGGCCTACTTTCATCCTGTGGCAGATTTGGTTAGAGAGAAATCATAGGATTTTTCGGGGGGAGAAGTTGGATGTGCAACAAGTTTGGCAAAGAATTCTGGGTATGATTCAGGAAATGGTGGCTACTAAATGTGAAGTCGGGTTCCCCTTGGATAAAGGAGATGCTGTGGTGGTGGACATATTAGGGATCCATGGATCATCTCTGGCTACTATTGGCATCAAGAAATGTTGGTGCCAGCAGCAGAGGGTTCATAGGGTCGGTAGATGGTTGCCCCCCCCGATTGACATTCTGAAGCTCAACACTGATGGTTCTTCCCGGGGTAATCTTGGGCCGGCTGGGGTGGGGGGGATTGGCAGGGATTCTTCAGGATCGACTGTCTTCTTATTTTTTGTTTATGAGGGGCTACAACCCATTAATATTATGGAGGGTTTGGCTATCTTATACGTGTTCGAGAGGGCTTTTGCCTTGGGCTGGTGTAAGGTTATTTGTGAGTGTGACTCACAAGTCATGATAAATTTTCTCAAGGATGGGAAGATGTCGGGTGTTCACTAGTAGCTGGCTAGGTTGGTTCATTAGATTTTGAGGATTAGTTCTTTGATGGAGATGGCGTATTTCGTCCACATCCCGAGGGAGTGGAACAAAGCTGCTGATTGTTTGGCTCGTTGGGCCTCTGAGTGTATGGAGGGTTGGAGGGTTGATGAGCTGGGTCAGGTTTCTCTGGAGCTCCGCCATGACTTGGAGGGGATTCTTGCCAAAGATGGAAATTTCAGTAATATTGGGTGATTTGGTTCATGTGTTCTTTTGGTTCTTGTGGGGTTGGGCGTTGGCTTGTTGATGCTCTGTAACGCTTTTCTCTGATTATTAATAAAGTTTTTACCCCTTTTTGAAAAAAAAAAGGAGCCTAAAATGACATCTAACGTAGAAAGGTAAACCAAACTTCCAATAATTTATAAAGAATATAGTTTTGCATTTCCTAATAATTTCAACCTTTATTATGCATGAAAATTTTCTTATTTAAATTTTCAAGTAAACCAATATGTACTCCACATGTTTTTAAAATAAATAAATAAAATAAAATGAATGGTGTTTTATTTCTTCCAATTTTTCAAAAGTAGTATACTTGCATAATGGTATTAAATACAAGATATACACTTTTTATTATTATGTTTCTTATCCTTCCCTAGATTA
Organism: Sequoiadendron giganteum; assembly: GCA_007115665.2. Classification (NCBI taxonomy): domain Eukaryota; kingdom Viridiplantae; phylum Streptophyta; class Pinopsida; order Cupressales; family Cupressaceae; genus Sequoiadendron; species Sequoiadendron giganteum. Next base: position 574,756,560 of record CM021106.1, on the reverse strand, counting down.
GAATACATGTTGACTTTCTTGCCAGTGAAATTGTTGAAAAACCAACTTTGCTGCTATAGGATGATATTAGATAAAATTGTTCTTATTACTATTGAGATGACTTGAAAGAAAACCATGATATAGTTTTAATCTAAAGAGAGAGATTTTTTTATAAGCTAATTTAAATACGAGTATATATAACAATTTTTTTTAAAATTATAATAAATAAATAAGATTATATATGAGAAAAAGGGTTTAAAAACCTAGTAGCCACAACTACAAGCAAGGGACCACTTGAATCCCTTAGAGGTCATGGGCCCTTCTAAGTCACAATCTATAGGGAAAGCCCATTGGCCTCAAGAGAGGCCAACGAATCTCCCATGGCCACTACCCCCCTCCATCTTTTAGAAGATATAACTAAAAATATTTTTAGAAAAGAAAATCAAAACCAAGCTTGAATTCCATGGCTATGATCCATGGTCATTTCTTGTGTAGATAAAATAAGTAATAAAATAAAAAAGCATTTATTATATATTTTTGTGTTGTAACTGAGCTCTCTACGCGTGCTCCTTTTTTCAAAATTTTGAGCTTTTGCGCTTCTTGATGAATTAGCCCAGAGGGGCCCCCATTAGGGCTCCCCCACCCTTGCACTCTTCTCCTTCCCAGAATGTCGCTTCCTCACCTTCGCCTTTTGGGGTGACTAAAAGTATACCTGGTGCTTCATACGTTCCTTTTCTTGGGGGTTCAAATGGGTTTGCCTCTTCTCCTAGGGGAAAGGACACTCTGTTTGCTGGTGAGAACACTGTATCCTATGTTGAAAAGCTTGTTGGTGGAAAGGTTCTGAAAAAGGTGCCTTGGGATTCTTTGTCTAGTTTATGCACTGTAGAAGGGGATGAAGTGGATGTCCCAGATGCTATCTTAAATGATGTTATGGAAGGTCCGAAGTTTTCCTTGGTCAAAAATTCCTTTGCTTACTATCCTAATATTGACCAGGTATGTAAGTGGGCCATTGACACCTGGAATCTCAAGGGTAGTGTGTCCATAAGTGCTATGCCTAAAGGTCTATTTTTATTTACCTTTGTTATCCCTGAGGATATGATTAGGGTTCTCACATGAGGCCCTTGGGATTTCGATAGAAGATTCAAGAATATTATGTCCCTATGCAAGTGAAAAATAGGGTTTTATGCCTCAACTAACCTAGGTAAAGTGGCCCCTACTTGGGTTAGGCTCCCTAGTTTTCCTTTGGAATTTTGGCATAAGTTTTTTTTAAAGGTATTGCTAATTATTTTGGCACCCTGGTTATGGTGGATAAGTTAACACTTCTCAAGTCTAGATTGCTTTATGCTAGAATGTGTGTGAATTTTGTTGTGAAAACAATTCTTCCTACCTCTGTGACCTTAAAATCAAGATTTGGAAGATGGGTTCAACCATTGGAATATGAAAAAGCTTTGGTATTTTTCCAAGGGTGTAATAAGTTTTTTCATCTATAGGATGTTTGTAAAATAGTCCCACTTGAGCCTAAAAAGCCTCAACATGGAGTCCTACAGAGATCTCCCTTGAAAAATGTGGTTCCAATGAACTCGATAAAGGAGCTTGTTACACCAGTTCCTAACTCGGCAGTGTTGCTTTCGAATAAGGTGATGCCACCTTATCAAATGTTGAACAAGGTAGTGGGCCAAACCCTAAATGAGGGTGTTCCCAATGCTAATATGGCTCTCTCTGAGAGGGATTCTATTGGGTTTAATACCCTACCTTCCTTAGAGAAATATCTTGAACCACAAAATAGTAATGAAAAGGTGGATAACTTGGAAAAATGAACGCATGAAATGGAGGGAGGTGTTTCTAAATTTCAAGAACAAAAAGTGAATCTCTGGAGGATGGTGAGATTGTTAGTTAGATGGAAAAATTACTGGCTTCCTCCCCTGAGCTCCAAATGACAAACTTGGATTGGGTGGATGATCTTATGCCATAAGATAAGCATGTGAAGGAGGGTAAAGATAGAAGCAAGAAAAGCTTGATGAATTCTGGTTCCCCTCAGAAAGAGGGTGTGGTAGATGAGGAATGGATAAATACAAAATCAAGGAAAAAGAAGAAACCAGATGTAGGAGGAAATACCAAAGGGGGCAGACTACTATTGAAAGAGTCGAGGATCAAAGAAATAACATGAGATGTGGTGACTGGTAAGAAAAGAACTCTTAAATCCCTGGTGGGGAGTAAACCTAGAAAAAAGTATGGGGAGATCTTCTCCCACTCTTTGTAGTATCAAGGTGATACTGCTTTTATTTTTTGCTTCGATGCATCTTCTATCTTGGAATTTAAGGGGACTTAATGGCCCTTATAATCAACATATGTTAAAATCCTTTGTGGTTGATGTCAAACTGAATGTCCTCTTAATTCAAGAAAATAAAATGAAAAGAGAATTTTTTGAGAAGGTGATAAAGTGGCTTTGGCTTTGTGCTTGTTTTGAAGTTAGCGATACTTAGGGGGCCTTAGGGGGGATTACAACTTGTTGGAACCCTTCTAAGATTCCTAGAAGGTTAATTTTCTGCAATAAGAACTATCTCATAGTTTCTATGGAAGATAATATAACCTCGATCAAGTGGAATATGGTCAATATTTATGGTGCTAACTCAAGACTAGATAGGTTTGATATATGGAACTTGTTGGAGGGTATAATTATTAATAGAAGGGAAGAGCTCTGGATGCTGGGTGGGAATTTTAACTCCCCTTTGTATCCTTCAAAAAAGAGTGGAGGTTTTACTGATTTCTCAAATATCATGATGGACTTATCGGGGTTTCTTAACTCAGTGGGATTAATGGAAATTCCTCTGAATGGATATATTTTTACTTGGAGAAATAGTAGGTAGGGTAGTTATCTAATCTATCTTAAGTTGGACAAGTTTCTTGTTTCCTCCAATTGGAACATCTTGCAAAATCTCACCCTTTCTTCTTTCCCCAGAATAGGTTTTGATCATAGTGCTATCCTTCTAGAGGGGGATGATAAAAGGGTTAAAGGACCCTTTCCTTTTAGATATGAAATAATGTGGTCTCTTCATTTGGACTTCAAATACCTAGTTGAAGAGTGGTGGAAATCTCCTTGTGATGGTACTCCTATGTATAGATTAGCTTAGAAGCTAAAAATGGTCAAAGAGAAGGTTAAGGGGTGGAATAAGTATTCGTTTGGGAACATTTTTACCACTAAAAAATATTTAAGCTTAAAATTAAAGGAGATTCAAGATCTGATGGAGCTGGGAATTATGGATGAAGAGACTTGTAACCAAGAAAGGGATCTTAGATCTTAATGCTATAAAATAAATAAAAAGGAAGAAATCTTCTGGAAACAAAAATCAAGAATCCAATGGTTGAGGGAAGGGGACATAAATAAATTTTTTTTCCACCAATCCACCTTAAAACATAGAGGAATAAATAGGATTAGATTTCTAGTTACTTCTAATGGGACTAGATTTGATAAAGAGGAGGACATTACTAAGGAGGCTGTTTCCTTTTTTTTCAAATTTTCCTGAATTGCCAATGGTTGATAATTTTGAATTGGATGACTTCCTATAGGTGATTCCTAATGTTATTATAGATCAATATTTAAATGAAATGTCTAAAGATGTTTCTATGGGTGAAGTAAAGGAGGTTGTTTTCTCTTTTGGAGCTTTCAAAGTGCCAAGGCCGGATGGCTTCCCTCCAAGTTTTTTCTAGGTCTATTGGGATATTGTCTCTTTTGACTTGTTCAATGTGGTCACGAATTTCTTCAGACCGGGAAGGATTTTAAATAAGATGAACACCATTTTTATTGAACTTATCCCTAAGACTAATGAAGCTGCTTCTATGAATGACTATAGACCTATCAGTTTGTGTAACACCACTTATAAGATCTGCTCCAAGATTATGGTTAATATATTGAAATTAGTTTTGAATAAAATGATCACTATTAATCAGAAAGGATTTGTCTAGGGAAGAAAAATATTGGATGCAACTATTTATACTCATGAGGTGTTACATTCTATGGATCACCACAAAAAATAGGGTATGGCTTTAAAACTGGATATTTCTAAAGCTTATGATTGGGTCTCTTGGAAATTCCTATTTGTTCTTGAAAAAAATGGTTTTAAATGAAAGTTTTTCAACTTAATCAAATCATGTGTTACTTCTCCTAAGTATTCTATCTTGATTAATGGGGTTCCTCAAGGCTTCTTCTCTTCTAGCCATGGATTGAGACAAGGGGACCCATTGTCACCCTATTTGTTTGTCATTGTTGCTGAAGATTTGGGACACAATATCCAAAAACAACTTGCTAATAAAGCTTTGAAAGGTTTTTGTGTCAGAAATTTGTCAATGACACTATCCTCTTGGGGGAGGCCTCTATTTTGAAAGAAAAATAATGGAAAGTGATCCTTGATAAATATGCTAAGGTTTTTGGCCAATATATTAATTACCAGAAGAGTAAAAACTATTTTTCAATACCTGCTAGATTGTTAAGGACAAAGTGATGAGTATTTTAGGGTGACAAGAGGTTGATTTTCTTGCTACCTATCTAGGGTTACTGTTGATCTCAAGAAAACCCAATAGTAACTATTGAAATTATATTGTGGAAAAGATTCAAAAGACACTGGCAGGGTGGAAAGGAAAATTGCTAAGTTTTTTTGGGAAGGTTCAAATCTTACAAGCTTCTTTACAAAACATACCTATCTAGTATCTCTCTCTTTTCAAAATTCCAGCCTATATTGCTAAGAAAATTGAAATGATTCAAAGGAGGTTCTTATGGTCAGGTGTGGAAGAAAGGAAAGAAATGGCGCTTGTAGGATGGGAAATTGTTTGTACTTGAAGAGGGAAGGAGGATTGGGAATAAGAAGAATAAAAAGGTTCAATAAAGCTCTTGTGGCGAAAAATAGGTTGGTTTCTTTTGGAAGGAGAAAAAGATTGGGTTCATATTATAAGGGCTAAATACTTGGGTAACAAGGATGTTTGCTATTTCCTCAAAAATAAGGATCTTCCCTATGGTTTTGTCTTCTAGAATAACCTGCAAAAGGTGAGAGACACTCTAACAAAAGGAGTGAAATTGAGAATTGGGAATGGGTCTAGAGCTAAATTTTGGGAGGATGCTTGGTCTACATGTGATCCTTTGTTAGCTAGTGACAACCTTTAGCAAATTAGAATCAAATTGAAGAGAAGCATTGAAAGAAACGTCTCAAATTATTTAAATTGGGATGGTTTGAGACCAAAATAGATTGAATTCAGGAACTATTTGAATAATGCTATTCTTAGGGGTGGTAGACAACTAAACTGGGATACTACTTTGGCCTTTCTCTTGAGGAAAATTGGGAACCTTGACCTCTTCTCAAGAAATAGGATTGATGAGTGGATTTGGATAAAAAATGCTTTTGGGTGATTTTTAGTTAAATCGGCCTATGAGACTATGGATTTGCAGCCACTCCATTTAGGGATCTTTAACTAGAATACTGTGTGGAGCAATAAATTAATCCCCAAGATTAACTGCTTCTAGTGGATAGTGATGCATGGAAAGATTCTTACAATTGACAACCTTAAGAGAAGGGGATGGTACTTAGTCAATAAATGTTACCTATGTAATGAAGAGGAAGAGACTATTATCCATTTTCTCTTTCAATGTTCTTATGCTCAAGAAGTTTGGGATTTTTTTCTAAAGAGTCTGATGGTTGATTGGGTTTTCCCTCCTTTGGTTAAAATGTTTGCTGATTGTTGGAGTTTTCCCCCTATTCTCACAATATAATTCTTGACCTTTGGAGATAAGTTCACCCATTCCTCACTTGGGGTTTGTGGAAAGAGAGGAATAATATGGTCTTTAGGGATACTACTAAAAGCAACAAAGAGCTTTGCATGTCTATTAGGAAACAAATTCAAGAGAACATAGAAAGCTGTAAGTATGCTCCATCAAAGAAAGGGCCTTCATATCAAGAGATGAGAATCAAGCAACAATGCTCGATCTCTCTCATGATCTTAATAATGTTAACTGGGCTAAAAAAATTATTAGGAAAATAACTATTTGGATCCCCCCAAACCCTGGGTGGATTAAATGTAACTTTGATGGATGTTCAAAAGGGAATCTAGGCCTGGTGGGGGCAGGTGGGGTTGTTAAAAATGAACATGGCATCTATGTGGCTAGATATAGCAAGGGCCTGGGAACAAAAACAAATAATTTTGCAGAGGCTTATGTTTCCTGGATAGGAATAGGCTATCTTAAAGATAATGGCTACACAAAGGTTATTTTGGAGGGTGATTCCAAGTTAATAATTGATTATTTAAATAATAAAGTAGAGGCCCATTGGGAGATAAAATATCTGTTGGATGATTGTAAAAATATGTTACAATCTTTCCAAAGTTGCAAGATATGCCACACCTTCAAGGAAGGTAATAAGGCTGTTGACGCCTTAGTGAATTTTGGCTTTAGGTAGGAGGCATTAAAATATTGGGATTTTTCTAATTTATCAAACCAAATTAAGAAAATAATTGCTAAGGATAGAGTGGGGGATTTGATTTATCATGGAAAAAATGGTAATAATTAATAATAGTGCCTCACAGTGTAGTCCAACTATCAAGTTGGTTGCCATCTTTCTTTGGTGGTAATTGGGCAGGCTGATAAGATGGATTGGGAGGTACGATATTAAAGGAAGGGGTACACCAGATTTGAAAGATTTAAAAAGAAAGGGGTGGAAAGGACAAATTGTTTTGGAAACCTCATGTGAAAAAAAGAAATATTTTAATGAGGATATAGGGATCATTATTCACATCCTTAAGAATTATGCGTTTAATTTTGGAAAAGACATTTTGACATGTGTTTTCATTGATGTGAAGGAGGGTAATAAAAAGAGAGTAATCATGACTCATAAAGGTGGAAAATTCGTCAGTTAGCATAATGACAAGAATCAAAAATATGATATTTGGCTTTGCATTCAAATTGATTATTTTAAACAAACTACCAGAAGGTTCGAGCTGTTATTCTTGCAAATGAGAAATCACTAAGTCTCCATCAAAACTGAAGTTTTTGAATTACTTGTTGCTACTATTGTGAATGAGGTAGGCCGAAGAGATGAGTTTTTATTGCTTCCTAAGATTTATTCTACAAAAGATAAAACCATGGGAGGCCCTAGGAAGAGGACAAAGTCGAGTAAGTATGAATCCTTGAGAAAGAATGCAAAGCTTTGGGGTTTGTTTGAGTAGGTTGGGTTTACCCCTTACTTTTCTGCCATGGAAGGTTACAACGAGTAGCTGAGCTACAAATTTATGAACATCTAGAAAGATGGGGAAGTTGAGCTGTGCAACCTTTATTTTACTATTGATGCTAAGCTCATAGCCAAAGTGACATGGCTTGCGTATAAAGGGAAGAAGGTGGCTAAGGTAAGCAATGGAAAATATCAAACTTATATTGATAATTTTTTGAGGATAAAGAAAAAGCTGAGAGATTTCAAAATGGGTACTCTAGGATTATACTTCCTCCATCGTACCATAATGTTTGATTCTTTGTAATGAAATAATTTACGTTGGAAGGCCATTCTCAGTTTGTCCATGGTTATCACTTTCCGATTTTGAACCACATCCGTCATCTTGAGAAAATTAATCTTCCATTTTTTCCTCTTTTCTTCTTTGAACCAAAGCCTTAACAATGGCGCTAACCCTCCTTTACACCAGGGATTGATTCATGCGATATGTAAATATTTCCTTGCTACTTCCCTGCAAATAAATGTTTTCCTTAATTTGCTTGAAAACCCTACTCCCAAGAGTTCTGTTAAATCAAGTTTATAGAAATTAGACCCCACTCCTTGACTAAAGATTCTATTAAAACCTCCCCCAATCTTGTGGACTCCTCTTGGTTGAACCTTCTCAAAGTCACACTGAAAAAAATGTAGTGCTGCTCCTACTACTCCCGTTGTGAACAAGAAGAGAAAAATGCCGATTCATGAGTTGGGGGCTAACCCCAACACTATAATGATACTTGATGAAAATGATAACAACCCTGAATGTTCCACTCTGGTAGTTCAAAGATCGACTTGACTTGCTTTGGCTGCGTTGAAGGGGTCTAACAATAGTAAAAAATATAAAATTTCAGAAGAAAATAATGTAGAAGAGTCTCTGGACAGTAAGGGGAAGAAGGTGGCAAGGGAAGAAAATGCTTCATCTTTTGAGGAAGTTCCAAACAACCTTGGTGGCGAGTCTCCTAAGGAGGAGGAGTCAAAGTTGGAGGAAGTGGAAGAATCTATCCATGAGGAGGAGGAAGGTGATTCACAACAAGAGGATGGGTAGGATGGTCCAATGATATGGCCATTGATAAAGGTGATGCTACCAATGACCCAGAGGCTAGGGAGATTACTAACCCTGGTAATGAAGATTTAAAAGAAAACATGTTGAGTTTGAATACTTATCGAAATTTAAGGGTGGAGGAAAGGATGGAGTTGTTGGAAAAAATGATGCAAAAAGATGATAATGCCACCAGGTTCTAAGAACTTGAAACTGCGGTGAAGAGTTTGTGCATAGTCATGGATGTGGGCATGAAAAAAGCTGTCATGGCCACTATCTTTGGACAAGGAAAGATAAAGAAACAATAGAGGAGAAAGGTGAACAATGATGAGGTCGATTTGTCTAGAAAATGGAGCTCAAAGATAATTTTGAAGATTTTGTTGAAGACTCGGTGAAGGCATGGAGCATGATTGAGCATGCTTGATCCTCAATGCTTATTCCTCTTGTTTTTTATTTCTTATTGCCATGACGTGTTTTTTCTATTCTATCAGATGTTTAGTTGGTATAGGCCATAGGAGCCCAGACTATTATTTCTCTAGTTTTATTTCTTTTAAGAACTCTGGTTATCGGTTGGATACTCTTTTAAGGTTATGCTGTTATAACCTAATTTTGTGGATGGATATTAAGATGAATTGGTTAGATCTCTTAGGGATTATTGATAGGTTTATAAAGTTTGATGTAGTGGGTATAGGCTAATGTTTTTTGGTTGATTGGGTTTGGGGGAAGCGGCTCTCTTTCTACTCTGCTTCCTCTGTTGAGCTATTTTTTGATGTTGATGGTCTCTTGACTACTATTCTTTTGTATGGGTCAGGGCCCTTTCCCTTCTTAATCAATAAAACACATTTATTATATATTAGAAATTGTGAAAGTTTTGTTTCGGCCATACCCAACAAAATAAGACTATCATTCTTGTATTTTTTTGCAAAATAAAACTTGGCCATTATAATGAGTTAAATACTTATTCAACTACCTTGTTTCTTTTTTATTTTCCTCCATGAAGATATATTTATGCAATCACCACTTTTATAGTAAAAAAATTGCAATATGCAAACCTTAGCTATGAGTAGATGCATTTAAACAAATATTTATTTAAATTAAAAAATTAAAACATAAAAGTTGCATATGGATACATGATAGTCTATATATATCATTCCTCTAAGATTTTAAACACAACCAAGAGTAAAAATCAATAAATTTAGTTGAAATTATTGAATAGTGATACTTATGCTCAAAAAGATTAAATATTTTAGCAGTTTGTTCAAAATAGGGGTTACTATACATCAATAGAAAATCATTCTCATTTAAGTAAAGGTGGAATATGCATGTAAAATTACTCTAGAAGCTATCTCAAAGGGTATTTAGGGAAACTTTCAAATGAATTTATTCCAATTCAAAACAAAAATAGAATGGTTCATGTGAGCGTGTAGTAGATTCTAAGCCAGAGTAATATAACATAATATGATCTCCTTCAGAATCCTTGGAGAGTTTTCCCTCTTATTCCTTGAGACTGCACAATGAAAGGAGACAAAATACAAGAGAAGTCACTCTTAAAGTGTAATTATTTTGAAATAAAGTTTCTCAATAAGACCCTAAATCTAAGGGTAAGGACAAAACTCATTCAATAGATGAGATTTGATCTCACTAGTTAGATTAAATAGAGATATTAAGGTTTTAATTTGAAGTCTTCTTCATTAAAAAGAAAAATCAAGTTGATATTCTAATTTGATGTGTTGGGGACTAATATATTAAAATGGTTTGCATGAAGTATGGATGGTTTATGTTGGTTGTTCCAATGTTTTCATTGATGTCAACATGGTGATAACTATATGGGAAGTCTAATTGGTTCACTACAAGTTGTTCTCTGCCGGTAATACTCTTTTGTGATACATCAGTGTGTTGGTATTTGAGTTTGAAATTCACCGCAAGATTTGATATGACTCCAATCTCTTAACCATGTTATCATTACTCATTTAGACAACTCTATCCTGGATCTTGAGATGTTTTTTGGTTGTGAGCAGAAAGTTATCTCTGATAGAGTTCAATTTTGTATTCTACTATTGTTTTGTGCTTGGTATACTATGTGTGAGACTTTGCATTTTATTAAGGTGGACATTCTTATGCTGTAGTTTTGTTGATAGTCTCTATGCTGGTGGTATGATGGGAAATTAATGTGTTCTTAGATTTGGAAGGTGTTTTATTTGAGGTTTATTTGTTGGTTTGGATAATTGTGTTCTAGTCTTAGCCGATTTAACGTATGCGATACTTTATGGACACTAGTTATGTTAGCCAACTTGGTATAATGCACTACATAGATTAAATGTTTAAATTATACATGGTGCCAACAAAGAGAGTCTGGATTATTTTGTTTTCATCTAATTAGGCTGATCTAATTGATGAATAAGATATACTTGTATATATATAAGATGTTTTGAGGAATGAGAGAAGGAAGAAGTGAGAAGTGGTGTGTGTGTGGAAGAAATATTTGAACCTAAATGGTTTATCAATTTTGGATCAGTATAGATTTGTTGAGCGATTGTTGTGTGAGGCAACACTTCATATTTTAAGCTTCATTAGAACTAAACCCTACACATTGAAGGTGTATCCTATCAGTTCAATCTTTTGGTAGTGAGCCACTATCTTTGTATCTTGGTGGTTAGCCATCTTTTGTACTTAGGTAGTGAACCTTTTTAAGGATAGCAAGTCCTGACAGCGAGCCTTGTAATATTTTGTATCTATATATAATATATTGTGAGTTAACCCTCACCGTGGTTTTTCCCTTTCTGGGTTTTCCATGTAAAAATATTAGTGTTCATGTGTATAGTTGCATTGATTTGTTTTTATGTTCCTTCTTTCTAATTCAGTCAGAATTGTGATAATGATAAGATGGATTTTATTATGGTTTTATGGAATACCGATTCACCCCCTCTTAGTATTTTGGATGTTCAACAATTGGTATTAGAGCTTGGTTCCTCAGAAGAATCCTAACAACTTGAGGAAGGTCTCAAAATTTGAGTATAATATTTTTTTACCTCCAGAAGTGGTCTTTGCTAGATATTCAGAAGAAATAGAAGATCTGAAGGACAAGTTGATAAAATTGAATGAGTATATTGAAAAGCTACAAAGTAAAAGTGTTGAAGCATGTGATCTATTGGTTAAGGCAGATGAAACTATCTCCGATCTGTTGCAACAATTGGATGAGAAGAAAAGAACTAAAGAATGTCAGGAAATTGAAATTTAGAGGAAGATGGATGAATGCATGAAGCTTGAGGAAGAAGCAAAAATCCTGAGATCTGATTTGGAAAAGGCAAGAAGTTTTGAAGACAAATTTAAGATAAGCTCAAAAATGCTCAATGAGTTGATTACTTCTCAAAAACCGACGATGGACAAGAGTGGTTTAGGGTTTGAGAAAGGTCAAAGTTCTGAAGTGAAGAAATTTACTTGTAAGAAGACTCAGTGCAAAGATGGATGAATAAAAGATCTAAGAAGGAACTTTGGAAAAACTCCTGTCAAACAACCTGATGCTAAAAAGGTATTTATCTTTCAATGGTGATTGTTATTTTTGCAAGAAATTTGGTCATAAGGCAAAGGACTAAAAAAGTAAAATGGACGATTCTTTATCATTCTCAGACAAATGTCTTAAGTGCAAGAAGATTGGATATAAAGTTAGTTTGTATGAAGATAAGCTGAATAAAAGAAAAGATGGTCCGGTGAAGACAAATGATCAAATCATTAATCTAGAAGAAGCAAGAAAGGAAATGAAAAAGATTTGGAGAAAGGAAGGAGAATTCAAGAAAGATTCAAAATTATCAGTTTTATCTATGCCGACCTCTGGTGCATATACTCTCATAAATATTTAAGGCAAGAAATGGCTAAGGGGGAGCAATTATCAAAAAATATGTTAAACCCCCTCATCGATACTTGTGTCACATCATGACAAAAGTATATTTAATGTGGTAATGAAATTAAGGAATTTTATCAGCCGCATGTGTGAAGGATGAAGTCTACAAAGTTTGAAAGAATGGAGGCATACACAATTTTCAAGGTAATTTACCTGCAAGTTGAAGCATTTATTGTAAAATCATTTAGATTGAAAGGAATAAATCCAGATAATTCAAGAGGTTTATGTATTTTTAGAGAAGCATGCAAATGGAGCTTAAAGAGAATTTCAAAGTTTCAGGGTTTGAAGAAGAGATCAAGTAGATTCGAAGTGGGCTCTGAAAGTAGGATATATATACATTTCTTGTTGGAATTTATAAAGGTTTTCCTATTTGCATAATATTTCATTTTTATTGCCATGGATAATTCAAAGGTTATGAATAGTGCAGATAGAGTGCAAGTTAGTTTGAAGAGACATTTGAAGAATGTGTTAGAAGAGTCTGTTGGTGCATTCTCTCGCATCCCTTCTAGAGTGTTTCCAATAGAATATATCTATGCATTTTTTTATTGCAAGATAGAATAAATGTCGTCAGTTTAGTTGAGCATGTTATGGAAGAATGAATTGGAAGAGAGCATTGATACCTACAAAGTGTTAGTTGAGAAAAAGTTGGATGTTTGGAAGAAAGTCCCTTTGTTTGAATTTGAGAAGAAGTATATTCGAATATTATTGAGTAAAATTCATGATGAATATTTATGGATTGATGAGACACATTTGATTTCCAGAGAAGCAATCAAAGATGTAACTAGTTTGTGTTCCTCTGGATCAGTTCCAAAACAGAAGGCTATGGATGGGCAAGAGATAATTGAGGTTATCAGTGCAAATCTTGAAGGGAAAAAGATTGATTTGAGATCAATTATGGATTAGGTAATAAGGTATGCTGCTATGGTCATCAGTCACAAAGTTTGTAGTCCTAGCAATGACCTTACAATTTCTACTAATGTACATATTGCTGTTGATATGGTTAAAAGAGGTATGGATCATGACTTGTGTGAATTACTTTGTATACATCTTTTGAAGAATTTAAAGGAAATCAAGAAGAGTAAGAAGAACATTTTTTGGTATGACAATTTGGTTGTCTGTTTACTCCTTTAATTTTTGAGAGAACTATTGGTAATAGGAAGGATAGAATGGTCAAATTCAGAGCCTATTGCCCATCAAATCCGTAATTTCATGATAAATCTTGGTAGATCAGATGCACAAGAGACTGACCTTGCTGCATTCTTTGGAACATTTCAAATGAGGATGAGTAGAAGGCTTAGAATTATAGTAAGTGTTGTTGAAAGGTACTCAAAAGCATCAATTTTCTTGTGTCCATAGATTTATGTCACATGGAATTAGTTGAATCAAGGTTGGTTTGGATATCAAAATTAGATTATGAAGTGTCAGAGGCTGAAGTTGATAATTATGCTAAAATTCTTTTGGAAATCCCTAAGAATCTCAGTGTAGAAGGTACCTCCAGTAGCATAATCGAAACAAGGAAGAAAAGGAAGAGTGTTGTTAAGCAAGAAATTGTAGAAGGAAGTGAGCTTGAGAGAGCTCAACATGAGCATGAAAGAATGAATATTCAAAGAGATTTGGAAGAATTGCAAAATTTTATTCCCGATGCTAATTTTGATTCATCTATTTTTGTTGTGGAGAATCTCCATGGCATGATTAATTATTTTAAGGTCTACATCTTCAGACTTGAAGTTCATGTTGTAATTAGGTATGATGAAGGAAATTTGAAAGATATCAACAAAAAATGTGTAAATGCACATAGTCGAGTGATGAAGGAATTGGAGAGTGTACAGGTTTGTGAAGAATAGGCACATGAATTGATTTATTTTTTCCTAGATTGGTCTGGCAATACATTGGATATAAGAAATGAGATAAGGATGAATGAATCTCATATGAGCACTTAGACAGATACATAGAGGTTAGTAGAAGATAAAGATAATCAAAGATGGTTCTACATTGTGCAGCTTCAGGATAAATTCTTTTCTCCGCAAGATCAAATGACAAATGTTATCAAGAAGTTTGTGGAACTCAAAGACATGATTAAATTTAGAAGCACTTATGTTTCTAGCACTCTTGGATGTATTGGTGAATTATCAAAGATTAAATTTAGTCCCACTACTCTAGTAGATGGTATAGAGTCGTTAGCTAAGATTGAGCTATTTCACAAGACTCTTATAAGTGTAAAAGATTCATGGGAAGAAGGAAAAGTGTCATGGAAGGTCATCCTAGAGAGTCTTAGAGGTTCTTCTTTAGGTTAATTCAATTTTGTGTTCATATATTTTTTGTTACATTCTGATGCATATATACCAGACCTCATCCTTTGTCATTGATCTCAAAGGGGGAGAGATAGAGATATGGAGAGATAGAGAGATGAAGAGATAGAGGTTAACAAAGAATTTTTGTTGTTGTGAAGAACAGTTTTGATAGGGGGAGTATTCAAAATATCCTATTGCAGTACATTTGAAAATGTTTTTGTCATGCATATTGCCATCAATGCCAAAGGGGGAGATTGTTGGGATTATGGACCCTTGCAACATGAGCATGAAGTATGGATGGTTTGTGTTGGTTGTTCCTATGTTTTCATTGATGCCAACATGGTGATAACTATATGGGAAGTCTACTTGGGTTACTAGAAGTTGTTCTTTGTCAGTAATACTCTTTTGTGATGGATTAGTGTGTTGGTATTTGAGTCCAAAATTTATCGCAAGATCTGATATGAATCCAATCTTAACCATGTTATCATGACTCATTTAGACAGTTGTATCTTGGATCTTGAGATGTTTTTTGGTTGTGAGCAAAAAGTTATCTTTGATAGAGTCAACTCTGTATTCTACTATTGTTCTGTGCTTGACATACTTGTGGGAGACTCCACATTTTATTAAGGTGAACATTCTTATACTTCATTTTTTTTTATAGTCTCTATGCTGGTGGTATTATGGGAAATTAATATGTTCTCAGATCCAAAAGGTGTTTTCTTTGAGGTTTATTTGTTGGTTTGGAGAATTGTGTTCTAGTCTTGGCTGACTTAGCGTATACAATACATTATGGAGACTAGTTATGTTAGTCAACTTGGTATAATGATTTACATGGGTGAAATGTTTAAATTATACATGGTACTGAAAAAGAGAGTTTGGATTATTTTATTTTCATCTAATTAGGCCGACCTAATTGATGAATAAGATATACTTGTATATATATAAGATGTTTTGAGGAATGAGAGAAGGAAGAAGCGAGAAGTGGTGTGTGTGTGGAAGAAATATTTGAGCCTAAATGATTTATCCATTGTGGATCAGTGAAAATTTGTTGAGCGATTGCTGTTTGAGGCAACAATTCATATTCTGAGCTTCATTGGAACTAAACCCTGCACATTGAAGGTGTATCCTATCAATTCAATTTTTTGGCAGTGAACCACTATCTTTGTATCTTGGTGGTTAGCCATATTTTGTACCTAGGTAGTGAGCCTTTTTAAGGAAAGTGAAACCTGGTAGTGATACCTATAATATTTTGTATTTGGATATAATATATTGTGAGTTAACCTTCACTGTGGTTTTTCCCTTTGTGGGTTTTCCATGTAAAAATATTGGTGTTCATGTGTATGGTTGCATTGATTTATTTTTATGTTCCTTCTTGTTGATTCGGTCTGAATTGTGATAATGATAAGATGGATTTTATTATGGTTTTATGGAATATTGATTCACCCCCCTCTCAGTATTCCAGATGTTCAACATTACTATTATGAGTAGTTAACATTTTAGAGTAGGATTTTTTTGATCGGTTGTGTTAATGTCCACATACAAAAATATGGGAATAGTATACAAAACCATCAAATGGTAATTACAAAATAATGAATTAAAACCAACCAAAATAATGGCATCCAAATAGCTAGTTAGAAAATCAACACCAAAATCCCAAGATAAGTTCATAGGCTAAAATAACATATAACTTTCACATATCATAAACACACCATAATCTTCTCACCAAATTTAAATTTCCATTTTGGATTCATTATTTCCTTTCAAAGATACATTATGATGTTTCATAACATACATCACAAGTTGTTCAACAAGTCTAACTCCCTCTTATAGTTTCTTTTTTTTAATTTTCTATATCCTTTTATATTTTTAATGTAGGGGGTCTAACTTTTGGAGGTTGTAAATTTTTGTTCAGGAGGCCATTAAGGCCCCCTTTTTTAAGTTATAGAGCTAAAAAATTATCTATGAAATAAGCACCCATAGAAGTGATGTTTTGATTAAAAGGGGAAAAACAAGTTTTGAAGGGACACCGAAACCCTTTACAACAAAAGACACAAAATGCTGCCCAAAAGGATAATTAGAAAAACCACCAGCAACAACCCAATAGCCAAAAAGTACCACAAGGCGGGTGCAAATCTAAAATAAGACTAGAACCTACCAACAACACCCAACAACTAGAAAACAACAAAATAACCTAACCTACACCCAGCAAGAAACATAAAGCAAAAAATAAAAAGACTAATTCAGGCCACTTAGAGTATTGGCCACCTCCATCTGCTGGTTCCTATACTTTTCAACCATGTCCAATAGTTCCTTCTTCTCAACATCAAATGTTTTCTTCCACTCAACCGATCCTCTAACCACAAGACCTTTATCATCATCCTTAGCAGTTTTCTTACCTTTTCCCTTTGCCACACATTCTTTCTCCATAAGCTCAGAGAAGTAAACTTGATCTTCTCTGAGTTCACTGATTTTCTTGAAAAAAGACTTCCAAAGAGTTTGCATTGTTCTTTATAGAAATATGACATGCCTGCAATTTTTTTTGATATCCCCATTTATTCCTGACACCTTGGCTTCCAGAGCAAACAATATTTCCTCACAAAGAGACTTAAAGTCATGATAGGACCCTTCAAGGTCCATCATTCTGTCAATGAGAATGTCCAACACCGTACCTTTTGGAACATTCTTAAGATTTTCCTTTAAACCTCTGATTTTAATGTTAATCTTATTGAATTATTGAAAAGACCATTTTTCTAACTTAAAGGTACCTGTAGCCCCAGATCTGGCCATATCCAACAAATTAAACATGGATGTAGCATAATCATCAAGATAAGAAAAGTCCTCGAAAAGAGGATCCACCTTCAAAGGCTCTTGTTTAAGTTCTTTGATTTTCTGTGTCCTCCTCCTCCCGACTCCTATTATCCTTTTCCTCCTCCTCAGGAAAATATTGTAGAGGAGAATCCATAATGGTCACCATCTTATCACCATAATTCTTGTCCTCACCAACCTCATTAGATCCTTAGTCATAAACTCTAAGGCCTTTCTCCTTAGATTAGCAATATGCATCGAAAGCCTCCTTGGTTTGTCGACCACACCCACCTCTTTGTCCTATGTCCCAACCTCATCGCCAATACCTACAACATCTTTACCACCAGCCACCTCCACAGACATGGGAGAGGGATCACTCGACTCCACATCCATGTCATCACTCCCAAAAAGGGCAAGCCTTTTTGCTAGCCTATTACTCTTAGCACCACCCACCTTCCTTTTCTTCGTAGATGTAGTCGTAGCCATAGGAGAAAGATCCTCCTCATATTCATTCCATTCCTCCTCCTCCTCTGAAGAGGAATCCACCCCTGATGACCTAGACTCATCACTTAAAGTCTTCTCCTTACCCTTGATGGCAGGAGTAGGGAGAAGAGTCTTTACACGTTCCATAATCAGTAAAATAAGCCCTTCATGGAGGATGAGGGACTTTCTATTCTTAAGGTGCACATACATTGAAACCTCCAAAGAAGATAAAAAAAATAAAGGAAAAGAAATGAACATACCATGCTTGAAATGATTGAGGAGAGTAAAATGATTACCAAGAATGGCCTTAAAAATCTCCCTTCCAGGGTCACATATTGCATCAACACCTCAACAACATTCACCAAAAAATTCTTCAAGAAAGTTCTCCCATAACCTCAACTCTCTAGTTTGATTAAATGTTTCCTCTCATCATCTTTAAAAAACTGAGTCAAATCCTCTTCATTTCTCTTTTTATCCTTGAATAATTTCCTACCAATTGTTGAAAACCCAGTAACTATGGCAACCAAATTTTCATTCACCTCCACTTCCAGACCTTTAACCCTAAGCTTCCAATTATGCCAGAAAGAAACAAATTGTGCCTAGGCATTAGGGTCATGCCCGTGCAATCTATCCAAGAATGGAGTAAAATTACCATGGCACAAGATAGTCAAGAGTTTCTCCTTACATCGAGTGTCCCCACATGAATGTGGCTCGATTCAACTCCTTTCACCACCGATGTCAACCAACACACAACTCACATAAACCTTGCAAAAAGAACACAACTGAAGTCCATAAAGCAACAAGACACCCACAAAGCGTACGAAATAGAGACAAGTACTATACCATAAATGTCACAACACATTAGCCAAAGCCATCATTACTCAATAAGCTCCTGGATTCCTCGGGAAGGATCACACCCTCCTCCCATGAACGAAATTCATTTAGCCTGACAACCTCGTTGGCAATTTTTTTTGCCAACGAGTTACCTTCTCGATAAACGTGAGAGACGTGAGTCTCATCACAAGATTGAAGCATCATTATATTGTCCCTAATGAGTTTATTGACACTCCAACTTAGAGAATGAGTTCCATGCAGATAGTTAATAATATTCATAGACTCTTCTTCCACCCATAATTTGGAGTAGCCTTTGTTGATGACATACTTAACACTTATGAACGTAGCCTCCGCCTCCGCGCGATGATTGTTCTGAGTTCCCAATAGTAGTGCCACCACACCAAGGAGTTTGCCAACATTATTTCTTAATACCCCCCAAAAAAAAAAAAAACCCGATACTTGAGATTCCCCTTTGTTGCATAGAAGTGATGAATAACTTGATTTTTTTTTTCCAAAAAATAAGTTTTTATGTTTTATAGTTTAAAAATTGCTTTCTTTATATACTTAATATTAGGAAAAAATTTTAAACACCTTTCCTAACATTCTCCCACTTATCAAACATCATTCAAGAGTAAAGGGAGTACCAACACTTATGAAATAATTGCTAGGGGACAAGAGGCCCATAGAACAATAGCACCACTTAATTTTTTATGCTCATTGGCTTTGTTGATGCATCTACAAAATTTTGTAAAGTATCAAATTTATCTAGCACCACCCTCCCATCCTCTATCATTTCATGAAAAATGATTCTAGACATCAATACTATTCATCCTTTCATGAAAGTTTGGGTTATTTTCTATACATATGACACTCTAATTGTCGCATAGAAATATAATAACTCCTACACTTAGGCCCACATCTAAACATAGTTTATTAAGTCATATAGATTCATCACAATTATAAGTAGATACCATGCAATCTACTTCTATAGTGGAAAAATAACCACAAACCATTTCTTTCTCATCCAACTAATAGCATCACCAAACATAGTGAAAACAAATCTATTGGTAGATCTCCTACGACTAACATCCCCAACCCAATATGAATCCATACATTCACGAATAGTCACTAGATTCTTTTCCTTTTAGAATTACCATTATATAAATGGAGTGCTTAGAGGTATCTCACAAATATCTAAACACCCTCTTCACTACATACCAATGTCCTCTTCTAGGATTAACCATGAAGTGATTGAGGAATCCCACTACTTGGGTAGTGTTTGGTATTGTGTAAGCCATAACATAAATTAATCTTCCAACACAACTATAACATAAGGTAATTTGACCATATTCCCTATTTCACTAGGATAAGTTAAACATTATTTAATTAATGACTTATTCCCCATAAAAATAGGAATACATAGAGGTTTAGAAGCTTGTAAGAGTTGGTATAGAATAACCTATACCATGAAGGATTTGGTTGAAGATAGCAACCACCTAGGATCTAGGAACTTTATGAAAGCACAAGAGAGATCAGATATGAGAGAATAATACTATTCTATCAAAGGATGAAAATGATATATTATGATTTCTATGATTGTTGATTTACACATGAGAACCCCTAGTTATATAACGAAGGTGAGACACATGATTAGACAAGATCATGGAAAGTACCTTAATCCTATGTCTTGAGACAACTAATATTAAATAACCTAGGACACAAGTATTAAATGACCAAATATAAGATATGGTCTAATTCCTACTAATACTTCTAGAAATATTCCTAGGACCTAAGTAAACTTAACATATGAATATGACCTACTAGGATAACTAGCTAGGTAAAACACCCAATTCACACCAATTCCCTCCTTAATTACAACTTAGGGAGGAACAAACCAATGAAAATAAAATAAAATTGGGTCCCAACCATGAGGTTGTAGTGTCGAAAAATGTACACCTTTACATTTTCACTATGTTTGCATCCCCTTAACTAATTGACTTAATTAAGCCTTTAATTGGCCCAATTATGCATTAACAAGCATAATTAATTTAATTTTTCAAAAGGGAAACCCACATTTAATCAATGCCTACGCTTAATTACACATCTTGGAAAATGTGTCTCCTAGGTTTAGGGCCTAGGACCCATTCTTCCAAGGGTGAATGGGTCCCCTTTAAGTCTTGGAATCCATTTTTTAAATATATTTTTGGTGACATTTTAATGATCTAAATTCAAATTGCAAAGGTTTTCTTGTGGAGTTTAATTTTCAGGTAATTAAGGAAACACCTATAAATATAAGGTCTTTTATCAATTCAAATCTAACAATTAAGAAGAAACATTAAGGAAAATTTCACAAGAGAAAATATTATTGTTAAGACCATTAGAGAGTAGATTTATTAGTCATTTATTGCAACATTCAAGATACTATCATGATGCCAAGATTTATGTGTGTTCATGCATGTTTTTGAGCTAACATTGTGATGTAGGTTTCAAGTTTCAAGAAAGTATTCAAGCATCAATATTTACTAAGCAATCAAGCCATTTCATGAAAGATCCAATACTTAGAGAGATGTACTAGACTTCAGTCCTCTAAGGGCAACCATCAAAGGGTTTGGTGAGGTATAACAAGCTTTGTTCAGTCATCATTTCCTTCATTTTATCATTATTTCATTATCAAGGTTTAATTACCAAACTAGGGTTTGACCAAGGCAAACCCCTATCCACCAAAAACAAATATTTTTCTCCTCTTTGTGTGTTTGCATATTTACAGGTGGAGAAGGATTGAAATTGGATCAAAGTGCAATTTTACAAAGTTTTCAAAGTTGTCATCAAAGTTGTCAAGATGTGGAAACTCACCTACACGTTTTATTTCCAACTTTTCAACAGTGAAACTTGGGGGAATAAGAAGCTTAGATCTAGGATCTGAGGACTGCAAAAAGAATTTTCAAGCCCCTATCTAGAGACCCATTCACCCCTAGGTTAATATGTCCTTCAACAGAGACTAGAACCCACTTTTGGAGCCAGGTAAACACCATCTTAAACTTCTTAGATTTGTTGTTAATTGTTGGTTTTTTCTGTCAATGTTATCATAATACTTCATGTTTCAAGTGTTAGATCTCATAAGTTTGATTGTTAATGCAATTTTATTATTATCCCAAAACGGTTGTTCAATCATTTCTATCATAAGGAAGTTAAGGCAACATAGTGTCCAAACCTAGGGTTGACTCACCTTGAGGGTTGCAAGTCAATTCTAATCATTTGTGGCACTATCCCTTTTCCTAATGAACATGGAAAAGGTATATTTGTGATTAGGTAGACACCCCCTTTTTCCTTTGGCATAGGTCCCTCATTTTTAGGTCTACCTATTCATCTCCTCCCTTTTTCCCTTCGTTTCATTTTGGTGAACCTAACATTGTACATCTTAAAATTTTGATGTGGAGACATTCAAAACCCTAGATCTAGATTTGCATTAGTGTGCTTTACACTACATTTAGAGTTTAGTTTTGCATGTTTGGATCATTTAAATCCATTAAAAAAAATTGCACTAATTTTGCATACATCTTGCATTAAGTGCGTCTTTCAATCATTTAGATTCAAATTTTAGTTCAAAATTGCATTCCAAAAGTTGTCCCTTTTCTCACTATTTGCACTTGCATTAAGACACTTATAACTAGAAAAATCAATCACATAATTCAGTCTGCAACCTAAAACAAAGAACTCAAACATCAAACTAGAAACACAAACTATAATTTTTCTAACCCCCGTACAAAGACCCATTCACCCTTGGTTGAACCTATCCTTGTACAAATGCTTTTTCAAAATTTTGGGGATCATTTTTTCTCTGTTTGCTTCATTTCATTCTACTATTAGATATGTGTTTCAGTTTCAAAAAATAAAAAATTCTATACTTTCTTGCATTAAGTTCAATTGTTCAAATTAAGTGCATTGTTTGAAATCAAAATTGGCATTAAAAGACATCATTTTTAGGTTTTTGCATAGCTTAATCAATAAATTATCATGTTTCAAATCTAAAAATTGTAAAATCTTCTTACATACTTGCATTGTGATTCCTACTTTTGGGTGTTTATTACATTTGCATAGTGCCTTTCTCCATTTTGGGTGCACTTGGGTTTAGTGAAAGTTGTATGAGCTTCACAACCTGGTGTCCTATTGCCAATAATTTTGTGAGATTTAGTCTGAGAGTCATGCCATATTGTGCTAGTACATCCACCATGGATCTTGAGTTTTCTAACTCTTTCACTCATAGTGTTGACACTTATGGACCATAAATTTGATACCACATTTCCCATGACTACTTTACCGACAACCAATACAACTGATGTTGACATAATGGTTGATAATTTACCTCAAGAAAAGCTAAAATAAATGGATGAAGCCTTAGAAAAACTATAAAACTTTGTGAGTGCTGAATACATTGCTGGTACTGTGGTACCTGCCATAGATAACATGAGGAAAATGCTTGATAATGAACAAGGAATAGAAATTGTGCATATCCTAGCTCATATAATTGACAATCATGTTCCTATAATGGCTAGTTGTGCTCAAACTTTAGAGTACACTCAAATTCAAGGTGGAACTCAAATTCCTCCTTCTACAACTACGACCTCTATTCCTACATACACTCATCCATCTGTTACTACAACAAGGCAACCCACTAGTAATGTCAATACAACTTTAGGTATTTCCACTAGGAATCCTTTTAGCTTTGTGAATTCAAATCTCATATCTCTTAACTCCTCACCTATCATAAAATTTCAATTCACTTATCCTCCAAAAAAATACACACCTCCACCTTATTCAACTCCATCTCAAAACACAACCAATGATTCCTTCCTTAACCAAATTTTGCAAAATGTTTGATCCCTCCAACAATTGTTTTTCACATTGAACTAAAATAAAAATGGCGAACCTTCACAATATGTCAAAAGAAACCCATTATACTTGGACATATTGAGAGAAAAAATACCACAAGGTATATAGATTCCTAGATTTGAGAAATATGGTGGAAAAGGAGACCCTCTAGTAACCATGTCTCGACATACACAACCTTATGTAGTGACTTCATTTTTGAAGACAAAATCTTGGCTAAGCTTCTCCCTAGGTCTTTAAAAGATACAACCTTGGAATGGTTTTTCTCTTTATCTAATAATTCAATTAGTTCATTCAATGAACTTGTTGATGCCTTTCTTAACCATTTCCAAGTGCACATTGGTCCCAAGATGACCTTAGCTGATTTAATAAAGTCTAAAAAAAAAGATGATGAAAACATCACTAATTTTATAGCACGATACTAATTTCTTTACTCACAAATCATTATTAAGATTCCTGATGTCGATCTTCAAAGAATGTTCATTGAAAATTTGCAAAACAAAATCCAAGATAAGCTTGGGATAATGAAATTTCCCCCTTTACACATTTGTGCATGTCCCTCCATGAATATCATAATTCAGTTAATCATCGTGAAGTGAAAAATCCCTCTAACCGCCCTGAGAAATCTGAGTTCGTGCCCCATAACAATTTCCAACCATTCAAGAAAAAAAGAAAGAGATTTTTACAGATAAAACCACCTCAAACAAGTCAACATATTGAGTCTCAAGTGGCTTCCATAAAAATAAAAAATCCATATCAATTTAGAGAGTGTAATAGACAATTTACCCCTTTACTAGATACCCTCCATTCCATCATGTTGCAACTTTTGGTTAAGAAACTAATTACCTTACCTCCCATTAGAATCATTGATCCTGCAAATCCCTTACCTCCAAATTATAATAACAGTGCCTTTTTCCATTATCATAGACAAAATGGACATGATACAAAACATTGTAAGCATCTTAAACATATTGTGCAAGACCTCATTGATTCTAATCACAACCAGATTGGTGGTGCTAATGATAAAGGAAATAATTCTATTGCCCCATCCAACAAAAAAATGATTTTTTTTACTAATCCCATGCCAAATCATACCATCTCTTTTGTGAAAACTAGTGATACCAAGAATAATACGATGAATGTTGACACAAATGATAATGATGATGATTCTATAGATACTATGGTTAACCTCATTAACATTCAACCTCGTAGGATCCAAACCAACTTGTCTATGAACATTGCTTTCTCACAAAATGACATAATCAAACATGCACTTGATGGTCCTCTTTACATTTCTAGAAGAATTAATGAGAAGCCTACTAATGCGATATTAATTGATCCCGTGTGTGTAGAGAATGTGATCACTGAGGAATTATTCTTTGTGCATAAAATTTATCAAGATTCTTATGACAAACTGAAAGAATGGGTCAATAATAATAATCGTTTTTCTTGCCCTATGATAGGTTTGATCAATCTTCCTTTAAAAGTTGAACTGAAACAATTGAATGTATCATTCTCCATCATCTCGTCATCAAAATTTTTTTGTGTGAAGCTTGGTTATTCATGGCTACACTCCATGGATGTCATCTCATCGGTAGTGCATAAATTCTTAAAATTTCTATTTAGCAATGACATCTTTACTGTGCATCAAAGTGGATTTAATTCTGTGTCTTCTCGTGGGAATTTCTCATTGGATTTATTTTGGCCTGAACCCATGGAACCTATTAAGCCTCATGAGGACTTCTTTTTCAAATATAACCAAAACTTCAAGACAAAGTACATAGCATAATTATCCCTTAGCAACATTCCTCAACCCATGATTGAGCCTCCTATCATTGATGAATCCATGATTCAACCAAGATCCCTTCCAACTAACCAAGACAAATTTTTATAAAGAATCCTTCACCTATTTCCTATAAGAGACCAAGAGATAACTATAACATTCCTGTTGTACTGCCTAAGATCAAATAAGTTTATAAAGACAAAGAGAAAGTGTTTGACCAACCTTCCATTGTTCCTTCTGTTCCTCCCTTGTGGGAAGAAAATAAACCTATGGTTGATAAACCCGCTCCTACTTAATCAAAACTTAAAAATCATGTAAGAAGAAATCGAAATGCTAAAGAGTGTAGGCGTAGATTTTGTACTATTGCTCATCACTTAGAAGAAAAAGAACAAAACAAAAAACCAAGATCAAACACCAACTCAAGAAATACATGATGATTCTCCACCTTCACCATAAAACAACATGAAACTTCAATGGGCATCATCATTAGGCATCTTTTTATGATTAACTTGGATGATGACGATGATGAGAATGCTAAGATTGATGAGGAAGTGCATAATGAGCTGAATTTATTTTTTTCCTTTTCCATGAGCTTAGATGATAAAAACCATGATGATCCTCCAAAAAAGAGTTTCTCATCATGTGTTGAACCTAGTGATGCTCCTATACGACACTTGTCATTGTCCCTTTGTCTAGTTTTCCACCATCTACCTATGATAAACAAGATTGGTATGTATATGACCTACTATAGGTTGAAACGCATGTGCCATACTAGTTTTCTCTTTGTCTTCTTTTCATGTTCTTTGTGATTGCATGTGCGTAATGTGATCCCAAATATTGTGCTGCTTGCGAACCTACTTTGGATGAACCTTGTAACTCCATTGGTGCAAGGATACAAAGGAAGCGAATTTGTCATGACATTCTTTTATTTGTATCTACATTCTTCTATTTTTCATCAACCATTTATCTTTTCTCTTGTCTTGTGTTTTCCTTTTGGGGATGACACAAGGCGTTGAGAAATTTAGGTCTCTTCCATGTTGACCCAAAGGCTTTTATTTTTTTTCACTCTCTATGTGTCATTCTTCCTTTATGCTCATTGTTCCATGAGTTATTTGGGGAATGATGATGATTACGAGCTTGATTATATCACTATAACAAAGAGATACGCTGAACCCAAATCTTTGGATCCCTTATGTGTTATCTTAGGATTACATATTGGGGAAACCTCCTTTCCATGATATATAGCTCTATTTTGGAAACATATGTTTGGCATAGGGATTTCCAAATAAAGCTCTCATGTATTGGAATTTATCATTTTGATACTTTAAAGTAATTGTTCACAACATGCTGTTTAGTAATTTGTTTAAAGGGGTATACATATCCCAACTCATTGTTTGCATATTCCATTCAAAGTGTGGTATTCTTACTTCATGTGATGTGTCTTCTTTGGTGATGACATTGGGTTTGATGTCCTTCAAGAGCGTGACCTTTCTTGGCATATGACAGTCCTCTTAGTGGTAATGCTATGGCTTGCATTCCCTAAGGTGCAAATATTTTATCTCTCGACTAGTCCTCTCTTGGTGACATTAAGCATGTTGTTCCCTAAGGTGTGACCTTTCATGAACTAATAAAAACCCCTTTGACTATCCTATCCTATTGCATGGCCACCAAGCATAACACAACTTGCTTTCCGGTAATGCCTTTTTGTTTTTAATGAGTGCCTAGCATAATGTAGCTTGCTAGCCTTGCCAAATTTTTTTTGTGGTGCCTTATCAAAGTTATTAGGAGGTATAAATTTTAGTATGGTTGACGTATGGGATCTTGTAGACTTGGCATGACTTTCCCATCAACCACCTTTTTGTGGGTACATACCGACCTAGTTCATGTTTCTCACTTTCTTGGGGCTCACCTAATGAACACCAAATTTCACTAGCCCTCATGAGTATATTTTGTTTGCATAGTGGACAATGAGGTTTCACTTGTGAACACATTTTATGGAAAAAAAACACAACCATGGCTATTCTATCCTTCCTTTTCTTTCTTTTTGCATTCATTTTGATAGTGTATGATTGTACATCTTGTGTTGCTGCTGTAGACATGTGTCTGTTTGTGCCTTTGTTGGTTTGCCATGAGATCTTATATATTGGGGGCTTGATCACCTTCCTTGAACTTTGTCATCTTATCTTTCCAACACTTTCACAATTAGACCTCTCTTGAATTATTTTTCTACTTTAGTGTGAGTCTGAGCATAAGTTCATACTCTCACTAAACTGGGGGCTAAATGTAGTGTCAAAAAATGTACACATTTACATTTTCACACTATGTTTGTATCCCATTAATTAATTGAATTAATTAATCCTTTAATTGGCCCAATTATGCATTTACAAGCCTAATTAATTTTGTTTTCTAAAAGGGAAACCCACATTTAATCAATGCCTACACTTAATTCCATATCTTTGAAAATGTGTGTCCTAGGTGTAGGGCCTAGGATCCATTCACCCAAGGGTGAATGGATCTCCCTTAAGTCTTGAAACCCATTTTTTAATATGTTTTTGGTAGAATTTTAATGATCTAAATTCAAATTGCAAAGGTTGGCTTGTGGTGTTTAATTATCGGGTAATTAAGGAAAAACCTATAAATACAAGGTCTTTTTATCAATTCAAATCTAAAAAGTAAGAAGCAACATTAATTAAAATTTCACAAGAGAAAATATTTTTGTAAAGACCATTGGAGAGTAGATTTATTAGTCATTTATTGTAGTATTCAAGATCCTATAATGATGACAATATTTATGTGTGTTCATGAATGTTTTTGAGCTAACATTGTGATGTAGGTTTCAAGTTTCAAGCAAGTAATCAAGTATCAAGATCTATTAAGAAATAAAACCATTTCATGCAAGATCCAATCCTTCGAGAGATGTGCTAGACTTCAGTCCTCTATGGTCAACCATCAAAGGGTTTGGTGAGGTACAAAAAGCTTTGTTCATTCATCATTTCCTTCATTTTATCATCATTTAATTATCAAGGTTTAATTACCAAATTAGGGTTTGACCAAGGAAAATCCTTATCCACCAAAAACAAACATTTTTATCCTCTTTATGTTTTTGCAGATTTATAGGTGAAGAAGGATTGAAATTGGATCAAAAGTGCAATTTTACAAAGTTGTCAAAGTTGTCATCAGAATTGTTAGGACACAAAAACTCACCTACAAGTTTTATTTCCAACTTTTTGAAAGTGAAACCTAGGGGAATTAGAAGCTTAGATCAGAGATTCAAGGATTGCAAAAATAAATTTTAGACCCCTATACAAAGACCCATTCACCCTTGGGTGAATATGTCCTTCAACAAAACCTGAAACCCACTTTTGGATCCAGGTAAACACCATCTTAACCTTCTCAAATCTTTTGGTTAGTGGTTGTTTCTTCTAGTCTTATCATAATACTTAATGTTTCAAGTGTTATATCTCATAAGTTTGATTGCTAATGCATTTTTATATTTCTCCCAAAACTATTGTTCAACTATTTATGTCAGAAGGAATTTAAGGTAGCATAGTGTCCAAACCTAGGGTTGACTCACCTTGAGGTTTGAAGTAAATTATAATCATTTGTGGCACTATCCCTCTTCCTAATGAACATGAAAAAGGTGGATTTGTGATTAGGTGGACACCCCCTTTTTCCTTTGGAAGAGGTCCCTCATTTTTAGGTCTACCTATCCATCTCACCCATTTTCTCCTTCATTTTATATGCTATATATAAACACAATCTCTCACAAACAAAGAAAATGAGAAAACATAGTGGGATAAAACTCCTCTCCAAAAGAGAGATAAAAATGATGTCAATAAAGAATAAGAAGGAAAAAATCCCATGTGAGGAAAAAGACCCCCATAAGAGAGAAGAAGAGAGACCATGCAAACCCCTTCAATGTAGAGTCTCCTAAAATGATGGTAGATTCTAAAAAATGAATGCTAAATATGATCCATTCTCGTCGAACAACACTCATCCCCTTAGGAAGAAACAAAACCAAGATGTTATGGAAGATGAGGGAAGAAGGTTAATGTGTGATGTCTCTGAATTTTTCTTAAGTTTCTCCATGTTGATGCCAAAACTTTTTACACTCCAAACATGCATTCTAGGCCACATTGATGAAGATGACAATAAAAAAATATCCTATAAATAATTGTAGCACACAATCCAAAGATCTAAAAATAAGTAGGAATCCTCCAAATTCTACTCAAAAGTATCTACACTCATGTCAAATTGTGAGGAATGATCATGTAGAGAATGAAAAAGAGGGTCAAAGTTCTCCATCATAAAATCTAAGGAAGGATCATATCCATCAAAGAGAATATGTATATAGTAAATGGTGTCTCCCAAATCTAAAATGCAGGATTCTACAAGAAACCTCCAATATATGTCAAGTACTCATCCCAAGTTGCCATCTGCTACATTGAATAACAAGAATACAAAATGGTGGAAACACAAGAATCATCAAGTACAACAATAGATGAAGGATATGAGATATCAATGCATGTTAGTTGACTACACTTATCATCCCCAAATGATGTTTCATTGTCAAAAAAATGATGAAATAATAAAACTAGATGATTCTGTTGATGTTGGTTTAGAGGAATCGGGCAAATTGATGTCACTGGCAATACAAAGATGTTACAACTGATGAAGTTCATAAAGAAGTTTCAAATAATCAATTTATTTCAATAAGAAATCATCTATTATATTCATTTTCTTCCCACAGTAATCACATTTTACTTTCCATGTATTAGGATATATAATTACAACCATTATAAAAAAAAAAATATTACCACCCTAAATTACTCAATCAAGAATCCCCATAGAAATATATGATTTGAAACTTTATGCTTAGTGCAATTGCAAGTGTCACTTGCCAAAAGTAGTGAAGTGGACTTAATCTTAGTGCTTACAGATTCCAAATTTGGCAAAAAGATCAAAGTAAAATTTACATGGAATAGAATCAATTTGATCACACCACTACAAAGTAAATGAAGAATTATGCACTTTCAAAAAAATTCACCCAAAAATGTTATCATAGGACCAATAATAGAGCCTTAAAAGTTCCAAAAATGAGAATGGCTTAGAAAAATCTATGAGAATCTAAAATTTATGAAAAAAAATAGGAACCGAAATCAAAAACCAATTGTACCACAATGAAGAGCATGAAATTCTATCTAAAATAAAAAATATTGCTCAAAAAAAGGAACCCGTATGACTAAGATATGCCCTTTTGAAGTTGGCCTCCAAAATAAAAACTAAAAATGAGAGGAGGGAAAATATAAAAAGAGCCTATTGATGTCATGTTGATGTTAGTAGGGAATATGCTTAGATAACATAATATTTCATTCACTAGAATATTTTGTAGAATATTTTTTTGGCTGTGGAAAGGTTGCCGAATTTATTCAACCACAAAAATATTTGAGAAATATTACCACCAAAGGGAAATATCCTTGGTCAAGCAAGGTAAAAATTACATTTTTCATGGAAAAATAAAGAGCTTCTAGGTGGCATGCTTTTCCACCACTAGCGAGTACCTATGTAGGTAGGTACCGGCCAACATAAGCGACCTAACCTACTTTTTTTAAAAGTTTGTAGATTTTTTTTAAATTTTAATTGAACAATTTTTTTTTAAATTTTTGTTCACCTATGACCTGTGTATAGATGAACCTACATGACCATACGATCGTACAATCATATGGATAGTCTCACAAATTGATAGGGGAGCAAATTTTCTATGAAGCTCGAGGTAAAGTTGTTTGATTTCACTAATTTGATATTCAATCTTGGGGTTCTCAGGCCTTTTGGGAATGATGGGAGGGTTTGTTTTGACCCAAAATGCTCCAATATTGTATCTACCTCCTAGATTTGATAGCCACTTTCTAACTTCAAATTCTCATAGATCTGGCCTTAGATGTTCAAGGTAAAAGCACAAACCTGTGTCACACTTTATAAAGGAATCAACCAAAAGAAAAAAAAAATTGCAGTTCGACCACATAAAAGTGGTCTTTATGTTTTTGAACAACAAATTTTAGGGGAAGGGGATATTCTCTCTTGCACTTCTAGGGTTTTGCACCTATAAGGAGAGAGGTCTTTCACGCCCAAAACTTGGAGGGTTCATTCAAGATTGAGGGTTTGATGTGTGTGTGTGAATGTGTCTTAAGTGCTAGAAATGGATAAAAGTGATTGAATACTAATGCTAAACCTAGAAAATGAGCTATACTCGAAATCACATTGTGATATGCAAATGACCTAAGAAACATAAAAAAAATACTACATAAATGAATAAAACTGAAGAGGTGTACCTGGGAAATGAAATGTGATGTAGAGAGGCTCCAGAAACCTTCAAATTTTTTTGCTGATGTTGACTGGGACACTTGTGCCAATCTGGGGGAAACTTTGCTAGAATAGGTTTATGGAAAATGGGTATCTAGAAACACACAAACAACTTTTCAGGCCTGGTACTGGGACTAATTTGCCAATGATGGTGACTTAGTCCACCTAGGAATGTCTTGAAACTCGGGTAGGATTTTGTGGCTTTCGATCTGCATTTCCCTTCCTGACAGGTGTCTGGTTCAGATTCTATAGAAAATGGGCTGAAAGAGGTCTCCAAGCTTCAATTAGGGCTTTGTTGACTTTAATGACTTATGTGAGTTGACAACACCTTTCTCTTTGAAAAATCTGTATACAAAAGCAAACCCTTGATGAAGAAGTCTGAAGATATGCAAGTGACAACTTTAATGGATGATTGCTTGAAGTTCTTAGAGTGCTTAAATGCTTGATGCTTGAGGATTTATTGAGAAGAATGAGAGTTGTGGAGTTAAGAGGATTAAGAGATGTAAAATGAGGAGACAAAATCTCGCTAGAAATTAAGATTAAATTTGATTTTTATGCCAAATGGGACTAAGTCGCCCAAGGTGGTGACTTAGTCCACTTGGAAAATTTCAAGTGGTTGTTGGGAATTAAAAGGTGATTAATATTGATTAATGAGATTGTATCCCGAAACACACTTAAGTAGGACCTATAAGTGTAGTAAGGGGCCATTTTATCATAAGAAAGGGTTAATTTAGTGATGACAAGCCTAGGTAAGTGTGAGAGTTTGTTACAACAGCTTACAATTTTTTTAAATAAGGCTTAAAAAGGGGTTATTTAGATGAATTATTGTAGGAAAGTCTTAGAAAAGTGAGGAAATGTGTTACAACACTTCACAACACCTTTGTAAGACATCATTAGGTTTTTGTTGATTTGCAAGTGTTCAAGGCCTAATGTGAATGTGTTGGCCACATTACAACATTAGATCTCAGCAAAATCAAGCCAAAATCCATTAGAAAAGGCCCAAATGAGTGAAAAATTTCAAGTATACATTGTTTTGTGACACATTTAGCCCCCACTTTAGTGAGAGGGTGAACTTGCTTCAAACTCACACTAAAGTAGCCAAGACATGCATATCGAGAGGGATCCAAATGAACTTATGCTAGTAATATGAGACAACTATAATGAAGAGGGATGATCAAGACCCCAAGATCAAGATCCTATGGAAAACCAAACATTAGTACAAAAGATCACACAAGGAAATGATGTGAAAGAGTGAAGAGAGAGGGAAAGTCAGATCAAGCTTCGACCATTTGTCTAGCTAGTTGTAGATCAGATCTAGGTTGTTTGTCCGAAAGGAAGTGTACTCACTCTGGCGTGATGAAAATTTTGGTTTTCCATCGAGTGAGAAGGCCCAAAAGGGTGAGAAACATACATTCATGGCTGGTATGCACTCACACACACATGTGGCTATGGGGAAAGTCATGCCGCTGGTTGGGCTTCCCGCTTAACCATACCAAAGTTATACCTCCTGATAACTTTGATAAGGCGCCATAAAGAATAGGGGTTTCGAGGTTCATGAGGCAAGAAAAGCTTCATATTCTTGAAACTCATGAACAAGTGCAAGATGGCACCATAGCCATGGAAGCTGTGTTATGCAAGGTGACCATATATGCAAAATGTAAAATGTAACATGTAAAATGCAAAAGGGATGTTCAAAGGAGTCTTATTTAGTTCATGCGAGGTCTTTAAATAAGGGAACATTGTGTCTAATGTCTCCAAGAGAGGACCAATCAAAGAACATAAAATTTACAACTTAGGGGATGTAGTGTGTCACATCAGGCCACTAAGAGGAATATAATATGCTAAGATATATCACGTTCATGAAGGACATTACATCCAATGTCATCCACAAAGTGAAAAACACATCATATGAAATAACAAGGCTGCACTAAGAACCAAGAAAAAGAAAAATGCAAAAAGAAATGATGCTAGTGTATGCCCCCACTTTAAAGGAATTGCGAAACACCGTATTGTGAGCAATTAATTTAAAGTAGAAAAATGAAAAATACAAAAATAAAGCTAGGACATGAGAGCTAACTTGGAAAGCCCTATGTGAAGTCATATGTGTCCAAGTAAGGCCATGTCATGAAAAATATAGTTTGTCACATGTGAGCCAACTCGACACATGTCGTCCACATCCCAAGCTTACTCTTATATGTTCATGAAAGGTGAACGACTAGTCAAAAGAGACAACAAAAATTGACATACAAGGACAAGGCTAATGAAACCCTTGCCCCCACTTAGTGCAGGACAAAGGTGAGATGAATAGGATGAAGGTGCGTATCAGTAAGAGGAATTAGGTGCTTCAACCCAAGGAAGAGCACCACACTCCATGAGATGTTTGAAGTTTATTGTTTGAAGAAAATGGAGGTAAGGGAGGTAACCCTAAATATTTCTTGAAAGAGTATGATATGTTAGTTTGCGTCATGTGTACATTGCATCCATGTGTAGGAGGGAGATTGGATCCAATACCATAACAATCTTCCAAGTTAAATGAAGGGGTTGTGTGCTTATGAGAAGGATTAGTTTTTGTACAAGAACACAAATCCTATTTAGTGTTATGTGTTTTTCCTTCATGAGGTATGGGAGTTATATAGCCCCCATCACCACCATGGGGTAATGTTGTTGATGTAGAACCAAGTTGAGTATATAAAACATAGGGTTTTTTTGGTTGAGGTTGTGAGATTTCACACTCTCCTTTAGAGGGAGGCGTAAGACCCCAATCGTTACTAGAACTTGTGTCTAAAAATGAATTGTTTGTATATGACTCTTTAGACCAAGAGGGTGCGATTTTAGAAATTTTATTGGAAGGAGGTGTAGAATCTAACGACCCCCAATTATCACGAAAGAGTTTTGTTGTGGGTGAAGGATTAGCATCAGCTTGTATAAGTTTTGATATAGGAATGAAAGGATTAGGGGATTAGGGGATTTGGAAATGTTGTGATTAGTTGATTCATAGCTTTGTTCATCTGTGTCAACCATGTATATATTGTTATTGTACTCAAATTTCATTGTACGGTGAAGGGTAGATGGGACTCCTTTCATAGAATGAATCCATGGTCTCCCTAGGAGAAGATTGTATGGAAGGGGTCCTTGCATGATATGTATAGAGGTAGGCAACACCACAGGTATGACCTCAATAGGTAATGTGATAATCCCTAGTGGTTGCCTATTAACATTGTCAAAGCCATGAATATGAACATCATTAAGTTGAATGAGCTTTTTGTCCAAGTTTGTTGAAGAGGTCCATGCTACAAACATTAATTTATGCTCCATTGTCTATGAGAGTGTGCCTAACTAAAGTTTCATTAATGATCACCTTTATCATCAAGGGATCATTCTTGTTTTGAATCTCAAGTGAGGGTAATTCATGTTTAGGGAATGTGATTTCGGATTGGGTTACTTTCATGGGACGAGAGGAGGAAGTGACATTATTCGATTTTATGTAAGATTGGATCTCCTCTTGCTGTATTTGCAAGATTTCTTGAAATAAACACTTGTATATAGGTGATAGTTGAATGAGTTGCCATACAGATAGATTACCAGGAGTCTTTTTAAGATCATCAACAGTAGGGACTCTAGGTTGAGAAAAGGGTAATGGCGTAGGATTGATGTGTGATCCCCTATATGTCTGAGTCACTAAGTTACAACTTAGTGGTTGCAAAACATTGTTATGATTAGATTGCATCATGGATTTCAAAAAATCTTTTAGTTTTTTGTGTGATTCACTAGTGGGAAGTGACCTAGGAGGCTCACCAATTAAAGGAGATCTCACTTGTGTCATCATTACCTTAAGAATATTGTCTTTATTTTTAGGATTTTTTAGTGAAGGGGATTCAAATTCCACTTTATTATCTGCACCTAGGGAAAGTGTAATGTTTGAAGGATATGTGTCAATATTCAGATGTTTTTGCACTAGGATATTATCCCTAGGGTGAGAGTTTTTAGGAGAATGACAAACCAAATGATCATGACATTCAAAGGTGGGTTCCCTATGAGAAGGGGGAGAACTAAGATACTCATGGCTTGCATCGATTGTATTTTCTAATAGCAAAGTATATTCTTCACAACTAGGAGAGATACTAGGAGAAGGACAAATTTTATTATCATGATCTCTTATGGTTGTGTTGTTTTGTTCATTAAGAAAGGTAAGAGGAGAGAAACAACTAGGATCCTCATAACTCTCTTTGATTGGTTCTTCTACCAAAATATCTTCGTCACTAAGAGGAGAGATATTAGGAGAAGAAAAAATATATCGTTAGGAATGTCCAAGGTTGTATCTTCTTTCACTAAAACACTCTCATAGGGAGAGGATAGGGAAGGTTGCTTAGCATATCTAGATATGTATGATACTAGCATTGTTTGAACAAAAATGAAAAGTACATGTAACCATTTCATGCAATGTTTCAACAATATAAACAATGTATATGCAAAGATACAAAACATTTTTATCCAATGTATGCTAAGTTTTAAGAATGTAAACAATATATATGAAAGAATGAAAAACACTTTTATCAAACTTAAGAAAAGTTTTATGAATAGAAACATTGTATAAGAAAAAGTGAAAAGTACTTTTATCAATGTTAGGCAAAAT
The DNA here is from genome assembly GCA_007115665.2 of Sequoiadendron giganteum. NCBI lineage: Eukaryota > Viridiplantae > Streptophyta > Pinopsida > Cupressales > Cupressaceae > Sequoiadendron > Sequoiadendron giganteum. The sequence goes on along the minus strand of CM021106.1, from coordinate 574,720,327 downwards.
TTTAGAAATGTAAACATTGTCATATCTTAGAATGAAGTGATTTCAAGAGTGACCACCTTAAATTGATGATTTTGAGCTAGAAGCATAAAACCTATGTTCTCAAAAATTTTCAGAATTATAGTATATGTTACTAGGAGGCTAAGAAAGCACAAAAATGAGGTTTCTGGTATTGTATCAGATAGTGAAAAATTTGGACAAGGACTAAGTTGCCCAGAATGGTGAATTAGTCCTAGTTAGTTTTTTTTTCAAAATTTCCAAAAAATTTCAACTGGGTTTGATGCTTTTGATGTTGGATGACTAGAAGAGGAAAGATAAATGCAAAATTTGTAGGATAGACAATGATGTGAGATGCAAAAATGCAAGTTATAGCCACTTTCATTAATGCAAAAATGTGAAACCCTAGAATGCAAATTAAACAATGTAAAATGCAATGCCAACTAAATCTAAGGTGATAAGGGACTCCGAAGCAAAAAAAAGGTGTTTGAAAGTTGGGTTCACCAAAATGAGCCACAAATTTTAGGGAAAGGGGAGATTCTCTCTTGCACTTCTAGGGTTTTTCACCTAAAAGGAGAGAGGTCTTTCACACCCAAAACTTGGAGGGTTCATTCAAGATTGAGGGTTTGATGTGTATGTGTGAATGTGTCTTAAATGTTGGAAATGGATAAAAGTGATTGAATACTAATGCTAAACCTAGAAAATGAGCTATGATTGAAATCACATTGTGATATGCAAATGACCTAAGAAACACAAACAAACTACTACAAAAATGAATAAAAATGAAGAGGTGTACTTGGGAAATGAAATGTGAGGAATAGAGGCTTCGAAAACCTTTAGAATTTGTTGCGGATATTGATTGGGACACTTGTGCCAATTTGGGTGACTTAGTCTAGTTTTGGGGAAACTTTGCCAAAATAGGTTTCTAGAAAATGGGTATCCAAAAATATAGAAACCACTTTTCCGACTTGGTACTGGGACACATTCGCCAATGATGGTGATTTAGTCCACTTGGGAATCTTGAGAAACTCGGGGTAGGATTATGTGGCTTTCAATCTACAATTCCCTTCTTAATAGGTGTCCGGTTCAGATTCTGCAGAAAACAGGCTTAAAGAGGTCTCCAAACTTCAATTAGAGCTTTGTTGATTTGAATGACTTTTATGAGTTGAAAAAATCTTTTCAACACCTTTCTCTTTGACGAATCTGTATACAAAAGCAAACCCTTGATGAAGAAGTCAGAAGATATGCAAGTGACAACTTCAATGGATGATTGCTTGAAGTGCTTAGAGTGCTTGAATGCTTGATGCTTGAGGATTGCTTGAGAATAATGAGAGTTGTGGAGTTAAGAGGATTAAGAGATGTAAAATGAGGAGAAAAACCCTTATTTATATATTTTGTGCCCTAATTTCCTAAAAATAGCACATCACAAGCCGACCTTAGGGTTTAGGAGATATAATCCCGCTAGAAATTAAGATTAAATTTGATTTGTATGCCAAATGGGACTAAGTCGCCCAAGGCGGTGACTTAGTCCACTTGGAAAATTTCAAGTGGTTGTTGGGAATTAAAAGGTGATTAATATTGATTAACAAGATTGTCTCCCGAAACACACTTAAGTAGGACCTATAAGTGCATTAAGGGGCCATTTTATCATAAGAAAGGGTTAATTTAGTGATGAAAAGCCTAGGTAAGTGTGAGATTTTGTTACAACACCTTACAACACTTTGAAATAAGGCTTAGAAAGGGGTTATTTAGATGAATTATTGTAGAAAAGTCCTAGAAAAGTGAGGAAATGTGTTACAACACTTCACAACACCTTTGTAGGACATCATTAGTTTTTTTTTTTGATTTGCAAGCATTCAAGGCCTAATGTGAATGTATTGGCCACATTACAACATTATATCTAAGAAAAATTAGGCCAAAATCCATGGGAAAAGGCCCAAATGAGTGAAAAATGTCAAGTATACATTTTTTTGTGACATAATTTTAAATCTCAAAATGATGTAAACTAATGAAATGTAGAACTTTTGATGAAGTTTATTCCTGTAATTTATCAGATTTTTAAAAATTGTTTTCATTATTATTTTTATCAATTTAAGAACAGATTTTGAAATGTTGGAAATTTTAGAAAAAAGTGATTTTCATGGGACGTCAAGAAACAAATTGAAAAGAACTTCATTTTTCCTTGATTTTTTCTCCAAATAGGCAGCTTCAATATCTAGTGCATGGAAAAAAGAAAATCAAATTTTGATGTATATTTTTCTCGTAATAATGTTTTAAAGTCAAACTTGTTAGAATTTGACAGTTTTCATGGGACATCAAATATTGTCTATTTTTTTAATCATTTTCAAAAAATAAATTATACCCTTTTCAAGAGGACTCTCTCCTCTAGTGCACCATATATTTTTAATTTTTTTTAATATGTTTTACTATATTTTTTAATTTCTAATCAGCCTCTTTTTTAACTTTAACAACCTACTTGCATTATTTTTAAAATTATATATATATATATATATATATATATTGATCGGTAATGGGAACTTTTAAAGGTGGATAACACTATTGTTGACAAATCCATGAGCCCACCAACCCAAAAAACGTACAGAGCCTGTGAGCGTAGCGGCCCGACGAGGATTTGAACCTTGGTGGCAGCATCACCAAGCAAGTGTTTCAACCGCTACGTTATACGGGTCACCTAAAAATTAAATATATTAAAACTATGATATTGCTATCAAGATTCAACCGTGTAGTTTTCAAGTCAAACTCATTGACCCATGTCTCATGAGTAGTGGCTCACAAGAACCCATCTCTCATGATAATGAATGGTCCACTTAGCACTCATTACATCTAGGTGATGCTCACAGAGGTGAAGCATTGGTCCGTCCCGGGAGGTCACCCATCCCAGTACTGCTCCAGCTCAAGCGCGCTTAACCATAGAGTTTCCCCCAAGGTTAAGCCCACTTAGCTTGTTACCCCATTTGCAAAACCTTCAACAAGTGTTATGCCTTATGAACCATTCATTATAGAGCCCCTTTAGCTCATCAATTGATAAGTAGGAGGTTTCTTCCATAGTGTGTCAAATTATGATATTGCTATCAAGATTCAACCGTGTAGTTTTTGAGTCAAACTCATTGAACAATGTTTCATGAGTAGTGGTTCACAAGAACCCATCTCTCATGATAATGAATGGTCCACTTAGCACTCATTGCATCTAGGTGATGCTCACAGAGGTGAAGCATTGGTCCGTCTCGGGAGGTCACCCATCCCAGTACTGCTCCAGCTCAAGCGTGCTTAACCATAGAGTTTCCCCCAAGGTTAAGCCCACTTAGCTTGTTACCCCATTTGCAAAACCTTCAACAAGTGTTATGCCTTATGAACCATTCATTATAGAGCCCCTTTAACTCATCAATTGATAAGTGGACCATTCATTATCATGAGAGATGGGTTCTTGTGAACCACTACTCATGAAACATGGGTCAGTGAGTTTGACTCGAAAATTACACGATTGAATCCTGATAGCAATATCATAATTTGACACACTGTGGAAGAAACCTCCTACTTATCAATTGATGAGCTAAAGGGGATCTATAATGAATGGCTCATAAGGCATAACACTTGCTGAAGGTTTTGCAAATGGGGTAAGAAGCTAAGTGGGCTTAACCTTGGGGGAAAATCTATGGTTAAGCGCGCTTGAGCTGGAGCAGTACTGGGATGGGTGACCTCCCGGGACGGACCAATTCTTCACCTCTGTGAGCATCACCTAGATGCAATGAGTGCTAAGTGGACCATTCATTATCATGAGAGATGGGTTCTTGTGAACCACTACTCATGAAACATGGGTCAATGAGTTTGACTCGAAAACTACACCGTTGAATCCTGATATCAATATCATAATTTGACACACTGTCGAAGAAACCTCCTACTTATTATATTGAAACTAATCAAAATATTAAAAAAATACATATTCAGATTCACCACTGTGAGCTCTAAAAAAGGGTATTTTTTTTTAAAACATCATTCTGACTGAAGAAATACTTAGTTGAAGTTGAAAGTTTCAAAAAATTCTAAAAAAATCTGAGTTGGCTACCAACTAGGATGCCACATAGACAATTTCGATAGAAAGGGTTTCGGCCAAAACCCTTTCTATAGAAACCCCACACATAAAATAAGCCAATATCAAAGCGGCAAAGGGAATTTCTTTTTTTTTGGGATTCGGTCGAAATCGTGTGTGCCACATATAGGCCAAGTGGTTTCAGTTGAAACCTATTCGACCGAAACTTTTCCGACTGAAATTTTTTTGCTCAGAACTATTTATTTGGCCAAAAGTGTGACACAATTTTATGATTTTACCCTTCAATTTAGAAAAAATGAAAGAAAAAATAACTTTATCAAACCCTTTGAACTCAATGGTAAGTTCAGATCTACACCAACAAGCTCTGATTTTGACCTATGATACAAAGTATCAAAGAATAAACCCCCAAGTAAGGTATTTGCTTTAATTTTTCTGATTCTCCAAGTCATCATTCAATGAAGAGAAGAGCATACTCAAATTTTCAAGATCCACCAATATATGTAACCTATATCTCTCAATTAAAACTAAAAAAAATTAGTCCCAGAAGATTTGGTATCATGTAAGAGTTGGTATATAATGTTATATACCATGCAAGAATTGGTAGAAGATTGTAGCCACCCAAGATGTAGTAATTTCATGAAAGCACAAGAGAGATCAGTAATGAGATAAAAATGTTATTCTATTAAAGGATATAAATGATAGATTATGATTGTTATGATTGGTGATTTACACATGAGAACCCATGGTTATATAGCCAAGGTGAGACATAGGATTAGACAAGATCATGAAAAGTGTCTTAATCCTATGTCATAAGACAAATAATGTTAAATGAACTAGGACACAAGTATTAAATGCAAATAGATAAGATAAGATCTATTTCCAACTAATACTTCTAGAAATACTCCTATGACCTAAGTAAACTTAACATGTGAATAGGACCTACTAGGTGAACTAGTTAGGTAAATCACCTAATTCAAACCAACAAAGATAATATGTTAAATCTCTCCAACATTGATTTCACATAATTAATTTGGCCCAACCAAAAAAATTCATTAGCTCTATCTCTTCTAATATACACCCCCAAGGTGAACCTAACTACCCCTAAGTCCATGTCTCAATCTATGCTAAAATTTGACACCTTAATTCACAAATTGTATTCTTCTTATACTAAAAATAACATATCACCAACCATCTTATAGTAGATGTAATGATATAATTTGAACCTAAAAAACCTCAATCTCAACATAAATGTATCAAATTTTTGGTACCACATTCGAGGATATTACATGAGACTAGACAAATATTTCTTCAACTTACAAACCAAAATTTCCTTACCTTTTTCAATGTGGCTATGACATATAAATTTCTTCTTTCAAATCACTGCAAATGAAAGCTATCTTCATGTCTATTTTATCAACTTAACAATTGGTTTTTTAATAATTTATAATAGAAACCAAATGAATGACATCTTATAAATGAGGGAGAAAATCACACCATAAATAATTCCACCAACTTCGGAATATCATTCACAACCAATATCACCTTGTACTTATCGACACTACCAACTAAACCAATCTTTTTGAACACCCATTTGCATCCAATAATTTTACATCCATTAGACAGGGGTATTAGGTCTCACATGTCATTTTTATTTAATACAATCATCTCTTCATTCATGGCGAATTTTTATGAATTTACATCATTCATACCAATAGACTCTTTTATAGTCTTAATCTCATTGGTGTTAGTAATAAAAAAATATATCCCCAATTAGGAGGATTATACTTATTTGGTTGCGGTCTATGTTGAGGACCTTCTTAAGTGAGAGGAGGAGATTCTACCTCTTCAAAAATCATCAAAATATTTGATCTCTCCTCCTCTTCACATCTTTTGTGGGCTCTTGTTTCAAATTCATTGGTCTTTGGGGGTAGCTAAATCACATATTTCTTTTCATCCTTTTTAGCTACAATATAGTCGAAGAAGGATTAATTTCTCAACCATATGATCGTAAAGCTCACACCCTTTTACACCAATACCATAATTGATGAAGATACATTTTATAACCTTGTTCTCTAGCTTTGATCTCTTCTCACCAGGTACACAAGTATATGCCTCACAACCAAAAATTATAATATGTACTAATGAAGGGTATTTTCTCAACCACACCTCCATCAGTTTCTTATCAAAAAAGTTGATGTAGGAAACCTATTTACCAAATAATAAGTTATAGCAATTGCTTCTGCCCATATTTTTTGTTTTAAGCTAATCCCACTAAGTACAATCCTAAACCTCTCCATCAATTTTCTATTCATTCTTTTTGTAACAATTCCATTCTACCGAGGGGTGTACCAAGTTATCTTATATATCTCTATTTCATAATCCTTATAGAACTTGCCAAATTATTAACCAAAACTTACTACCATTATCAATTCTCAAAATATGAATATTTTTATTAGTCTAATTTTCTACAAGAGACTAAAACCCTTCGAACTAAATTGAAGAGTTCAAATTTACTCCTAGGAAAATATATCCATGCTCTTCTACTAGAGTAATCAATGAAACATAATAAATTTTGAAATTGAAGGAACATTAATAAGGCCACAAGCAATATAATGTATCAATTCCAATACCACCAAAGAATTATGATATCTGTAGAAACCTAAAAATGACTAATGCATTTTCATCTTGTCATTTCATTATTATCCTTATCATTTCTCCTATCTATATTAATTAAAGAATTATTTAATTATTTAATTAAGCTAACATTTTTCTCTTTCATCCATAATAATTAAATAATTTTAATTATTTAATAATTTTAATATTTTTATCATACCTATATTATTTAAATAATTTTTAATTATTTAATTAATTTATCACTTATCATTTCCCTCCAACATTAATTAAAATTAAATTAAATTTATCTTTGGCCCTCTATAATTAAATAATTTTAAAATTTTAAGTTTTTGATTATGGGAAAATAGGTTTTGATGGGGCCCCGAAGCCCAGTACAAATGGTTTTGATGGGATCCACAACCTAATCCAAAGCAAGAAATATGCCAACAAAAAAAACTAGCAAATCATTGGTAGTGAAACAACAATAGCCATCAAAGATCAACAAGGCAACTCAGGGTGCAAACAACAAGAACCAAAGGTGTCTTAAACCCAAAAAATCAATCAAGGGACCAAGAACCCAAGGACACTAACAAAAAATTGTTTGCAACAGTCAGACAACAAAGCAACCAAGTTACAACCAATCAACTGCTCAGTAACAACATTACAAAAGCCACTAATAAGAACAAGCCAATAAAATTGAGCCTTGCCTGAATTAGCCAGGTGTTAGAAAAACAACTGCTCAAAACATCCATTTATAATCCAAAAAAAAAAAGAGAGCATCACCTGAATCAACTAGGAATCAGAAAACCAAATGCTCAGAATAACCATTTCAGATCCCCAAAAAATAGAGAACAAAACCAAATGCTCAGAATAACCATTTCAGATCCCCAAAAAATAGAGAACAAAATGGTGGAAAACACCAACCAAAACCTATTTCTCAACAAGACCAAAAAATCCCCACACCCCACCTCAATAGGGGCTTTGGGATACCCAACAAAAAATTGCAAGAAATCAGCTTCCCTACAACAAAAACTCACCTGGTACCATAAAACCAACTCATTCTCCACCTCTAAAGGAGAGAGCTCCCCTCTAATGGAGAGGATGTCATGACTAGCTAATCCACCACCAATTGAGATCTCCAACCCCCTCAACCTCCAACACCATAGGAGAAGTATATATATCAATAGGACAAGCAATTGAGGAAACCGAAAACCATCACCTCCCATCTCCAGCTCAAAAGGAGAGGAATCCATCTCCATAGGATCCGAGAAGAAAACCAACACAACAGCCAAACAAGTGACCATATAATCCTTCGGCAAGTGCAACACTAGGAACATTCTATGGATCAAGAGAAGAAGATCCAATAACACCCACAAAACCACCATAGCAAATTTTAGGCTAAAAATCATCTGAGTTTTCAATAAAAGCTTGAAAAAAAACCCAACCATTAGCCAATAAACAACAACAAAAGGAAACAACATTTGGGATTTGGGAAATACACTAGAAAAACACCCAACCAAGAGAACACAATCCAAAAATAGCCCAGAAAAAGAACCAGACAAGCAACTACTCATAAGACCTAAGCCCAAAGAGAGCATAAGTAAATAGGACCCAAGAGGGAAAAGGGAACAACCCATATAAGAAGGAAACTGAGAGAAGGCCAAACCATAAAACATCGAAGCAACCCCAACATGCTAGTCAAAGCCAAAGATAGGCCAAAATTCCATAGAACCAACCAATGGGAAGCACCACCAAACCACAAGAGGGAAACTAGCAGCAACCACGAAATACCTAGGGCAAGAGTCGCTAAAAAGGTGCCACCAAACAGACAACAGAGAGGGGTTGAGGGAAACCGAGAAGAAACCATAAAGAGAGAAGACCAAGAAAGAGATCACAAGAATAAAGAGAGTCCCATTACACCCAATAGGACTAGAAATAAGCCCATCCTCCAACCAAACCTTTTCAAAAAATCTAAAGCACACACTCACCAACTGTAAGGAAAAACAAGTGCTCCCCACAAAGGCCACAACCAGAACTCTCAAGAAGAAATGAAAAGGGTAGGCCAAAAAGTAGTCAGAAACCCCATCTTGATAAAGAAGCAAGCCTGTCGCCTCCCAACTGGACCACAAAAACTTGCTCAACACCACATCCACCTGACTGGAAGAAGGAAACAACCAACACAAATTCATCACAACCCAACAATGCAGAAGCAACAACCCGTCCAGCCACAAGTCGCCTCCCACCAGTGATCCATCCACGTCCTCTATATCATCACCTTCTCTGCATTCATCATCTCTAGAATTCAAATTGCCCCCTCCTCTCTATTTTTTTCTATGTATAAATAAATAAATAATTTAGTTAACTAACACTCCTCTTTTAAATAAATTAAAAATAATTTATTTAATTAAATATTTTCCTTTATAATTAATTAATTTTAAAAATTTGGGGTTCATCCTATATGACAATGGTAAAGTGGTGATGTTATTGTTGTGGCCACCAGAGTTCAAACATCCATTGGGCCATTGTGATCATAAACACTATGCCTTCATTGATCCAATATGCTCATAGGCCTGAACCATAGTGTTGAGGCTACTAATGGTGTTCATGTCATGTGATAGGCATTCATGCCTATGTTGTTCCAATCCCTCACTGGGCTGGTGTGCTTGCGGGCCTTATGCCCCTATTGGGCTATCGTGCCCGTGGGCTTGGACTGTTTATTGATATGTCAGTGATGAGGGGGAGAAGGTTCCCACCCATGCCAGGGGTATATGGGGATCATACCCTTGATGGGGGGTCTGAGGGTTTGCATGCCTCAGTGGGGGCAATACCCTCGAAAGGAAAATTTTATTTATATTTTATTATTGTAAATCTGGACTGTTCGTAATTAGGTCCTAGATCTGATGATAGATATTTTGTTAGCTTGACTTTACCTAGAAGACAACGCTATTTTATGAGGGCACTGTATTACAACTGTGTGTTGTGCTCTATTTTTTGAGTTTGATAGCAGTCATGTTGCCTCTAGATCTTTGGCTGGTGATCCTCCTATGAGAAGCTAGCTCTACAAGTATATTGTAATCTTTGTGATTCTTGAATAATATATTGGGCAGATTTTGGAGTGTGGGGTTTTTCTCTTGAAAGGTTTTTCCCCAAGTAAATCATTGTGTTGTGGTATGCATGATATTTATGTTTATTTTTGTTTAAGTTTTTGTAATTGTTAAAGATCTGTAAAGTTTTGCATTATCTTCCTCTCAAGATTAGTGTAGGAACTTTTTCCACTACCTTAGCTTCCTTACACTGTTCAATCGTGTTCATACTAGGGAGGAGGTCCTCCATTTGTGGCCTCCCCTGGATTGGGCCAAGCTAAAAAGCCCCACCTCTTAGCTTAGGCTAGACTAAAATTCCTAAGGTATCGATAAAAAATTAAAAAAAAATTAATTAGCTAAAACTTCTCTTTTAAATAAATTAAAAATAATTTATTTAAATTAAATAGTTTCTTCTAAATTAAATAATTTCCAAAAATTATTTAATTAGCTAACTCTTTTAAATAAATTAAAAATAATTTATTTAAATTAATTTTTTCTTTTATAATTAAATAATTTTCAAAAATTAGTTAATTAGCTAACAATCCTCTTTTAAATAAATAAAAAATAATTTATTTAAATTAAAAAATTTCCTCTATGAGTAAATAATTTTCGAAAATTATCTAATTAGCTAACACTCTTCTTTTAAATAAATCAAAAATAATTTATTTAAATTAAATATTTTCCTCCATAATTAAATAATTTTAAATAATTATTTAATTAGCTAAGACTATACATTTTCCTCTAAAATAAATAAATAAATAAATTTATTCCAAAACTATTATCTAATTGTAGAGGACTAGACCCATGATGGCACTCGCTGCTCAGAGTTTTTTTGCTCCTTTCGACCACTATCTCTCTGTGCCTCTTTGTCCAATCCCTCTTGCATCTGCCTCGCTAAAATCCAATGATGTGGGTGTTCTCATTGGAGCAACACTGGCATTTGTTTGTTGCTTGAGCCCTACCAAGATTACGGCTAGGGCACCACAATTTACTCAGGGTTCTGCGCGAGGTGGGGAGGTTGTTTCTCCACACAAACAATCATACAAATTGGTTGTGATTTTGGATGCCCTAGACGTGTTGTGGGGAAGGAAGAAAACCAGGACAATGTCGGGGATATCTTCCCAAAACCTTTTTCCCTCCTGCCCTAGTGCTTCATTGAAACCCCCATTCTTCATCTATAGTTTAGATTCGACCCCAAAAATATGCTTGCATGGCATTGCTTATGAAAGAGAGGTGTTTTTGAAAGGGCATGCCCTAATATGTAGATTCATGAGAATTTGGTTGAAGTTGTGTGACCTTCACACCTAGATAAGAAAAAACTGGAAAGAGTATATGGAGGATGAAATTAGCATTTATCCATGTGCGAAAGGATTTTTTATTTTGGAATTCGAAAAAGTGGAAGATATAGTTTTGATCCTCAACACAGGTCCTTGGTTTTACGAGGGAGAATTCTTATGCATGAAGCCTTGGTTCCCCTCCTTTGATCCTCAATCTAAGATTTTCTCCTCGACATTCCTCTAGGTAAGATTGCCCTACCTTCCTTTGTAATTTTGGGAAATTGAGTGTTTGGTTGCAATTGCCAATGGATTAGGTAAGTATCACAATATTTTGAAAGAAAATATCAATTATGAAAACTCCACATGTGCTCGTTTATGTGTTGAATTTGATTTATCCAAGGGCCTACTAGCCGAAATCTCATTGAAAGTTGGAAATAGACGTTGGCGTCAACCAATAGATTATGAAAATATTGCTTTTAGGTGTAGGAAATGTTTCTCAATAGAGCATGGTATCCCACAAAAAGTAAGTTAAGGTGCAGGGTGATGTCTCTTATCAACCTTCTTGGTGGAATGGGGTTGAATCTAGTCACTATTTAATTTCTCCTATGGCAAATGATACTTTATCTTTTCCAAAATTTTCACAGGATGTCTCTCCTCCCTCGATGGATCCACATCAAAGCAACACACCAAACAATGTTCTTGAGATAGTTGGCACCCCTCTAGCTCCTGTCAATCCATCTGTACCAACCGCTCTTGGTAGTCTCAATTTGCAATCTCTTGAGTCTTCGGTGATATCAAGTTTAATATTTGAAGAAGTGACAAAGAAGGAAAATTGCATTGAACATAATATCTCCTATAAGATGGAGTAGGAATAGACGAAAGTATAAAGGAAGAAATATCCTCCCTCAAGGGCCAAACACTCAATGACATTAAGATCAACAAAATCTGGGATGAAAAATTAAGCATTGTAATCAAAGAATATGTAATCTTGTTATAAAATAATAGAAAGAGTGCTATCCTCTCTGATAGCAATTTTCGAAATAAAATATAAAAAATAAATACCTAGTTATATCTCCAACTATCATTTTGAATTAAATAAATTTATTTATTTAATTCTTCTATTTTTTCCCTCCATCAAATTCAAATTATAGGTCTATCTTGAATTTTTCTATCTAGTGATCTTTCTAATTAATCTCCACCATTGATCAAATATCAAGTGAAGCATATAAATAACAAGATTTCATTTCATTCAAACCCCCTAAAACTTTTATTATCAAAAATCTCCCTAGAACTCTTATGATCTTAGCACTCTTGTTAACAAAAATCTATCAAGCATTCAAGAATTTAAGTATTATCAAGTATTATCACTGTCATTCATCAAGCATAGGTATCATTTATATTTGAGAATTTATCATTATCATTGCATCATATCATTATCATTCTTTCATAGTTTGTTACTTTGAAGAGCAACCAACAATGGAGGAAATCAAGGTCTTAGCTATGATGACCTTGTTTGTTATCTTAATTATATATTCTGAGCCTATATCTTGAAATTCATTGTGTGATTGTGAGAGTGTGAGTTTTGCATTGTTGTTATTTGTGATTCATATTTTCATCATCCACAATAACTAGAATAAAACTTAACATAGGTTTATTTTCTATAAACACAATATTCTAAAAAAATGAACTCAAGGTTACAACCATTTAACTCTTCAACAAGGATTTAATTTTCAAGGTCCTTAAACCCTTTTCACCTATGTGACCCATTCTTTGGTTTCATAATAGTTTTCTTGATGGAAGAGCATTCAAGTGAACTAGCGATCTGCATCACCCAAAAATAGTTTGGTTTTGAATTTATTTTGTTTTTAGTTTATGGTACATTTTGGAGTTTGTGGTCTATTCTTGAAGTTCAATTTTAATCCAGAAAGGGAAATACAATTGGTAGTAATAAAACCTATTTCAGTGCCTTGACAACATGTAGATATATTAGTAAGTAAAATGCTAATATAAATTGTAGACACCGAAAATTGGTCTAGGCTTGCGAGTACCACTTTTGACATAATTTTCTAATGTCCATGGTCATGATTAAATAATGTTTATTATTTAATTACTTTTCTAAACACATATTTCCTCTATTAATTAAATAACCTTTTAATTATTTAACTAATTCATTATGGTCCTTTATTCAACTTGATTAATTAAATAAATTATATTTATTTAATTATGTCGCTAACTAATTAATTCTCCTTTCTTAATTAAATAGTTTATAATTTAATTACCCCTTTGTCATATTTCAACTATAATTAAATATTTATTATTTAATTATTCAATTAATCCTTTTCAACAGTCAATTAAATAAATTACATTATTTATTTAATTTATTCATTTCAATTTTCGAATGTTGAATTAAATTAAAATTTAATTCATAATTAATTGTTTCTGTCACATTCTTTTGTCGTCCAGTTATCTAATCATTCACTCACCTTCTGACTCAAGATCTATTTAAATCCATCAGTTATCTCTGGATTCGATATTTGATCGTCTTTGCGAGGAGACTCTCTGTCGCAACCAATCAGTTAACTAGTTCTAACTCATATGCATGAATGTGTTTATTAATTAAATATATTTATTTAATTAATTAATTCATGTGTGCATTCGAACGGATTATTCTTTGAGTTCTAACTTTGTATTTTTTATTCAAAGTCTATTTCTTCTATTTTCGAAGACTCTCAACTGAAGATTAAATTGATTATTTAATATTGAACTCGTGTTCTTTCTATTTTCGAACAGTCTTGACACAAGATTAAGTTATTGTTCTAAATTAATATTTATCCTACAGAATTTCCTAACTCACGTTCTAACTAAACCAAAATTCACATCGCATGGCATTCATCAATCTCGATCGTTGATCTCTCTTTTGAATTTGAGCCGATCGTTCAAAAACCCAAAATCTATAAATTGACCTGTCATTATCAATATTCCTCCTCCCGAAATCAATACTTTTGAGAAGAACCTATTATCTTTGATATTTTGTTGAGACAATACATCCAGGTTATGCTTGCATCAATACTGAGACAACAAAATGGAGAAGGACAATCAAGATAATTCAAAGAAGTGGATGCATATTCGATGATACTGTTCTAGTTATAGTTTTATTTTTTTTGTTCATTTTTACTCATTCTTAGTTGTTTGATTTAGATTAATATATGCATATTTCCATTTATTTATGTTACATAAATCACAAAAAATGTTGGACCTCATAAACTGTTATGCAAATATATTGTATATTATAATTATATAGATCCTGAGTTGTGAATATTCAAAAAAAGGCACATAATTTGTAACTTCCAAGTATGAAAGAAAAGGAATAACACAAAGTGGATTTTGTAACTATTGGGTTAAGTTAAGAGACATTTAAAACAACCCATTATTGATAAAATTCTATGTTAGACCCAAAGTTATGTATTAAATTGGATACTTATTTAATTAGAGGTTATTGAATACAAAGAAGCATGATTTTTTATTTTCTAGAATGCATAGAAAAGGAGGAATGAGTGCCAAAATATGAAGGGAGGGGGATTCCAACTTATTGTTAGTTAGTGGCACCCATGAAGAGGCTGATGGTTAGTTAAAATCATTAAGAAAAGAAAAGAAAATTCATCACAGGGAGAGAAGATGGAGAAGGCGTGGCCAAGAGGAGGAGTTGAGACTTTTCGAAGAGGCTAGTTAGGCCACCATAGTGGGGGGAAAATTAATGGTAGGTGAAAATAAGTAGAAGAGGAGCAAGTCACAACCAAGGTGAGGAGGAGTTTCTAAAGTTAAAAACAAATACAATTTAGAATTATAGTGTGATAGGAGGTCACACCATGAGAAAAAAACTTCCCAAATAAAATGAATTAAATTGGATGCAAGGAGGGGAAGGAGTCGAGCATGGGAGATAATATGAGAATAAAAAATAATCAATGAATATTGCATATTAGAACTAAAAGAGAGGTGATGATGTTGGAAGGATTAAAATGGAAATTCTATTTAACATTTAATATATGTAAATTTATGAAACAACTAACACTAGGATGCACTACATTCGTACAAGATAATAAATAGAAGTTTAAGAGTCACTTAGAGTTCAAAGAAGAAGCTAAAGTATTGGATGAAGAGTTACTAAAGGGGGTCATACATGAAGAGGAACTAAAATTTGAATAAGAAATATAAGTCAAAGAAAATGTGCAGGTGTTGAATGAATCACCAGCGTCTCCCTTCAGATTTGAGACATGGACTAATCACCTCTCGTGGATCTTCTTATCTCTCGAATGTGTTTCGAGCGTTAACAGGTTGATCTTTTTGCATAAAGATAAACATATTCCAACAAATGATATCAAAGCTAGGTCGCAGGTTCGAACCCCCTCGGGTGATGCTAAGGGGGGGATTGCTGGACTAATCACACGTGTCTCCCTTCAGATTTAGGACATGGACTAACCGCCTCCCATGGATCCACTTATCTCTGGTGTTTGTATTGGGCATTAACAGGTCAATATTTTGGTACAATGATAAAAGTGTTCCAACAATAGGAATATTATGAAATGTAATTTCAAACTAGTATGAGGAAAAATGAAGTGAAAATGCATTTAGATTAAAAATTGAAATTATAGTATTTATGCAAAGGAAATTGAATAGATAATTTGATATAGTGTATATTGTACAATTGTAAGACCATGACTTGGTTCATAATAACACGATTGAGCTATCTCATTGTGCTTGTGTAAATTTTGAATTGAATTATAATTTGATAAATGAAATTGTTGAATTAAAACTTGATCTAGCTATAAATTTCACCATTTCTGATAAGACTCATGAAATTCATCTACATCAATTGGTATAAGAGCTTGGTTTCTCATTTGGAGAAGTGTGGAGAGGAATGTGTTGTGGTAATAATTTTTTCAATTGCAGAGTTGAGTTGTGTGTTGGTTTTCCTCTAGCGGAGATAAAGCTAGGTAGAAGGTGTGTGAAATTCCTCCATTGAGGGAAAGTGGGTGGAGGAAGTCTTGAGAGGAGAATCTTTCAGAGTCTCAACTGAGTAGAGGATAATGTGAGTATGAATTTTGTTGTATGGAGTACCTATGAGTACAGAGAGAATTGGCTCCAGGATTTGTGTATGTAGGTTGTAGAGATTTTCAAACAAGATGTCTTCAAGGAAGAGGACAAGGATGGTCATGAAGAGACTAGTAATAATTTTTTTGTAGATAAAAAAGAAATAAGTTTATGAAGTTTTTTATGAAGAGATAAAAAAATATAGGGAATATTGGATGTCCTTGAGCATGGGAAAAATAAGGGACAACATTGTAGCTCTTTGACAAAAGTTGAACATGGAGAGGTGAACATGTGGGAGCAACCCACATAAGTGTAGAAGATGATAGCATGACACAAGTTGTAACAAGATGCCAAATATGTGACATGGAAAAAAATTTATCCTTGTACAAGAGGATAAGAAGGGAAAAGGAATCCGAGAGGAGTTTGTAGTTGAGACATGTCTTGTTGAAGGCATGGAAAAGGATTTTTTTTTTTCATTTTGTAGTAGATGTTTAGAAGCAAGGTGAAATTGTATCCCTTGAAGAGGCCAAACGAGTTACAGTAGTGGCAAGTCCTTTGGAGGAAACAAAGAGGATGATGGCGATAAATGGTGAAGAAAAAGGTGTTGTAGCTGAAAAATGAAAAGGCAAGATTGCAATAGTAGAGGTAAAGTTTAATTTTTGCAATAATGAAGTATGATATCAATTTGAATTTTAAAAGGTAGAAGAGGAAATCGTAGAGATATTAAGGGTTGAGGTGCAGCCCGAAAGAATCCATTGTGTTGGTATGGAAATAAGAGAGGTTGAAGATGAAGATTTTTCTTGGAGGAGGATAGATAATGATGGGTTAATTCCCACAAAGAAAGAAGATGAATATGAAATTTGGTAGAGGTGGACAGTTCATGGTGGGTTGAGTTCCACAAGAGGAAGAATGAGGGGAAGATGGATTTGACAAGAGAATTTAGTTGAATTAACATAAAGGAATTTGATAGTGAAGGGAAGTTTTGAGAAAGAGAGATGGTGAATATTCTAGATAAGTGCTGGAAAAAGTGGAAAAATAAATTTTTGTAGTGTACTTGTCACAACATCAGAGTGTGTTGCAAGTTGTTGCAACTTGGAAGAGTAGTTCTACTACTCGGTTCCAGTTTTTGAGACCATGCTCACAAAATTCTTACTCGACACGTCTGATGTAGGAGCATCTGAGTGAGTTGGCAGTCAACATCACCCAAAAAAATTGGGTTTTGAAATCATTTTGTTTTTAGTTTATGGTGCATCTTGAAGTTTGTGGTATGTTCTTGAAGTTCAATTTTAATCTAGGAATGGAAATACAATTGGTAGTAATAAAACCTATTTCAGTGTCTTGACAACATGTGGATACATCGGTAAATAAAATGTTAATACAAATCACGTAAATTGTTTGACCTCATAAATTGCTATGCAAATATACAATATATTATAATTATATAGATCAAGAGTTGTGCATATTCAAACAAAGACACATAATTTGTAACTTCCAAGTATGAAAGAAAAATAATAACACAAAGTGGATTACATAACTATTGAGTTAAGTTAAGAGACATTTAAAACAAACCATTTTTGATAAAATCTGATTTTCAACCTAAAGTTATATACTAAATTGGATACTTATTAAATTAAAGGTTGTGGAATACAAAGAGCCATGATTTTCCATTTTCCAGAATGTATATAAAAGGAGGAATGAGTGCTAGAATATGAAAGGAGGGGGATGCCAACTTCTTTTCAGTTAGTGGCACCCATGAAGAGGCTGATGGTTAAGGAAATAATTAAGAAAATAAAAATGTCATCGTAGGGCTCGAGAAGATGGAGAAGACACAACCAGGAGGAGGAGTTGAGAGTTTTCAAGGAGGTTAGGAAGGCCATCACAATGGGGGAAAAGGAATTAATGGCAGGTGAAAACAAGTAAAAGAGGATGAAGTCACAACCAAGGTGAGGAGGATTTTATAAAGTTAAAAACAAATAAAATGTAGATTTATAGTGTGACAGGAGGTCATGCCATGAGAAGAAACTAACTTCCCAAATAAAATGAAATAAATTGGATGCAAAGGGGGGAAAGGGGTCAAAAATGGGAAATAAAAGAACATAAAATAAGAAATGAAAATTTTAGATTGGAATAAAAAGAGAAGCGATGGTGTTGGAAGGATTAAAATGGAAATTTCATTTAATATAATTAATATATGCAAATTTATGCAACAACTAACACCAGGATACACTACATTTGGTATAGGAGAATAAATAGAAGTTCAAGTCACCCAAAATGGAGAAGAAGCTTAATTATTGGATGAAGAGTTGCTAAGGGACTCATGCATGTAGAGGAACTAAAATTTGAATAAGAAATATTGTAGAAGTTGAGAAATCCAACTTCAAACTCCAAGAACACCTGCATGCAAATGGATAACTGTCACAAGGAAGAGAATGGATGGAAGAAACAAACAAGGGTTTGAAGCTCTGAAAAATGGAGAAATTATCTTATCAGAACAAAAAGGAATTAAGAATATACAATGGATCAATCCTTAAGAAGGAGATCATGCAAAATCCTAAAAGAAACCCTAATAGGGAAAACATTTAATAATTAATATAATTATTAAATGTCACTTTATGCAAACTAACGTGAAATCTTAAGAAAGGAATAAAGGTAACTTAATTAACACAATTAAATTAAAACCTTTACTCTAACACCCCCCTTAAGATGAGCAACAATGCAGCTACAAACAAGTGCAAGAAAGCAAAGGTAACTTCAATGCATGAAAGCAAACATGGGTCCCGACAACTACGCCTGATCAAGTACCCAAATACAACCAAATATCTGTAAAGTGGAGAAATAGAGAAAACCTCATGGGAAAAACTCTACTCCAAAAAGAGATGCTGAAAGCCATGAAAAACATCACTGAAGCAGAAGAAGCTGCAAACAACTGTCAAAATATGATTGCTATGGTGCTGAAGAACCTCCTCCGAAGATAGGATGATTAGGATCAAGAAGACAACAATCTTCATGAGTGCCCCAAACGACACTACTTGAATCAAATGGTAAACAAAGGAAAACACCTGGAATGAAGATACAGATGGCACAAGTACCAATAGTATGAAAAACATTGATCAACTAAGAATGGAAGATTCCTTCCAAGGTGAAACCAAGAAAGCATTAGCACGAACAGTATAACACCTACCCCCCCATAATGCTGAGCTGGGTGAGCTTGACAGATCCACTAAAATGTTTTGTAACACCTTGTAGTGCATGAAGGAGAAGAAACAACATTTGAAGTGCACAAGAAAGCACTTGCAACTAAAAAAGTGGTGTGCAAAACAAAGCACACATGCATGAGGCTGGAATCATATGGATCCACTGTCGTCATGGAGGGACACTCACCAGACAAAGGTGTGATGGCAAAAAAAAAGGCACTACACAACCCCCCCATGGCACTTTATAATACAGTGCAAGTAAAAAATATGGCACAACCTTATGTGCAAAATCTCCAAAATACAGGTACAATAGTGTGGCACTTTATCTCAGTGCGTTTACATAAAAAGATTGCTTACAAATGATGCTCAAAATTCCCACAAAGGACAAAAAAATGGAAATAGATGAAGAACAACTAAAAATGAAGCATCCCATACAAACGAGAAGTTCCCAAGAGCAAATATGTCCAGGTAATTCACCAGAGTGTGAAAACACACAAAAATCAATAAAATATACCTAGAGAGAAATCTGGAAATAATGTAGGGTTGGAACTAAAGAGCTCTGAAATATGGTTCCAATGCCGCTGAGATCACAAAAAACGGAGAAATTGGTCAAAAGTTACGAGCTCGGGACTGAAAATAACTCATTTGACTTCAACTGGTTGTAGAATGAACCAACAGAAAAATGAAGCAATGAAACCCACACCAGTGGAAATTTGACAGAACTAGCTTTCCAACGATATCTCGCTTGCCAAAAAATGATATCGTATGCCCAAGTTATAGCCTCTGGAAAAAATAGCTCCAAAGGGGAAAAAAACCAGTGCTGGATTAAATTTGACGATCATACGACCGTCATAGCAAAAATCCGAGCCTAATGTTGATGGCCAAACGACCATCACTTTATTTCTTCAATAGGGCTTATTACAATAATTTTTTTTTTTTTTAATAAAAAAACAAATAATAAAAAAAACTTTGATTTTTTTGAAAGAAAAAAAATCATAAAAAAATGGGTCGGGGCAAGGGCCGACGACCTAAGTACCGCCATCGGCGGTACTGTCAAACCACCGGTCGGCAATAAAGTCGGCAGCGGCTGACAGTACACCGCCCGATGTACTTAAGGGCCCGCAGGCCTGTGTACGCAGGTACCTTCGGGTACCCTAGTACAGGCCTGAGCAAGCCTTTAAAAGGCTTTTGTTTTGTGTTTTGATTTTTGAAAAAAATTAAAAAAAAACATTTACAAATTTATTTTTTTTGAAATTTTTTTTTCTGACAAAACAAAATGCAGATTTTTCATTTTTTTTTTTTTTACTAGGGTTGCAGACGGATGGCCGTACGAGTAAAAAATTCTTGCCTCTCAAATCAACTTTGTTCAAAATGGATGAATGAACAATCGATTTTAGGGTTTTGGACTGCTGCGGATCCAACAACGAGGTCCGTTTGGACTCAAAATGCTTTGAAATTGCAGGTGATTCCCTGGATTAAAAAAAACCCCAAAACTGTGAATGCCTGATCCAACCCTTGTAGCTCCAAATTCTTCAAACAAGAACAAGCATGCAACAAGAAAGCTCTAATACCATGTAGAAGTTGAGAAATCCAACTTCAGACTCCAAGAACACCTGCATGCAAATGGATACCTATCACAAGGAAGAGAATGGATGGAAAAAACAAACAAGGGTTTGAAACTCTGAAAAATGGAGAAATTATCTTATCAGAATAAAAAGGAATTAAGAATATACAATGGATCAATCCTTAAGAAGGAGATCATGTAAAACCCTAAAAGAAACCCTAATAGGGAAAACATTTAATAATTAATATAATTATTAAATGTCACTTTATGCAAACTAACGTGAAATCTTAAGAGAGGAATAAAGGTAACTTAATTAACACAATTAAGTTAAAACATTTACTCTAACAAATATAAGTCAAAGAAAATATGCAAGAAGAATATGAAATGCAATTTCAAACTAGTTCGGGGAAATATGAAGTAAGTGAAAATGGATTTAGATTAAAAATTGAATTGATAGTATTTATACAAAGGCAATTAAACAAATAATTTGATATAGTGCATATTGTACAATTGTAAGATCATGACTTGGTTCATAATAACAAGATTGAGCTGTCCCATTGTGCTTGTATAAATTTTGAATTGAATTATAATTTGACAAATGAAATTATTGAATTAAAACTTGAGTTGGTTGCAAATTTTGCTAGTCTGATAAGACTCATGAAATTTTTCTACATCATTTCTCTATAGGAATTTTATTTTCTAAAGCATGAGCACCCTGATGTACCAAAAATCAGTTACTCATCTTTCTTGTTAGTTCTAGTGGTGAAGAATATAGATATTTTTGTTGCAAGAACATAAGAAACATTACATTAAACTATGTATGTGTCCAATTCAAATAGAGTGTCTATTTGAACACCCTTAGAAAAAACCATATCTCCTTTAACCGTCTTGCACTCTGCACTAAAAAAAAAAACTTACACATCCAATTCAATTAATTTACTTATAAAAATATGGTTTCGTTCCAAACTAGGGGTATTTAATGCACCATGTATCCCCTGCACTCCTCCATTAGTGAATAAAATAAAAAATATTCTATGAATAATAATATTCATATGAGAATAATCTTTAAGGGAAACCTTCCCACCATTATATTCTTCATATTTTGTAAAATAATCCTAATGTGAGATCATGTAAAAAGATACATCATATTCAATCACCTTCTAATTCATGTGTAGCCAAAGTTATGATAAAGACATCACCATCATCTTGAGAGAAACTCTTGGAATCATCATCAAAATTCCTAGGTTTCTTTTTCTTTTTGTTCTTGTAGTCTTGTTGCAATTCCAACATTTTTCCTTGGACTTACCAGAAGATTTAGATCTCCCATTTAGATGTAAAATTTTCTTGATCCTTCTCCTTATTCTTTCCTTTTTATTTCTATCTATCAGAAATAGCTATCTCCTTCGTAGATTCAAAATTATTTATACCTATTTCTTTAGAAAACAACAATACTACCACCTCATCCATTTTCAACTTGGTGGTGGTAGTGCTCCTAATAGCTATAACAAGATGATACTATGAATTTGGTAAATAATAAAACGAAATTATGGGGTAAACGTACAAAGTTGTGTCAAATTTTTATAAAGGAAACAACTGACACTGATCCAACTTTTAAATTTGAATCATTAAAAGTGTCGCATATGTTTTGAACTTTGAAATGATGTAAACAAATAAAATGTGTATTTTTAGTATATTTTATGTTTGTATTTTTTTAAGAAAATTAAAAAATTATTTGAATATAATGTTTTATAAATTGGCACTACAATTTAATTGCTAATAAAATGCTAAAAAATGAAGTTACATGAGACATTGATCTTGATATAGTAGATTTTATTTTTTTTCCTTCAATTTTTTTTGTGTTTATTTATAGCTTGAAACTTTAGTGCATGGTATTTTTTTTCCAATTTTGATAAATATATATTTTTAAATAAATACTAGAATGCATGTGAATTAAAACACAACTATTTCCATTTGACGTCAACTTTCATATTAGCTATTTATCTAAAATAGAAAAAATATACCTGAACTTTATAGATTCTTTTATCTAGTGCATCATATTTTTTCAATTTTTTTTAGTAAGTTTTAGTATTTTTTCTTGACACGATAATCAAACTAATATTTTTGCGTTGATAACCTACTTTTAGTAAAACTTAAAATTAAAATATAAATAATAATTAAACTATATATATATTTGAAAACTACACTTATAGATCTACAAAAGGGTATTTTTATATTTTTTGAAATATGATATTACATGTGTAGGAGTTGTTGAAACATCAATTTGTTTAGATAATTTTAATTTTTTGATAAATTAGCTTCAAAGTGGTGCTACATATGCATTTAGCCAAAAATTTAAGTTAGAAAAATAGTGGATATATCTAACTTAGCTAGAATGAATCTTACTAGATCATATGTTTGACCAAAATTGATTTTTAGTTAGAAATACTTAAATTCACTTGTGCTGATATGTTAGCGGAAAGTGTGACACAAATTTGCACTTTTACCCTATTAAATTATCATACTCCATCTTTATTCCAATAGAGTACAATTGGGTAACAACCATGTTAAAAAACTTCAAGTTTTCAATTACAAAGCCAACATCCTCCATCATGAGGGTATACAACTTATTCTAAAAAATAGTTTTATAACTAGATATTTAGCTTGATACAAACCTTTCAATTTATTTGGAATAAGTATTGTAGTGGTCTCTTCATATACATCCAAAAATATTGAATCTATAAAACAAAGTTTAATGAGATCCTCAATTTTCTTGTCTAAATTTTTCTAGCCTTCTTTTGATATAGTAGTAAGTTTGCATCTAGATACTTCAACTTATAGTTCTCTATACATGAACATGTCCTCCATCTTGAGCTTCCAAAAATCATAATTTATGCAAAAAAAAACTTCTCTTGCCTTTTCTTCTTGTAATAAGATCAAACCTTTCTAAGAAAGATCCCACTCAAATGAAGATTAGTAGAAAAATCTCCTATCTAATACCTGAGGTGATCAAACTTTGATACCAAATGAAAGGAATAAATATACATGAAAATACTTCCTAAACTAGTATTAGAGGAGAATATTGTATGAATTTTAGATCTTTACAATTACAAAAAGGAGAAGCACATATAAAATATAAGAAACAATCATACCACAACACAAATGTATGTGAATTTTTTAGGAT
Source organism: Sequoiadendron giganteum (assembly GCA_007115665.2). Lineage (NCBI taxonomy): Eukaryota > Viridiplantae > Streptophyta > Pinopsida > Cupressales > Cupressaceae > Sequoiadendron > Sequoiadendron giganteum. The sequence continues at coordinate 574,696,264 of CM021106.1, read as the reverse complement.
AAAACCACACACTTTAAAGTAGCCCAATATATTACTCAGTAATCTAAGCACCATTACTATACACTTGCAAAGAAAATGAGTATCACCGACTAAAGATTTGGAGTATTTTCAACAATATAACAAAAACAAAAATAAAAAAATGATTTTATTACAAATTTATTAGTTTTTTGTTTTTATTTTTAAATATTTTTTTAAGGAAGAAAGATGATGTAAACAAAAACAAAAAAATGATTTTATGCATATTTATATTTATATTCTATTAAATATTAATGCTTTGACAAATAAATGATTGTCAAATTTAAAATAGAAGGTAAGGGGTTTTGGACACACACCATTACACTCCACCCCTTGCTACTATTGTAGAATGCCTCTCAGAGTAATTATTAATGTAATTTTTTTAGTAATAATTTTATTTTTATAGTTATTAAGTTTAAATAAAATAAAATAAAAAATAAATTTCAATTGATTAAAAATATTAGACCATTCAACCCTCTTTTAATAATGAAGGTTTTAGTAAAGTGTTATAAATTAGAAAAAATGAGAAAAATATCTAATTGTCAAGTCTAATATAATTATACTTTTGGAGGGTTCAAACCTTAAATAATGATCTAATTGTACTATATCATCATCCTCACCAATTAAGTTCAACAGATGAATTAAAATAACATGAAATGTTTAAAATATGATCTCAAAGGGGTGGAGAGCCTAGTTCGATTGGTTAAAGCATCATGTTGCAAGCAAGAGGTCACAAGGTCTAGTCTTCCCTCCGTCCCTATGGTACTAGAGAGTGTGTCATGCCAACACCACAGGTCACGTGAAAAAAAATTACCAGACACTGCAATTTATAGAGGAACTATAGGAACTACCTGATTCTTGCAATCTAAAAAAATTAAAAAAAAATCTTGAAAAAAAGATGTCAATATACCAAATTTGTTCAAGACATGTCCTTAACAATACTTAATTCTTAATAGATTCATTTAGAAACTTTCAAACTTGACCACTAGATTTAAACTTAAGAAAAATAATTATTTATATACCTTTAAATCAAACTTCTAATTTTAAAATGTTAAGTAAAAAAGAAGATGCTTTACCCTTTACAATGTAAGAATAATATTGATATCCATGTTGTAGATTATTCTTTGCTCGTTCATGAGACAATAGCAATCAATATAATATAACAAAGTCAAATAAATGATGACAAATCCATCATGATGGGCATTGCAATTTTACTTTACCAAATATTCCAATACCTTTACTACCAAAAATAGATTCTTATTCATGCCTTTTAACGTTATTCCAAGCCTCTTCATGATGGCTATGATTTCAATGCTAGTGTTTTAGTAATGGCTTTAAAGGACATTATAAAGTGCTAATTTTTAAGCTTATTTAGTTGTGAAATTATTATAATGAATTAGCTCAAACAACTTAACTTAAAAATAGTCTAATTCTAATGGCCATTATCTAAAAGTTTCGAGCAAAAAAACTAGAGATAACATAGAAAAATCGAGCAAAGTTATGATAAAACATGCCATAAAGTAGAGAAAAATGTATGGCCATTGAATGAATTTGAAATTAATGCTATTACTTTTAGCTTATGTAGGTTATGTATGAGATACTCTTTGCAATTATAAAATTGGTTCGTTCTATTTGTCCTACTTATGGAAGGAAAGGCATATATTTGATGTGAGATTGTACATAATTTTTGGCTTAAGGTTTGACTTAGTATCATTTTTATACTTAAGAGTGAGATTTATTATTTTACCTACTATCAAAGGCATATATTTTCTGTTCTTTTTTCTTTAAGATTTTGGTGCAATTTCAGTTTCGAGATTAGTCACAGATAAGAAAACACTAATTTTTTGGTTAGGATATCAACATCTAAATTTCATACTATGAAAGTAAGTATAAATAAATTATATCTATAAATAAAAAATTACTAATCTTATGACCATTAAATCAATACTTAAATTTCCAATTCAGGTGGTTAATATAAACAAACTATTTGTTTTTAAATTAGATATTCGTAACTTTCTAAAATTTCTAGTTCAATCTATTTTAACACACCCCTTCAATGACTTTTTAGTGACATATTCATCAATTGGTTAATAGGTAAAATTGGGGATTCAAAATTTGAGTAATAGTACAAGTTGTAAGGTGACGTCACATTTTTACAAAATTTTATTTTAGTCTTGATAAAATCATCAACATATTTATTTTATTAAAATTTTAAACTAAAAAAATTGCCACAATATTCAATACCTAATTAGATTAGATTCACCTAAATTTTATAATTTATAGTAGAAAATAAAATTAATTCACCAATAATATTATATAATTATTGATTACTTTAGGGTCATATTGTCAAATTTTAATCACCATCATTGATTTTATTTAAAATCTATTGATAGGGGTTGTATTTCATGGGTTAAAATGTACACACAAAGCTCCAATGCCCATCAAGCTCGAAATTGTATTTTGGTCGTTAAAAATTTATAATCTAACAAATATGATTAAATTTTATGGGTCAAAATATACTCCTAGAGATCTAATGCCCAAGGGACCTAAAATAAACCTAAATTTTTAGATTATAAATAAAATCAATGGTGGTGAAAAATAATTTAAGGCTGATTTAAAATATTCAATGTTTGATTTAAAATATTAAGGAATTATAAATATGAATACTACACCTTAAATTATTCAATCAATCTTGAAGCCATTACTTTTTCATATGATTTTTTTTTAAAGAAGGATTCATCATGGTAATTAATGTATTTGCTTATTTTTCATTGAAATTTTTCAAGTTTTTCTACAAATTTGTAGCGATCTAAAAAATTTTTCCACTAAAATTAATATTTTTGAAAGAAAAAGAAAGATTCACCAATAAAAATTAATATTTTTTTCTAAAAGAAAAATGCAAAAAATTTGTATCTTTTTTTAGAGGGCATTTCTTAAAATTATTTTATTAATAAAAAACATGTCATTCAAAAAGTTTGACAATGAATACTAAATAATTTCCATAATGGTATAGTAGATTAAGGAGTTCAACCTTTCTTAAGAGCGTCATATTCTAACACAAAAAAATCTTAAAGCCAATAGAATAAAACAAATGAAGTATTATACATAAACTAATAACCAAACTTATTAAAAAAAATGATTTTTAAAAAAAAAAATTGTTGATTTTCTATTTATATACAAATTAGTGTTTATATATAATTATTTTCATTAAACAATTTTTATTTACTTCCAATCTAACATTCAAATAGGCTTGGCCCGGTTCATGGTTAAGATGATCCACATATCTGTTGTCACTCTGTCTGATGTCATCAAGGAGGAAGTGGATAAAAATTCCGAGGGAGAAGGTCCCAACTGGATTGGGGATGATGTGCAATCTCCTAGTCCAGAAATGGGAAAATGTAGATAGTTAGTGTTCGGGTTTGGGTGGTACTGGTATTCTGCTATTAATGTGTTGTGTCTATGTCCTATGTCCATTGTTTTTGGTTATAGAATTTTTGTTGTTTTTAGTTACAGACGTTTTGATAATATTTTGAACTAGTTCTTTTTTGACCCTCTAGACTATAAAAAAACATTCAATTATCAATTATATAATAAATTACAATTATTTTTATAAAGTTTAGTTACACATACTACTATATATTCTTACGCTTAATTTAATATTAAAAAACATATATATTTTTAACCTTGAGTACCTTATTTAAATATAACTCCTATGAATACTTTAAATAGTTTCTCATTCAATATGCATAACTCATATGATATAAATAATAATAACAATATTTTCATACCATTTACAAACTAAATCTACATTGTCCTCAATAAACTAAATAGGGGCTAAACCCTTGTCACACACTTTTAAATTGAACTTAAAAATTCACTTCGGTGCCTTTTTCTCTACCTATGATAACTTAACAATTTTATTAGACATGGTATAAGACATTGATAAAGGTTAAAAAATCATTATTTTTTTAATTGTACAATTTTATTTCTCTAATCTTTCATAACAAGATTGGGAGGAATGATAAGTGAAGCGACTTAGTGGAACTTTCAACTTGCTTTAATGATGTAGATCTTCCAAACATGAAAAGTACAAATATAAATTTTAAATTTCATGATATTTTCGTATTATATAATTGGAATCTATTTATTTGAAATATTGTATTTGTTTTATAGATTATGGAGAGATACGAGTAATAAAAGTTATATTATGATAATAATTATTAAAATTATAATGTTATAAAAGTGTTATAGTTTAATTAATTAAGTTCAATTGATGAAGATAATGACATGCTTTTTGATTACGTCATCTATTAGATTCAAATTTTTAAGAAGTGCAATTAGATTAGCTTTGAATTTTTGGAATAGCTTCTAATTCCAACTGAGCACTCCATAATATTGTAATTCACTCTTTAAAAGTAAAGATGCCACTATTTATATAATTCAATTAATTTACAATTTTATGAAGTTGATTTTCAAAATTCTCATTGGAAATGAAGATTTTATTTTTTGAATATGAATTTACATGTCACTTATTGTAGTTTGTTAGAAAATTTTATATGAATTTACATGTTGCTTATTGTAGTTAGGAAATTCTATAATGATTTTATGTTCTTTTTGTAACTTGTTAATATTGTGAGCATGTGTCTAAACTGTACACATAAATAATTTCTTTAGACTAAAAGTAAAAGACTATCGGATATCAACTCTATTCCATTACAATTGTTTAAAACATAATCTCATATTTATCTTTTAATTATTGCAATTTAAAAAAATGAATCTTAATAAATACAAAATATAATATTATTTCTATTAATTATAATCAATCAATTAAATTACAACCATTTAATAATTTTTTTTAATTATTATTCTAAATAATTATAAAAGATGTAGTTTAACATATTGAAAAAGATGGGGCCATCACATAAGTAAATGCTGACCTCAAACATCAATTACTTTGATTTTGGAGACGTTGAATGATGAGTTATTATGTTTACTATTCAATTCATACTCATTACTAAAGATTTGTATGTCTAGGGGAATATTGAATTTCTTTTCTTATTGGCCAAAGTAATTTTTATTATTTTTTCTACCCATACTTAGGGAGGAAAATGATCTTGTTTGGGAATTTTGGACTATATATTTGTACCTATGTGTATGCCTCCTATATTTGGATTTTTGATAACATGTGGCAAGTCATATTTCAAAATGAAACAAGACATAATTTTCAATGCATGTGCAAACAAAAATAGGCATTTAAAAGCTTTGTATCAAACATGGTGTGGAGAGCTTTTTCATGTGTTTTTAAACAAACGAAATGTCATTGGAATGGAATTTTTTAAGTTGTTGCTTCTACATTAAAATATAAATTATATATTTTTACATTATATTTTATTTTAAAATTTTACATAAATTAAATATTTAAATATTTGATATATTTGTAATGGTAAATTTGTATATTCACATTAGTTTTATTTAGCTTGTATTATTTTGAAAAAAATATTTGAAAGTATGTATATATCAATAAATGATGCAATCTTGTAAGAATTTAGGTTTATTCTCCTAACTTTCACCTAGATCTCTACACACATACAATCTCTCATATTTATCCTACCTTATTTTTATATACACATACTTTGATACATTCACTCAAGCTTTGTACTTATTAAACTTATGTGTACACCACCAAAAAATAAATCTTAGACACTTGGTCATTATCTATTCATCTTGTTGATTTGCATTCTAATGTACCTTTGAGAAAGGAAGATATTGATCCTAGGTTTCACATATTAAACTTAGGGTTCCCTTTTTTTAGGTTACATTTTGGTGAACCTGATATTTTGACATCATAGACCTTCTGAAAATTGCATTCAGTATAAAACCACTTTGCAAACAAAAGTAGAAACCTTAAACAACAACACAAACATTCAATTTTTTTTTTTTCTGAACCCCCATCAGGGACTCAAATGCCCCTAGGCATCCTTGTCCTACTACAGGTGACTCAGGGAAACTTTGCATACATTTATGTCTCTATGCTTTCATTCTGTATCTGTTGATGAATGTTTGTTTTAAAATTCTAAAATAGTATTATTGCATGTTAAAGAAAATTGTCATTTTGATTATATTGTTGAAAATTTTGAAAGAGTTTTACTTTTCAGTACTTGAAATTTTTAGATTTGTAGAACACTTATTTGTATTTTCTGAATCATTGTATAATCTGGGTAGATTAGTTTTCATTTTTCAAGCATTCAAAACCCTAGATTGTTATAACACATTACACAAACCAGAAACTCACAAAACAACAGTAGAACCAATCCTAAACTTGGGTTTGCAAGTAGTTTCACAGGTAATCTTTGTTACTCAAGCTTTTGGAATTGGCAATTTTGAAAAAGTTCTACTAGGACCCAAGCACCCTTGGGCATCCTACTCCCCCAAAAATAGCTTTAGAACTCAAAAATAGACTAATATTTACTATCAGTTTGCAGGTCTGCAATCTAGTTTCTAGATCTATGGCAGGTTTGTAAACCCATTTTTAACCCTAGTGAGCCTAAATGTGCATTGGAAATTAATAATTAATCTTGGAGAAAGCATAGTTATCTGATCATGTCAAAATCTCTTTCTACAAGTGCATTGCATACCTATCAAGCCCTTTAGTTGTGATGACTTTGAAATGTTAGATGAAGTCCTTGATGATTTCATCTCACTTAGATCATCCACTAAGACTTGCAACATTACTACAAAAAAAAGAACAATCAATGCAATCACACCTCAACTTATCATTTATCCACCTTCACAACAACCTCAAGTCCAAAAAAAATATGTGTTTATTATAGGACCACCTAAAAAAACCAAAACCTCTAGGTTCTATCTTAAAAATTTCAAGAAATATCACTAGTAACAGTGTATCACATCAACCAAGCTACCACTTAGTTGCTCATACATATAAGACAAAGAACAATAGGCAACCAAGATAAACAAAAACCATTCTTGCATCGATACTGCTTCCACAACCTATTTTTTGTAGTGCACCTCACTTACCTCAGCATAGTGGAAAGGAGTATGATCTTGTTGAGAAACTCCGTAACACTCTTGCTAATATTTCCTTGTGGTATATCACCTACTTACCATGGCATGCTTCAAAATTCTTTACAACAAATTATGGTCCCTCCTAGTTTGAAACCAAATAATGTAGCAACCCTAATTCAAGGTATGAACTCGGTTAATCTCAATATTATTTTTCATCAAAGCGAACTTCCTCCTTTGGAAATACAAAAACACAATGATGCTTTAATGATATGGCCATTATTAACAAATTTTGGATTAGGTGTACCCTCATTGATAATGGTTCAAGACTTAATATTTGTAGTGTAAATATTTTAGATAAAATTGGACCACACAAGACTAAAATTCAATTGGATTCTTTGTCCATCTATAGTTTCAACAATGTGGGAAATCAACCGCTTGGTATGATAACATTACCTATCAAAGTTGGATTTGTTACTTTATAAACTCCTATACATGTCATGCCCAAGGATCTTTCATACAATCTTCTCATAAGTAGACCATGGATTCATGAAATGAATATAGTGCTTTCAACGCTATACTGTCTACTAAAATACACTTACAAAAACAAGGTTTACATGATAAAAGATGATCCAAAATCTGAAAATTGTTTACAAACTAAAAGGGGAATGAAAAGTCATTTGAGAACATTGATATCAACTGCAAAAGTGGAACCTTTACAAAAATAGAATAAAGATGAGTGTCTTTCATTGGTGAAAAAATTGTTGGATGATGATTAGGGTCATTAGATTTCACACCTACATTCATGGGGGAATACAAGATTACAAAAAAAGTAAAGAAGAAAGAGAAAGAAGTTACAATGGTATCAACACAATTTGACATTGAAACATACAACATACAAGAGTTCACAACTTCTAGTAGTGAGGAGAACATGGATTACACATCTACCTATGATGAAAGTGACTATGAAAAACCACCTTCCTTGAAAGAAATGGAAAAAATTTATGGAAGAGGGTACCAACTCTTAAAATAATTTGGCTATAATGGAAAAGTATGTGGAGTGAAAGAACAAGGTATTCGTGTTCCTATAGAGCTTGATATGCAAGAAACAATATGAGGCCTCGGTGATTTCCCTTCAAAATAAACAAAAGCGTCAAGGAGACCTTCACTTAATATCAATGTTATCACACAAGATTCTCCCAAGACAACTTTAATATTGATGCATCTTGAACTGATAGACACTACATGTGAGAATATGACATTGGATATGTTTCAAAATGATGAGTCCCTAGGGGAATATTTGGGTATGAATGATACTTCACATACTCATCATAATCAATGAGTTTCCTATTACTCCAAGGTATACTATAGGAAATAGAAGGAACTAAGTGATGATGAACAAGATGTATCCAAATTAATTCTTGACATTCAAAATTATAATGCATTACTTGTGGGAGACACCTTGGAAGTACCAATGGATAAATATAATGAAGAGAAAGTTATGCAAATTGGAAAATATATTGATGAAGATGAAAAATAAGATCATGCAACATTGCTACATGACTTTCTTGAAATATTTTCTTGGACTTATTTAGATATGTCAGGCATTGACTCTAAGATAGTCACACATAACATCATTCTTGAAGAAAATGCTAAACTAGTGAGACAAAAGATACACAAAATGAATCCTAAGATAGCTTTATAGGTTAAGGCTAAGATTGAAAATATTTTACAAGCTGGTTTCATCCACCCCATTGATTATTCACCTTGGATCTCTAACATTGTGGCAGCGGAAAAACCTGATAATCATATCACGATGTGTACAAATTTTAGTGATCCTAATAAAGCATATTTAAAAGATGATTTTCCCCTTCCTAATATTGACATGATAGTGGATTAAATTATGGGACATTCCTTATTATCATTCATGAATGGTTTTTCATGATATAATCAAATTTTCATCAACCCTCAAGATCAATATAAGACAACCTTTACTACACCTTGGGGAATGTTTTGTTGGGTTGTTATGAATTTTAGATTAAGGAATGTTGGACCAACAAATCAAAAAGCTATGACATTTATATTCTATGATTTCATACATAACATTTGGAAGATTATGTTGATGACATTTTGGCCAAGTCTATAACATGTCAAGACCATGTCAAAATCCTCTGAAAAATCTTTGAAAGAATTCGTAAGTATAAAATGAGGCTAAATCCAAAGAAATGTGTCTTTTGTGTGGATAGTGGATTTTTTTGGGTTTCATAGTATGAAATAGTGGCATAGAGGTGGAAACAAATAATTTTGATGCTATAATAAACATGTCACCTCCTAAGAACATTTCACAATTGTGTAGCTTACACGGATAGATTTAGACTATTCACCATTTTGGTGCATCACTAGTGGATCCGAATCTTCCCTTTACACAACTCCTTAAGAAATAATCAAAATTTAAATGGGGTGAGGATTGTCAAAAATCTTTGGAGAACTTGAAACAATACCTACCTAATCCTCTTGTGTTACAACTAGCAATTAAAGGGAAACCTTTTATTCTTTATATATCAACTTCAAATCATTCCCTTGTAGGCCTATTAACACAACAAGATGAGAATGGTAAATAAAATCTTATGTATTACATTAGTCAAACATTGATTGATTATGAAACTTTTTATACAACCATAGAAAAACAATGTTTTGATCTTGTATTTGCAACTAACAAATTGAGGAATTATTTATTAAATAATGAAGTGCAAATTGTCACAAAGTTTGATCCTTTAAAACACCTTTTTGCTAAAACGGATTTGTTAGGATGCTTAGCTAAATGGGTTATGTTGTTAACATAGTTTGACCTTAATTCCATCCCTCAAAAATCAATCAAAGGACAAGCATTGATCAACCATTTAGTTGAGGCCCCTTCACCATTAGCGTTATCAAATCAAGATTCTTTCTTGACAAAAGTGTGTTAAATATTGATGATAAGGAAACATGGGAATTATAATTCGATGGATCTAAGTGTTGAATTGGATTTGATGCTAGAGTTATATTAATACCTCCTTTATGGAAGCCAAATCCCTTATCCTACCATCTAAATTTCCTATGCACAAACAACATCATTGAGTATGAGGCTCTTATCGTAGGATTACATGTAGCCTTGTCCTTAGGTGTTCAACACATTCATATATTTGGAGACTCTCAATTAATCATTAAACAAATTAATGGGTCCTATCAAGTAAAAAATGATAAGCTATCCAATTATAAAGACCTCACATTAATAATATTAGAGCATTTTACATCATACACCATCGACAATGTTTCACGAAAGATAATCAATATGCAGATGCAATGGCAAGTATTGCTTCCCTTGTTTCTCTCAAAGTTTCTTCCATGGATTTCACATACGTTGTCCACACTCTTACAACACCATCAATAGACAAAAAGATGAAGGAAACATTAGTTTCCAATATTAAATCTTCTAGTGAATGGTATACATCGATATTTAATTATCTAAAAGAAGACCTGTACCTTTCCTAAATCAACTACCAAGAACACTAGAGCTTGTATTCAAAAACTTGTGGTTCGATATATAATCCTAGTAGACATGTTGTATAGGTGGTCATTCAGTGGTATTCTTCTTAGATGCCTTAAGTAGTTTGAAATCCCTATAACTCTTGAGGAAGCTCATGCAGGTGCTTATAGGGGCATTTTGGGGGAAGATCATTAGTTAAAAAGTTGATTCGTACAGGATATTATTGGAAAAAACATGGAACAAGATTGTTTTGATCATGTTAAGAAATGTTATAAATATCAAGAGCATAACAATTTAATTCATGCTCCCACTTTTGAACTTTGTGCTCAAGTTCCTATTTGGCCATTTTCAATGTGGGGTTTGGATCTTATTGGGAAGATTTCTCCTCCTTCTTCAGGACATATTTTTATAATCAATTCTATAGATTATTTCGTGAAGTGGGTAGAGGCAATTCCTCTTCATTCCACGACTGCTAATGTAATGTCATTTTATCTTAGAAAACATTATTGCATGATTTGGTCTTCCTTCTATTTTAGTTTCAGATAATGGGGCACCATTTAAGAACAATGAAGTGAGGAATTTTTTGGGAAAATTTCACATTCAACATCAATTTTCTACTCTCAGATGAAATCTGGGAGAGAAAAGATGAGGATACTAGCTCTGGGAAAAGTGCTTGCTTCAGGAAACATTATCTTTTCAAAAAAAATTTCCTCACCTTTGCAATCTCGAGCAACCCAAGGAATAGCATGTTTCCATCCTTCTGAAAAAGGCAGGAATCAACACACATGTTCACCACTCATGAGATCCTGTTGTTCGCCATCTAAGAAAATTGCTTAGGTGGCAAAATTATGAGGTGCTTGATATTTATGAATTAGAAATTGAGTGACTTTCAAAGGAAAACCTTGCAACGTTTCCAAATGATATTCCGATACTAGTTTCTTTCCCCAATAATATTCTGGTGGATAAAGGGACCTATTCAATGTCTTAGCTTCTACATAAGAATTTTTCGCAAAGGGAGAAGTAGGTTTGGCAGCGTACATTAGTATTAGAAGAACAACCATCAAAGCTTGTCTCTAGTCGACACGAGTTTGCATTGGAAGCACGAAGGTCCTCTGTGTAGAAGGGGATTCTTAATATTTTATTTTTAGAAGCGCTTCTAGACTTGTAGATTTAGGATCTACGAGAGAAAGCTTTGATATGTAAGTTTAGGAACTTTCTTTTGAGTTTAGAAACTTTGAAGGATTTGATTTCTCAAGAATGGGAGGGGGAAAGTTAGGTTTTTTATATAGATTAGGGCAAGGGATTCTTTGTTGTTATCTTTTCTTCTAAAATTTATCTTGATGAAATCTATAAGATTATATTGTGGGTCTTTGAGGGATTTGGTTTATTCATTCAACCTTGGCCTCCAAATTTCAACCCTTAGTCTTCTACAATCAAATTTATTCCTTTTTGGGTTCAAATCCACTCCTTACCCTTAGAATATAGAGAGCCCAATTAGTGGAATTTTTGGCAAATCGGATGGGTATATATTTAAATCATGACACATATTTCCTTAAAAATCTGAGATTCCCAATTAGGGTTTGTATTTTAATTGATGCAACAAAGGAATTTCCAAAAGAAATTCATATAGAATCAAAGTATGGGGTTTGGGTTCAATTATTTTAATTGAAATTGTTGAAAATATTGGAGTAATTAGGACATCACTTGATAATTAATTAATCATTAATTACTAATTAAGTCCCTTATTACTTTAGTTCAATTGAGTTAAACTTAGGAGTTCTTTTTTATTATTATTTTGAATTAAATATAGGACAAGTTGTCTCATTGCATGAGATTAGAACACTTGTCACTATCTTGTCAAATCCTCATTTAGGGTTTTCTTTTACATGCTTTTATAAAGCTTGCACATTCTTTGTAATAATTGATCCATTACAATTCAAAACCATTTAGGTTAATACATTGCACATATTTGTGATCTTGTAGATTCAATATTTCTCTCTTGGTTGCATAGAAAATCAGTTGCTTTGATCTCTTGCTTGTGATAGGAATTTTGGTTGCAGGGATTTCCAGGAGCTATGGGGTTCACTATCAACTCCAATAGAAAATGCATGCAAGAAATGTTACGCTCTGGACCATTTAAACAGGACATTCCCAGAGGTGTAGAATATCAGGCTTAGCCCTTAGAAAACCTAGGATAGGTAGGAACTTCATTAAGAAAATTCACAAGTTTTTCCTATTTCAAAAGGGAGTGTGTAATATTTATTGCAATCCTGTAGGGAAATTCAGATTCAAACATCTACATGCAATACAATGATTTTAATTTTAAGCCTAAAGTTAAAAGGCTACCCAAATTTTTTTAGTTGTTATACCCATCTCTCTTTTGAAAAGAATATCTCACCAACAACTAGGGTTTGGGAACTCTCTTCACCTATATAATCCTTAGATGCCCTTTGTTAATTCTCAACAATTGGATGAAATTGTTTCATCTTTGGCATTGGGAAATAAGGTATAGGAAAATATGATAAATACTTTTTCCAAGGGTCTCACCTAGAAGCAAGGGATACAAAGGATTTCATTATGGATAATCAACATTTTCCTTTGGAGCAGCCTACATCCAATGGGCTGGAATTAATGGATTTTTAGAGAATGTTTCAAGAAGGTAATCTAGAGGAATTGGTAGATAAGATAATCAGTAAGGAAAGCCTCAAATTAATTGAAGAAATTGAGGAGGGGGTGGAAATGGAAGTAGGAGATTATGATCACTCCAAAACTCTTTTGATTTCTCAAACGCCTAGTGCTCAACTTGCTGCTAAGAAGACCCCTGAGAAAAGAGGAATGAAGTCACATGTATTAAAAATGTAGGAAGAGATTGCAACAAGCATTCAATCAACTTTAGACAGTACTATTAATGCTTCTACAAGGGAGGAGACAAGACCAAGGAGGGCTTGTTGCTCTCCTTGACTCTAATGAAAATAATCTCTTGGAATGTTAGGGGTATAAATGTCCCTAACAAAAGGGCTCAAATCAAACATCAATTAGATGCTTGTGGGGTGTATGTAGTTCTAATTCAGGAATCTAAGCTTTCAGATGAAGAATTTCAATTAATTATCATGAAATGGGCTTGTTGGAAATATGCACATTCACTAGCAATAGGAGCTTCAAAAGGGTTGATAACCTTGTGGAATGTTAAAATAGTGAGCTTGGAAATTTAGAAATATAAAGCAAACTGGAAGTTGATGAAAGTTACACATTTTGAATTAAATTTGTGGCTTATAAATGTGCATGGCCTAGCTCCAACAACTGTGACGAAATACCTCTGCGATACTTTAGAGTTGGAATTAGATCAAATAAGGGAAGAGAAGTATATTTTAGCTGGTGATTTTAGTGCAATTGTGTCCCTTTGAGAGAAAAAATGGGGTATAGATCCTCCAATAAAAACCATGGAAGACTTTAGTGCTTTCATCTAGGATAATGCACTAAGTGAAATTCAACCTATTACAGGGAAATTTACATGGACAAAAAAAAGAAAGGATTTTTTGAAAATTGAAGAACACCTTGATAGGTTTATGTCCTCCCCAAATTGGTTGATGGTAGATTATTCATTAACATCTTAGATGTTTTCTTTATTTGGATCTAATAATTTTACTATCTCATTAAACATATCATGGAAGGTATCTAGGTCAACTCATAAACCATGTTTTAAATTTGAAAAAATATGGTTTAGACATCTTGATTTTATGCAACATCTTCATCAATGGTGGACAAAGGCTCCCTTTGAAAGAGGCTCTAGAATGTTTCATCTTCGTAGGAAATTATATTATATTAAACAAAAAATTAAAGCATGGAATGTCAAAGTTTTTAAGAATATCTTTGAAGAAAAAGACAAGGTGTTTAAGAAACTTTCAGAAATTAATTAGAAAATAATTTTATAAGGTATGGATGCAGTGGTTTTTGAATAATAGAAGGTTTTATAAGAGGAATGGGCAGAGTTCTTAGCCAAAGAAGAAATTTACTGGAGACATAAATCTTGGGAGTTCTGGTTGAAATAGGGTGATAAGAATACAAAAAAAATCATGTATCTCTACACAAGTAAAGACGGTTAAAAAATTCATCTTCTCAATCCAGGATAAGTTGATAGGGACTTCTCTTACAAAGGAAATATATATTCAACATGAATGTATAATTTTTTTCTCTAATTTTTTATTGGTTCCTGCTTCACAACAACTTGCAGGGGTAGGGGATGATTTACTAGAAGCCATACTAGAATTGTTAAGGAATATAATGATAATTTAATGAGGCCTTTCACTTTAGATGAAGTGAAGTCTGTGGTGTTCTCTTTTCCACCTGATAAGGTGCCAGGCCTGCATGGGTTTACAACTATTTTTTTTCCAATTTTTTTGGGAGTTTATTGGTTTTGATCTTCTCCTTGCAATTGAAGAATCTAAGAAAACAAGAACCATGTTGAAGCAATTTAATGTTACACACATAGTAAGTATACCTAAAATAGAATCCCCTATTTTTTTTAGATTTTAGACCAATCTCATTGTGTAACACAATATACAAGATTTTCACTAAAGCAATTTATTTGAGATTGCATTCTGTCATACCAAGGATAATATTAGAAGAATAGGGGGGATTTGTCCCAGGCAGGGAAACAACTAAAGGTGATATAGTATCCCATGAGGTATTACATTCCATAAATCTACATAATATGCCATCTATTATTGTAAAATTGGATATGATGAAAGCCCATGCCAGGGTGGATTGGTCACCCTCATTTTTGTCCTAAAAAAATTTGGGTTTGCAAATAGATGGTGTAAATGGGTTTTATCATGCTTATCAGGAGCAAAGTTCTCTGTAATATTTAATGGCTCTCTAGTAGTTTTTTTAGCTCATCCCAAGGGGTTTGTCAAGGTGATCCATTGTCTCCATTTTTATTCATCATTTTAGAAAAATATTTAAGTAGATCGATTTGTAGTTCTCATTCTCAAACATGTCAAGATGACGTTAATGTTTCATGATTTTATACATAACATTTTGGAAATGTTGATGATATTTTGGACAAGTCTATAATATGTCAAGATCATGTCAAAATTCTCTGAAAATATTTGAAAGAATTTGTAAGTACAATATGAGGATAAACTTGAAGAAATGTGTCTTTGATATGGATAGTGGAAAATTGTTAGGTTTTATAGTATCACATAGAGGCATTAAGGTGGAAACAAAGAAGATTAATGCTATAATAAACATGCCACCTCCTAAGAACATTCTGCAATTGTGTATCTTACAAGGAAAAATTTAGGCTATTTGTTGTTTTGTTGTTTCCTTGGTGGATCAGACTCTTCACTTTACTTAACTGCTTAAAAAATATTCAAAATTTAAATGGGGTGAGGATTATAAAAAATATTTTGAGAACTTGAAACAATGCTTAGCTAATTCTCCTATATTACAACCAATAGTTCAAGGGAAACCTTTTATTCTTTATATATCATCTTCAAATCATGCCCTTGCAACCCTATTAACACAACAAGATGAAAATGGTAAAGAACATCTTGTGTATTACATTAGTCGAACACTGATTGATTATGAAACTCGTTATACAACCATAGAAAAACAATGCTTGGAACCCATGTTTGCAACTAACAAATTAAGGCACTATCTATTGAATGTTGAGGTTTGAGTTATCAAAGTTTGATCCTTTAAAACACCTTTTTGCTAAAATAGATTATCAGGACACTTAGCTTAATGGGTTATGTTGTTAAATAAGTTTGACCTTAAGTTCATCCCTCAAAAATAAATCAAAGGACAAGAATTGAATGACCATTTAGCTAAGGCCCTTTCACCATTAATGTTACCAAATCAATATTCCTTTCTCGATGAAAGTGTGTTGAACATTGATGATAATGAAACATGGGAATTATAATTTGATGGCTCTAAGTGTCAAAATGGATCTAGTGTTGGAGTTATATTGATACCTCCTTCAGGGAAGCCAATTCCCTTATCCTATCATCTAAATTTCATATTCATAAACAACACCATTGAATATGAGGCTCTTATCGTAGGGTTATGTGCAACCTTTTCCTTGGGTGTTCAACACATTCATATATTTGGAGACTCTCAACTGATCATTAAAAAAATCAATGGGTCCTATCAAGAAAAACATGATAAGTTATCACAATATAAAAAAATCACAATGACATTGCTAGAACGCTTTGAATCATACACCATAAACAATGTTCTGCAAAAAGATAATTGACATGCAGATGCAATAGCAAGCATTGCTTCCCTTTTTTCTCTCAAAGATTCTTTCATGAACTTCACATTCATTGTCCACACCCTCACAAAGCCATCATTAGATGAAAAGATGAAGGAAATATTAGTTTCCAATATTTAATCGTCTAGTGAATGGTATACACCGATATTTAATTATCTAAAAGAAGGTACATTTCCAAAACCAACTACCAAAAATACTAGAGCTCATATTCAAAAATTTGCAGCTCGATACATAATCTTGGAAAATGTGTTAGAGAGGTGGTAATTCAACTGTCTTCTTCTTAGATTCCTTAAACAATCTAAAATCCTTATAGCCCTTGAGGAAGCTCATGCAGGTGCTTGTGGGGGACATTTCGGGGAAAGATCGTTATTTCAAAAGTTGATTCACATATGATATTATTGGTGAAACATAGAGCAAGACTATTTTGATCATGTCAAGAAATGTCATAAATGTTAAGAGCATAATAATTTGATTCATGCTCCCACTTTTGAACTTCATGCCCAAATTCCTATTTGGCCATTTTCGGTATGGGGTTTGGATCTTATTGGGAAGATTTCTCCTTCTTCTTCTTTAGGGCATATGCTTATAATCACCGCTATCGATTATTTCATGAAGTGGGTAGAGTCAATTCCTCTTTGCTCCATGACTGTTGATGCAATCTATCATTTTATATTAGAGAACATTATCATGTGATTTAGTATTCCTTCAAGCCTAATTATGGATAACGGGACACCATTTAAGAATAAGGAAGTGAAGAATTTTTTGGAAACACTTCACATTCAACATCAATTTTCTACACCTTATTACCCACAATCTAATGGTCAAGTAGAAGAAATGAATAAAGCACTTGAACAAATCTTAAATAAAAAAGTTAACTTAAACATAAGAAGGATTAACACACTCAACTATCTTATGCGTTGTGGGCCTATCACACAAGTATTTGAACATATATAGGAAATACACCATATAACCTTGTTTATAGTGTTGAAGCAATAATACCCTTAGAGTTAGAAATTCCCTCCTTGATAATCTCTCTTAGAGGCCTTATTGATGGTAACACTTATAGAGAAAAATGATTACAATAGCTTGAAATGCTCGATGATAGTGTATAAATTCTCTTAAACATCTCCAAGCTTATTCAAAATTAATACAACACAATTATAATGTTAATTTCATTCCTTATTCCTTTGACAAAAGGGATTTAGTGTTGTATGAGAATAAACATAATGTTGATACAACTCCAAATGGAAAAGGAAAGTTTAGCCCAAACTGGTTAGGACCTTATATAATTGATGAATATTATGGGTTTGGAGCATATAAGCTTAAACCAATGGATGGTACACCTCTCAAAGAACCTACAAATACTGTGCATTTGCATAGATATTACACCTATCAATATTTTTAATAGTATGTGTGATAAAGCATGTTGTTAGATTAAGTAGACGGTTTTCTATTTTATCTCGCATTGCTTTGTTCTTGACAAACACTTTTGTGTGTCTTGAATTACTATGAGTAATTATTTATTTATTGAATTATTAATTTTTTTTGGCAAGCTATTCAATAATGTGTGTTGTGTTAAATTAGATAATTACATCCATTTATTGTTACAAATCAGATCAAAAGGGTATCTAGTTTTACATAATTACACTTAACCAAAAATGTAGTATCTAAGTACACATAAGTGTTTAATTAGATCAAATTAATCATATAGCAATTATATCATAGAGAAATTTATTAAATGATCTTACCAATATATCTTAATAGATCACATTGACATCAAAATCAAACACGACACAAAAACATGTAACTCATAGAAGTAGAAACTATTGGAAGTTTGGAAGTCTATCATTGATGATGCAGTTTGGAAACATGAGCATGAAGTGTACACATGTTGGTTGATCCAGTGTTGTCATTGATTTCAAAATTGTGATGATAATCCTAGCTTAACAAGGAAGTATTTTTGGTGACCTTTGTACAATACCACTTGATCCAAAAAGCATGGTTTATCAGGAATTTGGCTCCTTTGCCAGTATTGTGGTTTAGTGCATTAGTTTTTGGGTCCACACTTCATTGCACGTTGGTGTAATATTCTACAATCATAAATATAATTTTGAATCCATCAAATGAAGTAGCATTCAAGTTTTTGTGACATTTTGTATAGTTTCTAGAAATATATGAATAATAGTATGTGGCTCTGTATATTGTAGTTATCTTTTGAACCAATGTACTGGAGTATGGGGGATTCCACACTTCTTTGGGAATAAATATTTTGTCTTGCGACAATGAAGATAAGCTAATGAATTCCAGTTGAATAAGAATTCAATGGGAGATTGAGTTTTGAGATAGTCCAACTGATGAAATTGCATAAGCTCTTGAAGAATTTGTGTTTAGGTCTATTTTGGGCCGACCTAACACGATTGATGTTTTGTGGAGAATAATTGAGAAACTCTATCTTATGTGGGATTTATATTTAGGTTCATGCTAACCTATTTTGATGTAATTTGAGTGTTGAGTTTAGGTATGAAGCGTGGATGAAATATCTCGAGGATGACATACTTAGTTTTTGTGCGTTACTTCTAATTAGGCTAACCTAATTGAAGTTTCACCTAATGTGGGTATATATATGAGATCATTACCGAGTCTTAAGATGAAGAGGATGATGGCGGTGTGATGAGAAGGAGAAAAGGGAGAGTGTGGTAAGTGAGAAGAATGGTGCATAAAAGTGCAAAAGGGATATATGATATACGAATGTGGTAGAGTAGAGCAGATTTATGATATGCATGGTGAGTCACCTACATGTGTGTAATATAGTGATAAGTAGACTATGTGAAGATCAATTTGTACCTCAATAGAGCTATAATATGGCATATGATAGATGCTATTGTATTAGTTCAAATAGGCAATGTTTCCAACCCTTCTTTGTACTTTCTTAGTGAGTTGTGAGCTCTTTTCTGGATAGTGTGTCTTGGCAGTGAGCCTTTGTAATATCTTATATCTGGATATAATATATTATGAGCTAACCCTCACTGTGGTTTTTCCCTTTTTGGGTTTTCCATGTAAAAATACTAGTGTTCATGTGTCATGTTATTCTATGGTTGCACTCATTCTTTCATTCTTCATTGCAGTTATTTTAGTTTAGTTAATTAGATGGGTTGTGTTTAATTGGTTTAAAGGAATACAAATTCACCTCCTCATTATTTCGGGTCTTAAAAAATTGGTATCAAAGAGTGGTTCCTTGGAAGGAGCTTTAATGATTTGGGAAGATCTTGGAGTTTGAACATATGGCTGATAGGAAGTACCCTACTCCTCCTGAAGAAATTTCTACAATTGAATATATAGAAGAAGATTGTATGCTAGACAAGGATGAATAACTCAAAACTGCACTTGAAGATCTTAACAAAATTGAAAGTGAGAATGAAAATCTAAAGGAAAATCTAAAAGAAGAAAACAAATGCATCAAGAAGTTGAGAGAGAAGATCAAGAAATTCAGAGAAATACATAGAGAAGTTAATAAAAAACTGAAGAAAGAAAATGAAGATGTCATCGAAATGAAAATACAAGTGGAAGAAAAGAAGAAAATAGAGGATTGTTTGAATTTAGTGATACAAAGCAAGACCAATGAATGCACTAGACTTGAACAGGAAGTGGTAAATTTGAGAGTGAATTTGGAGAAAGCAAGGATTCATGAGGATAAATTTAAGGGAATTTCTACAATGCTTTATGAGTTAATTGCTGGATAGAAAGTATCTAAAGATAAAGGTGGTTTGGGCCTTGAAAGAGGAGAAAGCTCTAAACCAGAAGAAACATCTAGCACAAATAAGATCAGTGAATCTTGAAAAATTGAAGGAAAAAGGAACTATGGCAAGTTTTAGAATTAGAGAAGCAATACTGGAAGACTCCCTATTAGACAACCAAATGCTCAAAGGTACCCACCCATCTTTTAATGGTGTTTGTTTTTCATGCAATAAATTTGGACTTAAGGCTATAGAATGTAGAGGTAGAATGAATCATAATGCTAGATCCTTTTCTCAAAAATGTTTTGTATGCAAGAAATTTGGACATAAAGCTACTAAGTGTAGAAATCAACCGATGAATAGATTTAATACTGCTAGATATTTCAATGGCTACTATTATACATGCAATTTATTTGGAAATAAGGCTAACTAGTGCAAAACAAGACTGAATGAAGGTTAGTTTAGTCATTCATAAGTGCATAAAATTTCCCTTTGAAAATGAGATATTTATAATGCATCATAGTGGGTTTAATCCTTTATCTTCTTGTGGAAATTTTTCATTGTTCTTTTGGCCTGAACCTATAGAAC
Organism: Sequoiadendron giganteum; assembly: GCA_007115665.2. Lineage (NCBI taxonomy): Eukaryota > Viridiplantae > Streptophyta > Pinopsida > Cupressales > Cupressaceae > Sequoiadendron > Sequoiadendron giganteum. Next base: position 574,675,107 of record CM021106.1, on the reverse strand, counting down.
CTATAAAGCCTCATGCAAATTTATTTTTCAAGTCATATCAAATTTTAAAGCAAAGAACATAGTAGAACTATCTCTTACTAATATTCCTAAGAATAATAGGTCCATGGTTGTTCCTTCTCCCCAACCCATCTTGGATGAGCCTAATCTTGAACCCAAAAACCTACCAAGAAACCAAGGAAATTATGCTTCTTTTCCTCCACCCATCTCCTATAAAAGACCAAGAGAAAATAAAATGATCCCTTTTGTGCCTTTGAGGATAAAAAAGTGTATAAACCTAAAGAGATAGTGGTTCCTCAACCCCTGGTGGTATCTTCAGTTCCTCCCTTAAGGGAAGAAAAGAAACCAATGGTTGAGAAACCCACTCCTACATAATCAAAACTTGAAATTCATGCAAGAAGAAACCAAAATGCTAAAGAGCGTAGGCATAGACATCATGCTATTGCTCGCCAATTCGAAGAAGAGAACAACACAATGCATGATAACCTAACACCTATGGACACAAATCAATAAGAAATTCAACTTTCACCAAAATAAGATATAGAAAAGAACAAAACAATGCATGATAACCTAACACCTATGGACACAAATCAAGAAGAAATTCAACTTTCACCAAACTAAGACATAGAACTAAAACAAAACATGAAACAAGAAGATTCAATTGCAATTATTAGAAAGCCTCTGATTTTGATCAATTTGGATGATGATGTTGAAATTGCTAAAAATGATGAGGAGGTGCATAATGAGATTAATGTTTTCTTTTCAAAGTAAATGAATTTAGATGGGGGAAACTATGCTAATCCTCCTAATGAGAGTAACCCACCACATGTTGCACCTAGATATTCCCCTACTAGGACACTTGTTGTAGCCCCTTTAGCTAGTTATCCACCTTCCATTTATGATGAGAAAGATTGGGATGTGGATGACCTGCTTTAGGTTGGCTCGTATGTGATGTACACTTTTATGTTTTTTCATGTGTTATTTATGTTTTTTTGCATGTGATGTGAACTGCTATGTTGTGCTTGGAATATTTTTATGTTTGTCTATTTTCTTTGGATGATCCTTGTTGCTTCATTGGTGCAAGGATACATTGGAAATGAAACTATCATGAAATTATTTTATTTGTATCTTTATTCTTCTATATGTTGTGAAATTTGTATTTTCCTTTTGTCTCTTTCATGTTTACCCAAAAGATTTTTTCTCTCTCTCTCTCTCTATGTGTCATTCCTCCTTTGTGTTCATTGTTCTATAAGTATATGGGGATGATGCGAGTTATGAGCTCTATTATATCATTGTATAAAATACATATATTGACCCTAGATCAGTGGATCCATCAATATACCTTTCTATGTTGTTTGTTACATTGCATTTGGGGGCAACCCCTTGTGATGAAGTAGCTTTATTTGGAAACATATCATTGGAATAGGGCTTTCTAAATAAGCTCTTGTGATCTTTTGTTACATGAAATTTATCATTTTTCTACTTTAAAGTAATTTATCACAACATGGTGTTTACAATTTCTTTAAAGTGGGGGCATACATTGGCATTATTTTGCTTCACTTTGTTCATAGAGGCTGAACTTAGTGGTGCATTGACATTGACATTTGACATTTTCTTGGCTTCACTTTGTTCACATGGGTTGAACTTAGTGTAAGAATTGACATAGGATTTGATCAATTTTGTAGCACTTTATCAAGGTTATCAAGGAGTATAACTCTTGGTATTGTTGTGAGCATACCTTGTAGACCTAGTGTGTGTTTATCATTTTTCTATTTGTTTTAGGGGCTCACCTAGTGAATATCAAACATCACTAGCCTGTGTGTCTTCCCTATTTATGTTCACCTAAAAAATATTAGAATTTTTTATTATGTGAGTCATAATTTTTTTTGTATGGCCGCTAGCATTTAATACAATTTATTAGCCCATACCTCTTTTTCCTTTTTCTTTGCATTTACTTTTATATTGTATGTTTGTGTATCTTATCTTGATGCATATAATGTATGTGTGTTCCTTTGTGCCTATGTTTGTTTTCCATGGGATCTTGGATCCTAGGGGCTTATCCACCTCTTTGATGCTTAATCACCCTATCTCTTCAACATTTGTACAATTGGACCCCTCTTGACATATATTTCTCTACTTTAGTGTGAGTCTGAGCATAAGTTTATACTCTCACTAAAGTGGGGGCTAAATGTAGCATTTTAAATTGTCACCTATGAAAATTTCACACTATGTTCTTCTCCCCTTTAAGATATTGGACCTAACTACATATTCAACTTCCTAAATTATGAACAAACAAAATTGTGCATTCATTTAATTCATAGAATTTATAGAATTAAAATTACCCTTCTTATATAGTGATGCAAAGTTGATAAAATAATACTTGTAAGGCATTGACATGTCACTAAAGGGTACTATCACGCAGTCATAAGGGTGATGATAGAGGTGAAATTATTTCAAATCTATCACATGGATATAAATCATTCATGTGAAGTCTATAGCCTTGGGAAAGTGCCCCTGTACTTGGAACCTTGACAAAATGAGGAATTTGATACAAAGAGGGTGAATGAAATTTTGGCTCTGTTATCCCATGTACACAACAAGCCATTGGTTCCTATTGTAATGACTCATGCTCCTCTCCTTCTGGTTTCTTTAGATAATTCTCATGGCCCACGCCCACGTCATGTTGGAATTCCAAATGTAAATATGGTCTTTCCTTCACAATCAACAATCGGTGATATTGAGGAGCACTAAGATGAAAATGAGGTGCATGTTGGCATATGGTTGTCATTGATGTAAAAAGAAGATCAGAGATGAGTTTTCCCTAATTCTGAAAGGAGATTGTTGGCATAATGGTGTCATTGAAGTCAAATGAAGATGTGTGCAATATCATACAAAATAGGTGTAAAAGACTTAGTCAAATTTGTGCTAAGTTAGCAGGTTTCAGATTTCAAGCTTATCATGTATCAAATACCTTTCAAAAACACTTAGAAGCTTTGAAGAGAATCGAAAATTGGTCATTAGGGTTATCGCTTACTAGATGCATTGAAAAAGACTTAGCAGACTTGAAGGGTTTTGACCTTTAGACTTCAGGTGAATTTATTACCTTTGTATTCGAAGGAAGGGGTATGGAGGATCTTTGAACCCCAAAGAGGTTTTATGCATCATGATTCAAAGTTAAGGCTTCAACACTTAGAACTTTTTCAGGCATCGTGAGTCAAAGGTATGGCTTGCGTCTTACTGAATGGCACTAAGCTTATGAAGTATGAAGTTACCATGAACCTTGATCCCCAAAAAGGCATCGGTCATGGAGAACAAGGGATCCCCGATCCATGAAAGTCGAGAGAAGGATAGGTGGAAGCTACCTGCCATCCTGCCAAAAGGATTCCTTAAATCTGTTTGACCCTGCAGGCTAGCATGATTTTGACATGTGGCATGGATGAAAAGGTGGATGACTTATGGTGTGACATATGAGGATGAATAATATTTAATCGATACAACTAGGGTTTGAAGGATGGCACGTTTGCAAAAGTCAAGGGCATGATTTCTTATGTCAATGAATTGGATTGTGAATTTGATTGATTCAATGGCTAAGTGAATGGAGATTTGTGCACTGATAACCAGGGTGACCAAATGGAGGAATAGCTTTGTTTTGGATAAGTGAATTTTTGTAAAGAAATGGCTTATAATTGGGTATGCTAGGGATTTTAGATTAGTAATTATTGTTAGGTTTTCAATGGCAGATATCTAAAAGCTAAATGCAGATTTTATCAAATAAACCAGAAGTAAAACACACAGAAAAATAACACAGAGAATTTAACGTGGTTCACCCAATGTGGGCTACATCCACCAAACCGCAGCCATCCAATGATTTCATTAACCAGTGTAAAACCCTATTACAATATCGCGAATAATCGCTTGTTTCTTATAATACTGTAACTCTATCCTAAACCCTTTATAAATTAGGGTTATACAAAATCGGGGATTTTTCCCTTTTTTGTGATTTTTCCCTTTTTCAGTAATTTCGCGAAAAAGCAGGCCAAAAATTTTTCTCGGGGGCTACCGGCCCGGCCCCGGACCCCGGCGAGGATACATGAAGAGTGTACAGTATAGAATGATCAGTCGCCACATACCAACAATCTCCCACTTGGAGACTGATCAGGCTCCACACCTAAACAATCTCCCACTTGGAGACTGAACCTGGACGACACCGCTGCACTTACAGCTCCCACTGGAAATAAGCACCTTGGATCCTGCTGCTTTCTTATACTTTAATTCAACCTTGAAGGCCAACCGAAGCTGAAGAGGAGCTCAGCTTCTCCCTTATCACCGCCTTAGTAAACATATCCGCTGGATTTACATCTGTATGTATCTTTGCCAGCTTTACCTGTCCATCCTCCATCACTGACCGAATGAAATGATACCTCAACTGTATGTGTTTGGTTTTAGAGTGCAAAGCAGAATTCTTTGCAAGATGTATAGCACTCTGGCTGTCTATAAACAAGTAATTTTCAGCCTGTTGTTTTCCCAACTCTTCCATGAAAATTTGCATCCATATCATCTCTTTTGCTGCCTCTATTGCAGCCACATACTCTGCCTCTGTGGTGGATAAAGCAACCACCTTTTGCAATCGAGATATCCAACTTACTGCTGTCCCACCAACGGTAAATACATAACCTGTGGTACTCCGCCTAGTATCAATATCCCCTGCCAGATCTGAGTCAACATAGCCTTTTAAATCTGTATTAGATCCCTCAAAACATAAATGTTTATCTGGTGTACCTCTCAAATACCTGAGAATCCATTTCACTGCATTCCAATGCTCAATTCCTGGATTACTCATATACCGGCTAACAACTCCTACAGCATGTGCAATATCTGGTCTCGTGCATACCATGGCATACATTAAACTACCTACAGCTGAAGCATATGGTACTTTGGACATTTTTTCTTCCTCCTCTTGTGTCTTTGGACACATATCCTTAGTCAATTTTACATGACTGGGCAAAGGTGTGCTGACAGCTTTTGCATTCTCCATATGAAATCTCTGCAACACCTTTTTAACATAATCAACTTGAGATAAAAACAATTTCCTGTTTTTCCTATCTCTTGTAATCTTCATACCAAGGATTTGTTTTGCTGCCCCCAAATCCTTCATAGCAAATGAATTTGCTAACTGTTGTTTTAACTCCTTTATGTGATCCATGTTAGACCCCGCTACAAGCATATCATCAACATATAAACATAAAATAATGTAGCTATCTTCACCTAGCATCTTAAAATAAACACAATGGTCTGAATTACACCTATTGTAACCTTGCTCAGCCATAAAACTATCAAATTTAAGATACCATTGTCGAGGTGCTTGCTTCAAGCCATATAAGCTTTTCTTCAATCTGCACACCAGTTTCTCCTTACCTTTGACCTCAAATCCTTGTGGTTGTTCCATATAAATTTCCTCTTCCAAATCACCATGGAGAAAGGCAGTTTTAACATCAAGCTGTTCTAAATGCAAATCTTCAACAGCCACAATACTTAACACAGTACGAATAGAGGTCATTTTAACAACTGGAGAAAATATTTCATCAAAATCAATACCTTGTTTCTGTGCAAATCCCTTTACAACTAATCTGGATTTAAATCTTTTCTTACCTCCATCCTCCTCTTTCATCCTATAAACCCATTTGTTTGCTAAAGCCTTTTTACCTGCAGGCAACTTGCATAATTCCCAAGTTTGATTTTTCAGCAAGGAGTCCATTTCTTCTTCCATTCCATGCTCCCACTGAACCTTGGTATCCACCTGCATAGCTTCATGATAACATTCTGGTTCACCAGCATCAGTTAATAGAATAGAGTACAAAGAGGGAGAAAATCTTTCTGGAGGTCTACTTAACCTTGAAGATCGCCTAACATTAACTGGAGTTTGTGGTATTTCTTGTTGTTGCTGTTGCGGAGCATGAGGAACCACTGGAACATTGGTGTTTGTAATATCATCCAGCACTGCATAATCCTGTTCTTTCTTCTCATGCTGCTGCAATAGATCTTTGTACAACATTTTCTCATTGAATATGACATCCCTGCTTCTCACAATTTTCTTATTTTCAAAATCCCAAAGCCTATAACCAAATTCATCTATGCCATATCCAACAAATATACATTTCTTTGATTTTGCATCAAGCTTGGTTCTATTTTCAGAATCTACATGTGCAAATGCTTCACAACCGAAGGTTTTCAGAAAAGAATAACTCACCTTCTTACCTTTCCATGCTTCCTCTGGAATACCACAACCCAAAGGATTAGATGGACCTCTATTAATTAAATAAACACAGTGTTTACAGCCTCTGCCCACATGTTTAAAGGCAACCCAGCATGCAATCTCATAGTCCGTGCACGCTCCATTATTGTTCTATTCATGCGCTCAGCCACTCCATTTTCCTGTGGAGTCCTTGGAACCGTTTTCTGCCTACGAATACCATTAGAGGAACAATAATCTTCAAACTCTTTGCTGCAATACTCACCACCATTATCAGATCTGAGACATTTCAACTTTTTACCTGTCTCATTCTCAACCAAGCTTCTCCATTTTTTAAAAGTTTCAAATACATCAGATTTCTGCCTAATGAAATAAATCCATACCTTCCTAGTTGCATCATCGATGAATGTGACATAATAATGAGAGCCACCGAGAGAAGATACCTGAGCTGGTCCCCATACATCCGTATGCACAAGCTCCAATTTCTCATCTTTCTTTTGTTTCCCATCCTTGAGAAAACTAACTCTCTTTTGTTTGCCATACACACAACTTTCACAGAAATCCATGTTAACACATTTTAGACCTGGTAAAGCATTCTTTGAATGAAGTACTTTCATACCTTTTGCACTCATGTGACCAAGTCTATTATGCCATAGTACTGATTCAGAATTTGCAGCAACTATCTGATTTTCTTCCTGCTGAACTGCAGCAACTGTTCCTGAACATTGATTTTTATCTGCAATAGCTAAAGTAGAAGGAACAGTATGACCTGTACAAAGATATAAGGTGCCTACTTTCACACCTTTTGCTACTACTAAGGCACCTTTTGTAACCTTCCAATTTTTATCACTAAATGTAACAACACAACCTTCATCATCTAGTTGCCCTGCAGAAATTAAATTTCTTTTTAGCTTTGGAACGTGCCTTACCTCATGTAGTAGCCAATGATTCCCATTCTGCAACTTGATCTTGATTCTTCCCTTTCCAACAATCTGACAAGGTTCATTATCTCCCAAATAAACTAGCCCAAAATCCCCTTGGACATAATCAAGAAAATAATTTCTATGGGGCGTAGCATGAAATGAAGCCCCTGAATCTAACACCCAAGAATCATCAACATTATCAAGAGAAAGAATCAAAGCATCCTCATCAGATTTATTACTTACCACATTTGCCTCTTTATTTCCTTCCTGTTTGTCTCCTTCTTTATTTTTTCGAGACCAACAATCTTTCTTTACATGCCCTGACTTACCACAGTACCAACAATCCCTCTTGTCTCTAGATTGGGACCTTCTGTCCCTTGATTTTCCTCGTGACTTCCCACGATTCCCAAAATTGTTTCGTCTCTCATTTGTTCTGCCCCTGCTTTCTGCATTCAAAACACTGCCTGATGTGGATGTTCCACCTGAGCTTTTCCTACGAATTTCCTCGCTCAAAATAACACCAACAACATCATCAAATTTCAATGTATTTGAACCAGAAACAGAATTGCTAACCGCCATTACCAAGCTATTCCAGCTTTCAGGCAAAGAACACAAAATCAAAAGAGCCCTAACTTCTTCATCAAAGTTAACTTTTACAGAAGTTAATTGACTGGTAACCGTATTAAATTCATTCAAATGATCAGTAACTGATCCACCTTCTACCATTTTCATATTAAATAAGCGCTTCATAAGAAATACCTTATTCGAAGCGGAAGGCTTTTCATATAACTTTGCTAGGGTTTCCATCAACTCTAGAGTTGTCTTTGTTGTTGTGATATTGAACGCCACCGATTGTGCCAGGCATAAGCGAATACTGCCAAGTGCCTTTCTGTCCAAAATATCCCAGTCCTCATCCGACATTGCTGTAGGTTTCTTGGTTTTCCCTTCCAATGGCCGCCATAAATCCTTCTGATAGAGATAGTCCTCCATCTGCATCTTCCATAACTGATAGTTCTGCCCATTGAACTTATCAACCTTCATCTTACCCTCGTCTGCCATTGCTCCCACTTAACCGTGAGACTCCCACTCAACCGTGAGACTTTCCTGCAAACGATAATTGAAAAACAACTCGCTCTGATACCACTTGTTAGGTTTTCAATGGCAGATATCTAAAAGCTAAATGCAGATTTTATCAAATAAACCAGAAGTAAAACACACAGAAAAATAACACAGAGAATTTAACGTGGTTCACCCAATGTGGGCTACATCCACCAAACCGCAGCCATCCAATGATTTCATTAACCAGTGTAAAACCCTATTACAATATCGCGAATAATCGCTTGTTTCTTATAATACTGTAACTCTATCCTAAACCCTTTATAAATTAGGGTTATACAAAATCGGGGATTTTTCCCTTTTTTGTGATTTTTCCCTTTTTCAGTAATTTCGCAAAAAGCAGGCCAAAACCTCGAAGTCTGTGAACAATTTCCAAGCTAGGGCGAACCAATGAGGATACATGAAGAGTGTACAGTATAGAATGATCAGTCGCCACATACCAACAATCTCCCACTTGGAGACTGATCAGGCTCCACACCTAAACAATTATGGGAATGGTTTATGCACTGTTGTATGCTTGGGTGGTTAATACAATATAAACTTATGTAACCAGCTAATATGGTATTGGGAAACTAAGTAGTCATTGTATGGGAAATTAGATTTTTAAAATATATTAAGATAGAATATCTGGCTTTCAAGAGCCATGAACTTTCTCTGTTTGTAAAAAATATATTTTATATTAATATATATATAGACCTATCACCTTTTGCTAAAAAAAAAACTTCCTAAATTATGCATTTCACAACTTATTTTAAATATTTTATGATAATTTGCAAGCATAAAAGATGCTCTCATTTAATACTGTGTCCCTGACTTTTTTTTTTTTTGAAAATAGGGCTAGCACACTAGCACCTAGGGTGCATATATCCCCAAATTTTGGCTCCAAATTAAAATATGTTGGTTGTGGCACTTTATCATTTGAAATTAAAATACTTAAAGTTGATTTTCAAGATTTATTTTTTGGGAAATTGAATAAATACCTATAAATACCTAGTTATTACATCATTTCAAACATAACACACAGTCTATCTAGAAACTCATGAGCAAATACTATTGTCAAGAGCACTATTGATCATTTAAGAGATGCATTTTTTGAGTAGTATTACAACAATTCAAGATTCAACATCATGAGCAAGTTTATGTGTGTTCATGTTACTTTGTGAAGGCTAACATTGTTGTAGGTCTCCAAGCATTCAAGAAAATTTATCAAGCAAGATCCAAGATCCTTGAAGTGATGTGTGTGACTTCAATCCTTCAAGGAAGCCATTGAAAGGTGGTGAGTTGTAACAAGTGGTCCATTCACCATTTCCTTCCTTTCCTTTATGACTTTGTCATTAACATTGTCATTGTCAAAGTGGAAACTGTAGGATAGGGTAAAATCAAAGTACAAAGCATGAGTCAATAATATCAACCACCAACTACCTAAAACTCAAGCCCTAAAGAAACTAATCAAATAATGAAGTACAAATGATAATAGAAACATAAATAATAAAGCAATGATACCATAATTCCTATGCCATAGTTGAATCACCTTCATTGCTCTTCTCTATTTATCTTTATATGCTTTCTTGCCCTCAGATTTCTAGTATGCAATAATAAGCCAAATGATAGTGATAACAAAATATCAAAGATAATGGTTGTAAGGTTGAAATGAAAAGGATAGGTCTCCTTTATAAAAGACCAATTCAAAATGAAGGGCTAGGATTAAATGATGAATAATGATGATGATCAATGAACGAGACTACTTTGAGAAGAAAGGAAATAGGGTTAGGGAAAAAATAGGGTTTAGTTAAGGATGGATGGTAGAGATTAAAAGGAAATAAAACCTTATCAAGGGTGGAGGTTAATTGAGATAAAAGAGGATGATGACATAGAAAAAGAGGTTGCTAGAGTAAATTAAATAATAAAATTACTTAATTTAGGAGGGAAAGTGAATAATTAAATAATTAAAGTAATTATTTAATTATGGAAGAAGAGGGAAAAGTTGACTTTTAATTAAAATAATTGAAAAAAAACTATTTAATTAAAAGTGGAGGAAAATGACAAATTAGTAAATAATTAAAACAATTATTTAATAGTGGAGGGAAAAATGAGAAATAATTAAATAAATAGGATTTATTTAATTATGGAAGAAAAAGCCAATGAATAATTAAATAATTAATATAATTATTTCTTTAGAAGGAAAATGGAAATGAATAATTAAATAAATAAAAATTTATTTAGTTATAGAGAGAAATGAACATTAGTGACATAATTAAATAAATATTAATTAATTTAATTAATCAAAAAAAGAATAGAAAAGGGGGAATGCATTAATTAAATAATTAAAATTATTTGATTAATAGAAGAATATGATTTTAGAAAATAATCAAATAATTAAAATTATTCAATTATGCGGGGAAGGAGGGAAATCGATGTGAAAATGGACATTCATAGACTTAGGAGATTTTTCAGTGTCTACATTTTGCTCCTCTTTGATACAATGTGAGGTCATCTAAACGTTGTATCAAAGAATAAACAAGAAAAAAAAAACAGCTTAGAATATGCCCTGGTGAAGATGGGATAGACCTATGCCCCCTCAGAAAGTTTTTCAAATTTTTAAAGAGTTTTGAAAAATTTGAGAAATTGTTTTGATAAGAAAATTTGATAGTGGATAATGTGTTTATAAAAAAAGTTTTTCAGTTCTAGGACCTCCAGGGTGTCTGCATTAGGGTTTGAACTCAAAATTTGATGCACCTAGCTAAAAAGGGGGTAAAAATAGGATTTTGGGAGGTAAAAATGGTCATTTGTGCATTTTGAATTGAGTGAATAGTGAGCTCAGAGGGTGATTTTGCTACAGAGCTGCTGCTAGAATGTCCCCTGTAGCAGTCACCTCGCACTACAAATTCAGAGTTCAGACCTACAGACAACTAGAGAGCTCAGGGGCGACAGTATGTATATCTTTCTTTCCTCACAATTTTGTCAAATTTTAGGGCTCAAAGTTGAGCAAACAGATGCGGCGCACGTTGTGCACTGCAACTATTGTTATGTTTACCACATGTGCGGCCTGGTTCACTACATTTGTATGATGCGATGCAAGTGTCTATCGAAGTTTCCTATATGGGGATGACTCACAAATATGAAGTGTGACACATGTGACTTTGTACAATGCAACTGTGGTGTGAAATGACACATGTGATATGGTGAGTCCCTTTTGTGGATCTGTGCAACACATATGCATTTGTGCGATGCAAGTGTCAATTTGTATGTTGCAATTGATTGAAAACCTACATGTGCATCATGGCTTGATGCATTTGCATTTGTAACTCACATACGTTAATTTGTGTGATGCATTTGATTGCTACGTCACATGTGTTTGACAATGCGACACATTTGACTGTTTGAAGTTTTGAGCCACATTTTGATAAAATTTTCTCTGTGATCAAGGTCCAATATGTTTTCTTAGGCTTTTCGATTGACATAATATGCTTTCTTGTGATCATAGATGAGATACCTTCCTATCTATACATGAGAGAATCAACCATCCACCTTCGGACTATGAGATTGATTGACTGACACATAGAGGGATCAACTTCATGCCCTAGGATTGTATCATGTCACTTTCATTCTCATGGTTTGGTCTAATCTAGGCCTATTGACAACTCTTTCTGAGAGATGGCATTTAGAGAATAGTCTTCATTTTCCCACTTGAGAGGCCATTGTGACCCTTGAGGACATCTAGAGGATTTTGAGACTTCCTATCCATTGAGAGCATGTGGACTATAATCCTGACCATGGGTTTGCTGCCATTCATAGGTCCTTTGAGCATGAGGATAGTGCGGAGCTTGACATGGAGGAGTATGAGATCTGTTGGGACATGATATTTGATAGATATGAGTGGTTCATCGCGGTTCTTTGCACCATGATCGGTGGAATCGTGATACCCGATCATTGAGAACACAGATTCCCTGTTGGATGGGGGAGATGTTAATTGGCATGATGACTGACGGGACCATCTACACCTGGGGACCATGTCTTCTTGTTATGATTTACTTTCAACTACATGATGTGGTCTATGGACATGCATAGTCTATTAGTTGTGGCACTACCCTACTTATGGTATGGGTATAGGATCATATTATTGTGTTTTGGCCTCTTGTTTAGAGACATCTTATAGTAGAATTACCATATGTGTACCTTTATGGAGGAGTTGTCACACAAATCAGAGTTGGTGATGTTGAATATTGGTGTCATGCTATTGATCTTTTGGAATCCTTCACATGGAGATCGTACCACCAATGCTAGCCATGAGAAGATGATGGAGAGCACCTACCCTACTACTGATAGGAATGATACTTGATTGGGAGGACCGTTCAGGCACAAGATATCACTGAGTGCTATCTGCCAAAGCGATTTCTTCAACAGTTAGGGGAGCAATAGAGGATCCTAGCTAGGACAAAAGAGCATGCTAGATATACATGAGAGGTTTCTCAGTGGGGACCCCTGATTAGTGTAGAAGTGGAAGAGCAGGATATTGATGCTCTATAGCCAATCTAGTGGGAGGATGCAACAAACATTGTAGATGTTGGGATGACACAAGAGTATGATGCATGGTGGGCTGAGCATAGGACCATACCATATAAAAATATAGATCAGCCTGCCCCAGTGGAGAGGATGGATAGAGGTCTACAAGGAAAATTCTATGACAAAGGATGGGGAGAGTAGATGGCAAAGGCTGGGGTTGTCGAGGGGATGATGGTGGGGATGGTGGTAGGGGAGGTAGAGGTGATAGGGGTTGACGCAGGAGGGATTGAGGTGCACAAAGAGAAACTAGAAAATTGTCACCTATCAAGGGGAGGTAGACAAGGAGGGTCCTGATGACACCTTCAAAATTTTAAGATTTGAAATGCCCATGATGAAAAAAGTTGATTTGTACACTCAGAAATGCACTTGAAAAATTTACCCCAATGACCTACTTTGGAGGGTCATAATTGGAGCCAGTTGAATTTCATGCCAAATCCCTTGGTGAACATATTTAATTGACATATGCGAACATGCATGTTTGGTTTTAGGCCTCTAGGATGAGTTTTGATGGGTTATTTAATCATTTTTGATCGCAATAGGGCCAAAAATAGCGTTCCAGAAAGTTTCAAATTTTGAAAATATAAGGGCAACCCATTTCTTGTTTGGTTTGAAGCGTCTATAACTCCATTTTCATAAAAAAAAAGGTCATTTGATACATTATTTTAATGTACTTGAGGTGCGGTGAACACGTCCTGGGGGCAGTTTACAAAGGAGGTCTTAAAAATCTTTCAATGATGCAATTTTTGAGGAAATGGGTTTTCTCTAAATAATTGATAATGTCCCTACACAAATTTTTACGACTCCAAGTTTCCTGGTTTTCTTGCAATAAATTTCTCCATTTGGCCTCTAGGCGTAGTTAGAAGTCACAATTTTTCTAAAGTTTCAAATGTTAATATTTAAAATATTGTGAATATTTTAAATATTTTACATTTTTAAAAGGGGAATTTAGGGTAAATATGAAATGTATTTCAAATATTTTGGAGGAAGAGAAAGTTTAATTCTTGCTTCTGATTGGTCTAGAGGCGGCTTTCGCAGTTGCATGACAAAACTCATCGCCCATCACCAATTGTGAATGAAAATGGAGGAAGCAATCAAAGATGCGTTGGTTTGAGTGGTGAGTCTCATTTGGATAGGTTTTAATTAAAGCTTTCTGGCAAAGGATTGGTTTTAATGATTTTTCAAAGTTCTCCGACAACACCATCGCGTGTCACAATTTTGAGTCTAGAAAGAAGAAACAAATTAGCGATGAGTGATGGTTGTTGTGTCCATTACCCATCGAGGATGTCAAAGTCCTTTTCTTCAGTGTATTAGCAATGGTCTCACCCATCCTTGATCTCAAGCCTTTTTTCCTTGACATATCCGCGATGCGCGATGATGTGCTTTCTCCATCGTGCATCGCCGATTGATATCTGTTTTTTTTCAGTGTATCTGCGATTGGCGATGATAACTGCCGAGAGTAAGGTTTTTACAAATAAAATAAAATTTTATTTGTTGCAGTGGAAGTAAATCAATGAAGATTACATGAGTAAAAAGTGAAGTGCAACAAAGCCGTTCCATATAATATATTGCCCATCACTGTTTTATACCTCCATTTTCTTTTTGCAACAAAGATATGCGATGCTGGGTAAAGATTTGTGCAATATGATGGTGGGGCCCCATAACTTGTGTTTAAATATTATCATTTGATAATATTTTAATCAAGGGAGATGAAATGGCTTGGGAAAGTGAAATTTTATTGCCCGATTTAAATGGAGAAAATATTTTAAAAGTAAACAAGGTATGGGCAAATAATTTTTATTTGTAGCTCGATAAAATGAGTGGATGCCCGTACAAGTAAAACCATAAATTTAAAGTGCTGGGAAAATAAACTATATGGTGCATGGGTAATAAAATTTTATTGCCTAATGTAAAAATCAAAGTCTTCAAAAGCAAAATAAAAGCTTTGTGTTGCTGGGCGGTGAAAGTGAATACACAGATAAATGGGGATTTTCAGAAATGAGGGTTTTTTTCACCATGAAAGTAAATTTTTTTGAGCTACAGATGGAGTAAGTGGTAAATAAATAGGTGAAAGAGTTTTTCCTATAAAATTATGAAGAAGAGTGAAATATTTTCACGGTGGGCTTCTACAAACAGTGATTTTCAGCTGTAAGGCATAATGAAGAAGGTCATCATGATGAGGAATATTTTCTGTTGGAAGGCAAGTGAGTGCAAGAGGCGTGAATCTGAGAGCAGATTGAAGATTCTTCATGAGTTGGAGGCAATTACAGATCAAGGGAAGATGGAGGATCCAAGTGTCACATGAATATGTAGTTTTAGGGTTTCTTCTTCTCCTTATTTTTCAGTTTTCTCTAGTTGAAAGGGGATTCTAGGAGATGTTATTTTTCTCTCCAATTTATGTATAGTGTAAATTTTGTAGAAAGTGGATTTACTATATTTTAGGTTGTTCTTTAAGTTTTAGATTTAAGTGATGTAATAGGTTTTATTGATAATGACAGATAGATTCAATTTGCACTTTAAGATGAAGAATGTCATATTGTCAATGTCTCCTTTATGTAATACATTGATTTTTTAATCAATATAAACAAATATTGTTGAGATTTTCATTGCATTTTTACTGTGATAAATGTTTTACCTGATAGCTTTTATTCAAGGAATAAATAAAATTTAACTTGTAGCTAAGCATTGAGAGCATTGTTATTATGTAAGGATTTGAAAGTAGATTGACAGTATGTCCTTAAGTGGCTGCATTACTGTAAGGCAGTGATGTTTCAGAGGCCATTGAATTAGTATTTATGTTGTTATCAGGGGATTATTTCATCTTGACTTCGTTATGGATAAGGAAACAACTTAGTGAGTTTATTTGTTTGCAAAACCTGGAAGGAATCACCATATTTTAACAACAAACCATTCAGTCTTGTTTTTCCTATTTTATAGGATATTGATATTTACCATGTTCTCCATGCTAGTTAGTGAAGGTTGCACAATATATTAGCCAATGTTGAGTGATATTTCATGTTTCTTGGCATATTCTTGTGAGAGAATTATCTCTTGAGCAATACCCTATTGAGTGTGAGTGTGAATATTTAAGGTGTTGCTAAAAGGGTCACCCCCTAGGTCTTTCAGAGCCTGAAGTGTAGGGGAAATATGTTCCAATCTCTTTTGTTGTTCGTTGGCCAAATCCTACACTAGATCTGAATATGAAATGTGTCTTACTTCTAGGATTTAGTGAATCTGTTGATTTGGGAACCAACAGATTGGCGATTCTACTAGGGAGTCAGTTGAAAAGAGTCATTCAGTTTGTTGATCTAAAGTTTTGGGTTAGAATGATCCAAGGACCTGCATACTTAAAGGATATTGCTGCAATGTTTCTGATGTATTCTTGAAGTCTGGTGCTCTGCTAGTGGAGATAACTCAGAAATACCTAGATCTTGGACGAAGCTTTCTACTGCTTGAAGATCTTTTCCTCTTTCAAAGAGGTGGTGACTTTATAGAATTTTTTACATCATCAGAAGAGTTAGTTGCAACAGTTATCAGGTATTTTTCTATTGTAATATTTTTGTATGAAGGTTTTCAACAAAATTTCTAGTTAATACTATCCCTTATCTAGTACTTTGAGATACTAGTAGAATGGGATATGAGAAAGTAGGATATTCTAAAAAAGATATCTTGAGAAACTAGTTGTAGAGGGAATAAATTTTATTTGCAAATATGTATTGCTATCCTGGTTCTCCCTCTACAAGCTGTAATATCATGCCTAGAACACATTCATGTCCTAAAAGGAAGGTGTTCACTAGTGAGAGATACAACCCTATGGATTTCAGTAAAATCCAGAGTTACCCACATTCTTTCCCAAGAAGAATTAATGAATGTTTGCCTAAGTTTAGAGGAGATCCTGAAGAGTCACCATCACAGCATGTACATGGATTCATTGATGTGATGAAATACTATCAAATAGTAGAGGAAGATGTTGTCATGAATTTTTTTATAAGAAATTTAGAAAATAATGTTGAATATTGGTTTTCTAGTTTACCAATGCATTCCATATGTTCATGGCAATAGTTTGATATACTATTCATGGATGAGTTTTGTGAAGTGAATGATGAACGCTTGTCTAAAGAAAGAAATCTGCATTCCCTAGAAGAATATGGAGAGAAATCTGAAAATAAAGTTGAATCCATATCATTTAGTAATGAGAGTTTTGTTTCTGAAAAAACCATGGAGAGAATGTATGCAAAATGAAATTGCAGCCGTAATGGTGTAAGACATGATGAGTTGAATGAAACATGTGAAGTCATGCCTTCTCTTGATTTTGAAGAAACAAAAGTGGAGAGTCAATTTTTTGTATCAAAAGAAGAATGCAATGATGTAGATGATACTGGAAGTATTTTCTCATCTATGGATTGTGGAAGTAAAATTGAAGGGTATGCTGATTTTGAAGTTTCATCTCTTTATGATGATAGTTCAGTAGTATTGTTGATGTGAGTATGCAATTAGCTAAGGAGTATTCTTATCTGGATGATCAAGATGATTGTGAGTCTATTTGCAACCCTTATGATGGTTATTCCTCTCACAAGGAGGAGGTAGAATTGATCTCCTTAAGTAAAGAGTATTCCAATGAAGGTGATGGAAATACTTTTGCAGGCTCACAAGAGCATGATGAGGTATATGGATTGAATATTTTACCTAAAGAAGAAATATGTAATCAACATTGCTATGGTATAATGGGTCATGTCAATTATGCAAGTAAGTGTAGCATTGATGCAAGATTTCATGATGATGAGACAAAGGAGCCTACTGATTTAAAGAATACTTTTGAGAATGTCAGCGTATCAGATGCAAATGAAAAGGAGTGCAATGAATTTCAATTGGAAAGATCAACCACAAGCAGCTGCAATGAATAAACCATTGATGGTTTTTAGTTTGACAGTGAAGAAGGTAGCCCTGTTTATTATTGCAACAGTATGAAAGGAGAAGGAGATATGTATGCAAGAGGTTCATTGGATGAATCATCTCAAGTAGTTGATTATGAGGAATATGCATATGTTGATAATGATAAAATAGTAACTCCTGTTTGGTTTGATGCTTTACCTTCTTCTACTTTTTTTGTTGACTTTGAAGTTATCCCTGAGTGTCAGCATGATGTTAGCATTGATGTAGTTGTATATGAAATTGAAAATGAAAGGAAAAATGTTAGTACAACTAATGAAGCTCTTTATGATGAGTTTGCACTTGAAGAATGTGATTGTGTCAATCACATGGATGCATACGGAGATCTCTTTTTTGGATCAGCAACTCACAGTTCTCTTCATGAGTAGTATGCTTCAGATTTTCATGTTGGTGCAACAAGAGGTAATGTTGAATATGATACTCTTTGCAGTAGTGAATGTGTTTTGAACACTCACTATGATGAATTTGTTGCAGAAGTAAATTATCAGTCATCTGAGCCTGCATTTGAATTTTTCTTGTGTGATAATATGAAGAATGCATATTGAATCTTGTTTATGAACCTGAAGTGGGAAACACTGCTTGGGATGCTGATGCATTATTTGAATGCTATGATTTGAATGTGGATGAAGGTATTATGAGTGTTCTAGTGAATCTTGTTTTCAGGACAGTGAGACATATGGTAATATAATTGAGTTGTGTTGTTGGGATGATGATACACTTGAATGTGATGCAATTCAATTGAAGGAGTTACAAATGTATGGGAATTCTTTGCTTAAGGCACATAAGGATTGCACATTGTTTCTAAAGGATGATATCTTTTCTGACCTTAACCATTATGAGGAGGTTAGTGAATGTGATAAGGCTATGTATTCATATGGTTTGGATCATTATCTTCATGTTTTGTCACTTGCCACAAAGTCAGAAAGTGAAATGAATGGCAGTGATGTTGGCTATGTCATTTGGTTGCCATGTGACATTAAAGATAGACAAGGAGCAAGTTCTCATTTGTTCAAAGGTAGCTTGACACTTATTTTTGCAAGAGTGAAGTTGCTCATGTTATTGTGGTATGATAAAGGCAAGTATGGATTAGAGGAGATTATATATTTTAATAGATTGGTGTTTGAGAAGGGTAAGAATTGACTTCCCTTTTTCATTTGGTGGTTTGGGGCCACCGAATGAGGTTTGAAAAATTGAATAAAGACTACATTGCCCAATGTTTCTGGCACTTGGTCTACTCCCTAGAGATCTAGAATCTTGCCATGCTTGCAAGGGGCATGCATCCCCAGTTGGAGCCATTGATGGCACCTTTAAAATTTTAAGATTTGAAGTGCCCATGATGAAAAAAGTTGATTTGCACACTCAGAAATGCACCTAAAATTTTTTTCCCCAGTGACCTACTTTGGAGCCAATTGAATTTCATGCCAAATCCCTTGGTGAGCATATTAAATTGAAATATGTGAAAATGCAAGTCAGGTTTTAGGCCCTCAGGATGAGTTTTGATGGGTTATTTAATCATTTTCTGATCGCAGCAGGGCCACAAATGATGTTCTAGAAAGTTTCAAATTTTGAAATTCTAAGGACAACCCATTTTGTGTTTTGGTTTGAAACGTCTACAACTCCATTTTCATTAAAATTGAGGTCATTTGATATATTATTTTAATGTATTTTGGGTGCGTTGAACACATCCCGGGGTAGTTTACAAAGGAGGTCCTAGAAATATTTTAGTGATGCAATTTTTGAGGAAATGGGTTTTCTCTAAATAATTGATAATGTCCCTATGCAAATCTTCACAGCTCCAAGTGTCCTGGTTCTCCCGCAATAAATTTCTTCATTTGGCCTATAGACGTAATTAGAAGTCACAATTTTTCTAAAGTTTCAAATGTTAATATTTAAAATATTGTGAATATTTTAAATATTGTGCATTTGTAAAAGGGGCATTTAGGGAAAATATGAAATGTATTTCAAGTGTTTTGGAGGAAGAGCAAGTTTAATTCTTGCTTTTGATTGGTCCATAGGCAACTTTCACGGTTTTCAAGTTGCACAAAACTCATTGCCCATCACCAATTGTGAATGAAAATGGAGGAAGCAATCAACAATGCCTTGGTTTGAGCGATGAGTCTCATTTGGGAAGGTTTTAATTAAAGATTTCTCACAAAGGACTGGTTTTAATGTTTTTTCAAAGTTTTGAGTCCAGAATGAAGAAACAAATTAGCGATGAGCGATGGCTACTGTGTCCATCGCCCACTGCGGATGTCAAAGTCCTTTTCTTCAGTGTATTAGTGATGGTGCGATGGTCTCACCCATCACTAATCTCAAGTGTTTTTTCCTTGACATATCCGTGATGATGTGCTTTCTCCATCATGCATCGCCAATTGATATCTCTTTTTTTCAGTGTATCTGTGATTGGCGATGGT
The DNA here is from genome assembly GCA_007115665.2 of Sequoiadendron giganteum. Classification (NCBI taxonomy): domain Eukaryota; kingdom Viridiplantae; phylum Streptophyta; class Pinopsida; order Cupressales; family Cupressaceae; genus Sequoiadendron; species Sequoiadendron giganteum. The sequence goes on along the minus strand of CM021106.1, from coordinate 574,654,897 downwards.
AACTATCGAGAGTAAGGTTTTCACAAATAAAATAAAATTTTATTTGTTGTGGTGGAAGTAAATCAATGAAGATTACATGAGTAAAAATTGAAGTGCAGCAAATCCGTTCCATATAATATATTTCCCATCACTATTTTATACCTCCATTTTCTTTTTGCAATAGAGATATGCGATGTTGGGTAAAGATTTGTGAAATGTGATGGTGGGGCCCTCGCAACTTGTGTTTAAATATTATCATTTGATAATATTTTAATCAAGGGAGATAAAATGGCTTGGGAAAGTGAAATTTTATTGCCAGATTTAAATGGAGAAAAGATTTTAAAAGTAAAGGAGGTATGGGCAAATAATTTTTATTTGTAGCTCGATAAAATGAGTGGATGCCCACACAAGTAAAAACATAAATTTAAAGTGTTGGGAAAATAAACTATATGGTGCATGGGTAATAAAATTTTATTTCCTAATGTAAAAATCAAATTCTTCAAAAGAAAAATAAAAGCTTTGTGTTGCGGTGAAAGTGTATACAGAGATAAATGGGGATTTTCAGAAATGAGGGATTTTTTCACCATGAAAGTAAAAAGTTTTGAGCTGCAGATGGAGTAAGTGGTAAATAAACAAGTGAAAGAGTTTTTCCTACAAAATGATGAAGAAGAGTGAAATATTTTCACGGTGGGCTTCTACAAACAATTATTTTCAGCTGCAAGGCATAATGAAGAAGGTCATCATGATGAGGAATATTTTCTTTTGGAAGGCAAGTGAGTGCAAGAGGCGTGAATCTGAGAGAAGATTGAAGATTCTTCATGAGTTGGAGGCAGTTACAGATCAAGCAAAGATGGAGGATCCAAGTGTCACATGAAGATGTAGTTTTAGGGTTTCTTCTTCTCCTTCTTATTTTCAGTTTTCTCTAGCTAAAAGGGGATTCCAAGAGATATTATTTTTCTCTCCAGTTTCTATATAGTGTAAATTTTGTACAAAGTGGTTTTACTAGGTTTTAGGTTGTTCTTTAAGTCTCAGATTCAAGTGATGTAATCTATTTTACTGATAATGACAAATAGATTCAATCTGCAGTTTAAGATGAAGAATGTCATATTGTCAATGTCTCCTTTATGTAATACAATGATTTTTTAATCAATATAATCAAAGACTGTTGAGATTTTCATTGCATATTTGTTGTGATGAATGTTTTATCTGATAGCATTTATTCAAGGAATAAATTAAATTCAGGTTTTAGTTAAGCATTGAGAGCATTGTTATTATGTAAGGATTTGAAAGTAGATTGATAGTATGTCCTTAAGTGGCTGCATTATTGCAAGGCAGTGATGTTTTAGAGGCCATTGAATTAGTGTTTATGTTGTTATCAGGGGATTATTTCATCTTGACTTCGTTATGGATAAGGCACCAACTTAGTGGGTTTCTTTGTTTGCAAAACCTAGAAGGAATCACCATATTTTAACAACAAATCATTGAGTCTTTTTTTTCCTATTTTATAGGATATTGGTATTTACCATGTTCTCCATGCTATTTAGTTAAATTTGCCCAATTTCTTAGCCAATGTTAAGTGATATTTCATGTTTCTTGGAATATTCTTGTGAGAGCATTATCTTTTGAGCAATAACTTGTTGAGTGTGAGTGTGAATCTTTAAGGTGTTGCTAAAAGGGCCACCCCCTAGGTCTTATAGATCCTGAAGTGTAGGGGAAATGTGTTCCAATATCATTTCTTGCTCTTTGGCCAAATCCTACACTAGATGTGAGTATGAAATGTGGCTTACTTCTAGGATTTAGTGAATCTATTGATTTGGGAACCAATAGGTCCCAGGAAGGAGGCAGAGTAGGAGGAACCCAAGCAAGAGGTAGAGTAGGAGGGATCAGGGGTGGATGATGTTAGGGAGGAGGAGAGAGTAGAGCGAGAGGATATCGTGATGGGTGAGGGCCTAGGTGAGGGCTTCCAAGATGTGCCCATTTTAGAGGCCATGGAGGAAGATGTGGGAGATAGACCGGTGGATCCACACGTCATAGCTCTATAGGCACATCTTCAGGCTGCAAATGCTTAGATATAGGGGCTACAGGTAGATGTGGATAGGTTGATTACCAAGCGAGACATGGTAGTGATTATGTCACAACAGGTTGAACATCGGTCTATCAATTCCATGGCTATTGTTAGTGGGTCCACAACGGATTTTACATAGATGTTATATAGATCTAGCCAAGAGGGGCAGTATCAAGACTTGTATGAGTGGGTGGTGTCGGTAGCTGAGAGAGAACCTAGTTATGCACAGAGTCAGAGCTAGAGAAAGTCACACTCTAGGCAGTCACAAAGTAATGGGGGTGTATCATAGCCTAGAATCTCTCCATATCAATGACTGACAGGGTCAAGTTACAACCCTTTGGAACATAGTAGCAATAGGACATGCTTCCTTCACCAAGACCATCTCCATCAGGAGATAGGGGCAACACAAACTAGACCCGTTTGGATATGTATTAGACACTGATATTTAAGATTGAGCCTACGAGCTCCATTTTGGGATATGTCATGATATTGTACTATGATACCATTTTGATATATATATATGCGAGATACATAATTTTGGCAGTGACTATATGATGCATGTTTATGTTATATGAATATTTCTATGTGATGGATTATGATGTTATGGTGCTATGCATTTATATGATTATGAGGTGATTCTATATGTTATGATGTATTATGGATGTATAATATATGGTTTATGCTTATATATGATTCTCTATGTTATGATGTACAAATGGATGCACTTGATCTTATTGTATGACCATGATGGATGAAAAATGAACATGATCTACTTTATGTTTATGAGATCTATATGCGGGATGGTACTATATGGTTGTGACAGATGACACTTATATGGATGCTCGTATGACTCTTTATGATGGGATTCTATCTATGTATTTTTATTTTCTTATGTAATATGGATGACCTAATATGTTTATGATGATTCCTATGATGCTCTAACGTGATTATGTATGCAAGATATTTTTGTGTGTCACAGGATGCCATCAAGATGACTGTGGTGATAAATAGAAGAAGCGTTAGCACGGGGGAGATGGATGTTAGTATGGAGTTAGCCGAATGAAGAGGGATTAATATTTTTCTTGATAGATGTTAATATTGCATGATTATAATCATTGGGTATTGAATTATGGAAATGGATAATGAACACCATGGTATGAAATAGACTAGGGTGTCCAATATTACCACTTGCAAAACATACACATGACAGACTAGGAGTGTCATGACTCAGAATTGTAACCATAGAACCTTGTCGGAACATATAAAATAAGAAACCACAAGGCATGTTGATCCCAATGCAAGAAAGCATTAGATGGCCTCTAACTTTCATAAGATGTTTGATCATACAAAATGATACACTAATCCCATGCAAGGAACTTAGTTACCCCAGTCATGTTGCCAAGAAAAATTGCAAAAAAAAATCAAAATAGAAAACATGTCATGATACATCATCACACCTCTGAATCCTTCTTGGGACATCCTCGAGGTGGCTAGTAAAATGACCTAAGATAAATCAATAAAAATATAAGACAAACTAGAGCAACAGAGCCACCAACCATATAGATATTTTGCTAATTGATGAGTATTTTTTGATATGGTTGATAAGATTTATCGATTAGTTGATTGATAAAACTTGGTTTTAGGAAAGGGAGCATGTTGTATAAGACATCAAGTCTAGTTTTGATCATGTAGCCACCTATATAAAGAAAATGATAGAGTTGATAGATGATGATGTTTGGTTTCAAGAAGGATACATCCTGTATAAGACAAATGATAGGATTTGGTCTGGTTTCAAGAAATGAGGAAAGTCATATAAGACGTCGAGTCTGGTTTCAACAATGTCCCTTCTTATATAAAACCATTGATAATCGATAAGTGTTAATGGATATTGATGACTAGGCAATTGATCGGTTTGGATCGAAGATTAGTTGGATAGTTAGTTTGTTGAATCGTGATTTGGTTGAGGCTCATATATCTGTTTGTGTCTGATCAAAATGTTGAACTTAGCAAGGGACAACTTATTATGAGATGGATGAAGATAGACCATGATAGACCCAAAAAAATCTAAGGGACTGACCTAGTGCCTCGGGGGCTCATCGAAGATGGCCTTGCCTACGTAGAAGTGTAGAGACATTATAGTTTGACTGACCTTGACCAAGGATAATTTATTATGGAGTGAATCATGATTGAATCAACTTGACAAACTCAACTAGTACTTTCCTCAAGGGCTCATCAATGATGGCCTTGCCTATGCAACATGCACAAAGACATCATAGTTTGACTAACTTAGACTGGCATGTCTGACATTGTTTTTGGATTTTGAAGGTTATTTCATTTTTTCAGGTTTTAGGAATATTTCCATGTTTTTGGCCTTTTGAAAGATTATTTGGATGTTTTTGGATTTTTGGAATATTTTTGGGAATGATGACCTCTGATACCGTCTAGGAATTTCCCTTAGTCAAGTGCATGACTGATTTATTATTGATGCGAGAGAATGGGCGACATTTATTATGGATGGATGAATGGTGAAAGAAGCTAAATATCAATGAGTTTCAGGTGATGAGAAGGATGGATAGGCTTTATTATGGACAAATGATATGCGCTAAGGATGGGTGAAGGTGGAAAAATAGATAGAATGATAGTAGATCTGATGGAGCAAAGACTGACTACACATAGCACCTGTTTTCCAGGTTTTCACCATGGTACTTACCCAAAGCACCACTGAAGTGGTTTTCACTTTTAGACTGATTATTTCTCTTTACTATTTTCAATTTTTTTTTTTTTCTGTTTTTTAGTCACACAAGATGCTTGTTTGCCAGGTTTTCATTAGGGTGACATTTTTTTTTGCATTTTAATATTTTTATGGGATTCTTTGAAGATCAATTGTAATACCTTCGAAGGTGCATACTATTGATAGGATCGGATAATGATTCACCTTCAGGAGTAGAAGCTAATAAGTACTAGATCTATAGGCTATTGTAACGATATAAGGACCCAACCAATTAGGCTCAAAATTTCTAGGATTCTCACAATCTAATTGATTTTCCAGATTTTCCTTTAGGGCTAAGTCTCCAACATTGAAGTGTCAAATTTAGACTTTCTTATTGTAGCTATGACGAAGATGATTCCAATAGGCTTGTAAGTGGACCAACACATTTTGTCTTTATTCATCTAACAACTCTAGCTCATGCAACCTAGATACGTGATGCTCTTCATCATCAATGAACCTTTGCATGGATACCCTCAGGGAAGGTAACTCAACCTCAATAGGAAGGATGACTTCAAAACCAAAGATGAGGGAGTACGAAGTGGCTCTTGTGGGAGTACAGATGCTAGTTTAGTAGGTCCACAAGGAAAGATTGAGTTGGAGGTTCCAGTCATGACCAACTTCATTGACAGTCTTTTTTAGGATTTTAATGATGGTTTTATTAGATGCCTTGGCTTGGTTGTTACCTTGGGGGTAATATGGAGTGGAAAAGTGGTGCTGAATGTGGAATTTCTCGCATAATTCATAGAAATCCTTGAATGGACAATTGTTATCTTTAACAATGGATTGCAGGACATTGTATTGGAACATGATATAATTGAAGATAAATTTGGATATTTTCTTGCTAGTAGTGTATGTCATAGGGATAGACTTGATCCATTTCATGAAATAATCAACTTTCGTGATAATGAACTTATGGTCATTGGCTGAGGTAGGGTGAATCTTTCCTATGAGGTCAAGTCCGCATTGAGAGAAAGGCCACGGTGACATGATTGGTTGAAGCTCCCGGGAAGGTGTGTGCATAAGATTTCCATGTATCTAACAATGTCGACACTTCTTAACAAAGTGGTAGGCATCATGTTCCATATTGGGCCAATAGTATCCCATTCGCATGATTTTATTGGATAAGTAGGACCACTCAAGTGAGCTCTACATATACCTTCATGTACTTCATGTAAGGTTGTTTGTGCTTCATCAAAATCAAGACATCTAAGGAGGGTGTTATCCAAGCTTTGATGATAAAGGATGTCACCAATGATGAGGTATCTGAAGGTCTTACAGATAAAGGTTTTGCATTGACTGGAAGACAAGCGAGGAGGGATAATTTGGTCATGGAGGTAATCATAGATATCTTTATACCAAGAGGAATTGGGACCAACAATTTTGCACACCAACTCAGATCCGGTGATATTAAAGGTAGGGATCAACAACCATTCTACCAAGAACTCATACTATGGTACGTTGTTTGGGATGTCCAAGAGAGAATCCTATTGTAGCCATTGCATCAGTTGCCTTATTATGAATTCTTGGGACCTACCAAAAGACAATATCATCAAAGTATTGCTTGAAGCTATCGACCATTCATTTTTAGGGAGTAAGTTTCTCATCCTTTGTATCGCAATCATCATTGAATTTTTGAATAACCAACTACAAATCACCATAAACTTGAAGACTCTTAATTTTCCATTTGATGTCCATGTGAATTCCTATGAGTAGTGCCTCGTATTATGCTATATTATTAGTGCAAGAAAAGGATATTTTAAATGACTTTGGTATCATGTCTCCTTAGGGTGTAACAAAGAGTATTCCTACTCCTAAACCATGTGTGGGACCCATCAAAGTAAAGTTTCCTTGTGGATGAAGCATCTAATGTGAATATGGACTCATCTAGAAAGTCAAATATCAACAGATGATCTGCTGTTCTGGGTGCATCTGCAAGTTGATCATTTATAACTTGTCCTTTTATTGCCTTTTGATCAACATACTCGATTTCATACTCACTTAATATCATGATCTATTTGGCTAATCAACCCATTAAGGCCGCTTTGCTAAGGAGATACTTCAAGGGATTGATCTTTGCTATGAGATTTGTTTGGTGATTCAACATGTAGTTTTTGAGATTTTGAGTGGAAAAGACCACTCCAAGGTATGGTCATTTAATGGGACTATAATTGAGCTCATATCCAACAAGTGTACAATTGATGTAATAGACTTCTCTTTCTTTTTTTTCATGATCATTTTATGCTAATAGTTCCCCAGAGTTGATATGGTTGCTGATATGTGTAGTATGAGGCGCCTACAATCAATAGAAGGCATGAGAACATGTGGTGTTAATAGATAGTCCTTTATTTATTGAAATGCTTCTTGACACCAGTCAATCCATATGAATGGTACTCCCTTACGTAGCAAATATTGAAATGGTTGACATTTATCTACTAATTGAGAAATGAACCTTCGAATAGACTGTAACCTTCCTTGTAGAGTATGTAACTGACTTATGCTTGTTGGTGGGGGCATATCCATGATAGCTTTCACTTTTTTGGGATTGACTTTGATACCTCTATGAGAGACAATATATCCTAGGAGTTTTCTCGAAGTTACCCAAAAAATACACTTCTTTGGGTTCAATCGAACTTTGTATTCTTCCAATATTTTGAAAATATTATCTAATATCCATAGATAGTCACCCCTTCACAATGATTTTTCTAACAAGTTGTCTACATAATCCTCCATAAGCGTGTACATGAAGTGAAATATTGTAGTCATAGCTTGCTAATATGTGACTCCAAATTTTTTCAAACCAAATGGAATAACATTCTAATAGTATGTTCCCCAAGGACAGGTAAAATTTGTCTTATGTTGATCCTTGGGAGCAATCCTAATATGATTATACCTAGAGAAGCCATCCATAAGCGATAGCATCTCATATCTTATTGTCAAATCCACAATGATGTCAATGTTGGACAATGAGAAGTCATCCTGAGGACATCCCTTATTCAAATATCTAAAATCGATACAAATTTTGATTCCACCTGTTGGTTTTTCATGGGAACTATATTGGAGATCCATTCCGTGTAGTTGATGGGTCGAATGAAACCAATGTATAATAACTTCTTCAACTCTACTTTTACCAATATTGCAATTTGGAGATGCATTTTCCTTAGATTTTTTTAATTGGTTTGGCATCAAGGAAAAATGGAAAGTGATGTAGCACTAACTCGAGATCCAATCCAAGCATGTCAACATAGGACTAAACAAATTTAACTTGTCTCTTTGAAAACAAGGTATGAAACTCTGATCTCTCCGTTTATGTCAAAGATGTCGCCAAATGGATGATTCTAGGTTTCTCATCAATACTAGTGTTGAATTCCATGGTTTTCTCTACAAACAATGGTGGTTTCTCTCAACTTATGGGGAGAACATCCAACCCTCCATCCTTGGGCACCTCAAAGAGGTTTTCACCCTAAGATACATCCTTTCTTTTTTCTCTTTTCTTGGTTTAGAAGTGCCTTTCAGTTTTCACCTAAAGACGTGTCCTTTTTTTATTTAATGTTTTCACTTTTCTGACTAGAGGGTGGGAATGACTCTCCAAATTAGGTCATATTGTCAAGGTCTATAATGAAACTAGCCTTATGATCCCTATTAGGTATACCTTCGTGAAGTCCCATGAACTCGGCTATCGCTTTATCATTTTTGAATATGTCTAGGTTAGATGGTCCTTTTTGATCCCAGTCTATAAGTTGTGGGCATACTAAAGGAATGTCATCATTAGAATTGTCATAGATCATGGACAAGGCGAAAAGGGTTAACAAAAAGGTGTTATCAGAATCCCAAAAGGTTTCGATCCAATTAGGTGATTGATTGGGCTCTCGAAAGGTTTTAGTTAGTTCAAAGTCACAAAGGGTTTTGTTGGAACCCCATTCCCATTCATTGGAGGCCATTTAAGTATAGTAGTCCTTAGATGTCTCAATATCCTTTGAAGCATTAGCATCCTCATCTAATAGCATCTTATTAATCTTAGCAATCAATTTTGGTGGTTCATACCCCAACCTCTATTCTTTGGAATCTTGAGAGGTTTTAAGGGCTTTGTCATTCCATTCTTATGTAGACCAAGTCCATTGTTTCCATCATAACCCTTACATCTCATGATCTCAAAGAATTTACCATATTTATCAATTGGGATCTATGGACTCGGTTTACTATCTTCTTCCTCTTTGTATATCCATGTGGAAATATTCTCTTTGTCAAAAGTCTCTTTGGTCAATTCTCCCCATTTGGTGAAGGTGATGGTGGGAGATGCCTGAGTAATGACCTTGGGCTCTTTTTTGATAGGAGAAGGATTTCCATGAGATTTTAGAGATATTGGTAGCTTGTCGATACAATAAGAGGTTTTCATGTGGTACTTGTTGGGACCATAAAATTTCTCACATTTTCACTAGCCTCCAATTTCTTTTCTCCTAGCCCCCACAAGAATTTGCTTCTCATCAATGCTGTGATAAATAAAAATCAGTGAGATTAGTATGAAAAAATCCATTCCACAGTCCCATGAAGATGGCCTCATGCATACAAATATTCCCCTGGTCACAACAAAGCAAAGAACAAAAGGCAATTGAGCTATGTGCTTCTGAGTTCTTTCTCAAGCTTTATTTTTATTTCTTCATTGCCATTTGTCATTTCATCATTCAACACCATTATCATGCCATGTATAGCCAAAATATAGTAGAGTTTCTTCTCTTATCATGGATAATTGCCCCTTATTGGAGAGATCATACACATATATTCCAAATCAATACATCATAGATCCCTTATTTGAACATTTATAGCAAATCAACGAGACATGAATTAGGTCACAATGATCTAAAGGTCCATAAGATAACAAAGATCCACAATCGATAGGACAAAGCATATCATTTTACCGATATAAGTTCATCAGTGTAATCAAAATAGTTAGAGAAAATCTTTGAAGACATACTGAAATCAAAAGTCACACCGATGGAAGTCCCATCGGTGAGAGACACACATACTCTTGTCGATAAAATCAAAGGGTTGCTATGTCAGAGAGACATGTATCATCGAATTGAAACCCTTGGATCTCACCAATCTCATAAGTCATGCCGATGGAGGAAGTATCAGGGAAGGTCTCACCGATTCAGTCGAATGAACGAAGCAGAAGCACGAGACATATCGGGGAGACATATAATCGAATTGAAACTATCAAGTCTCTCCGATAAGGAGAGTCTCACCGATGTAATTGATTTCGGGGAAAATCTCACCAATCTTACCCAACTGATAAAGCAGTAAGAAGGAGCACATTGGCGAAGCCTCTCATTTTATTAGCGATGGGTTATGTCAGCCCAATGGTAGTAAATGAATGACTTACACTTGTCGGAAGGACATGGGGTGATGAACAAAGAAAATTATGAGAAAACTAGATCATTTGTATGTCGATAGAACCTTCCAAATTTCTCTTCGAAATGATACAAGCTAAAGAAATATGGAAAGGATTGTTGCACGACGTCAGTGAAAATATCAAATAGTGCTGCCAATAAAAAGAAAGAACTAAAGGGATAGTTCCAATCGAAGAGACATTCAGTTATGTATTGGCGATCGATCAAAAGTGTATAAACAAATATGGCACCAAGTGAGAAACACAATTCGGCCAGAGGAGAAAGGGGTCTCACCAATGCAACCTTTCACGTCGCTCTGACAATTCAAATTTCAAAAAGACCATTGCATTCAATTGTAGAGGCTGACATTAATGACCACACAAATGAACTCCATATGAACATTCATGATCAAATAGAAACTAAGAACAAAAGGAATAATCAGGAATTGCAGCAAGCAAGCACGGGAGGCTGAGCAAAATTCAGGGAGCACATTGCAATCGACAATTCACAAGTAAGTCCATGAAACTCCTCTACAATTAGAAAATTCTAATTCAAAGGATTGAAAATGGAAGGCCCTAGTTCTATAAAAACCAAAGGTAGGAAGCAACAGGGTGAGGGTGGTCAAAGCAAAAGAAAAAACAAAGGACTAAAATGAGCGATGATCCAAAATCAACAGAGAGAAAGTTCAACCAGGACCTCATTGATCAATTTCCCGACTCTGGGTCAAGGGATAGGAGGTCCACACAATTAAGGGCCAATGTAGAAAAATTTGAGGACAAATGTAAACATATAGGGGATGGTTGGACTTCTATCAGGGGATATGAATTGTTTATGTTCCATTACCATCGAAGAAATAGGTTCGAACTAGTGTGTAATCCATGAAACCTTGATTTGGGGAAATTGACTGTCCCAAATGTGTTTGTGAATATCGAACTAATGAAAGTATTGGCTAAACATTACAACCTTGACCTGAAAGCTATCTGTGATTTACGAGGAAAACCATTCATATCTATGTGTAAGGCTATAATTTTAGAAGTTTTTAACCTAAGTGACCTGTGTGATGAGCCAATTGTGTATGAAGACTTGGAAAGGGAATACTCAAGAATGGACACAACCTACAAAGGGTGGAGATTTCCATTGCATAAACCTAGGAAAGATGGGAACCTCGTCCCACTTCAAGATAATGATGAACCTCCTTTTCATGTTGATATATTCAAACCTTACTTGAAGTACACATACCTCTCAGTATGTCAAGTGTTAGGGTTTGAGGCTCTTGAATTCATGTCGATTGGACCAATGGTGATTGTGGCAGATGTTCAATGCCATAATGCTAGACCATTTGATTATGCTTCTTATGTCGCCAAGGAGATTGACTTAGGGTTGCTCGCTATAAAAAATGAATCGCTCACACTACATTTCAGACATTATTCTATTCTTATGCACTTGATATTATATTATGGTCAGGAGATGATGATGTGGCCTAAAGAATTGAAAATTAAAAAATATGATAAGGAGGTCCAACCTTTTCCAGTACAATTGTGGACTGTTATTTGGGACAACAGGTTTCTAAATTCTAGCTATGTTCTTTTTGAGGAGCATTTTGTGAAAACATTGTATAGATTTTTCAATCACCCTTGTGAGTATTCCTTAACTAATGAGATCAAAAGATCTCTGAGACCCAGAGATTTTGGTGGACCCATAACTGTTGAGCATAATTGGGGTGACTGGTATTGTTATATTGATGCTACCATGATCAAAGTGTATGGTTTTGAGGATACACCCTTCCTCTTACCAAAAACAGTTCCAAATAGATTTTCATACTTGGAAACTGTTAGGTAGATGGACTACTCAAGTGTGATGAATCTAAGTTCCTATGAAAAACAATCATTTATGCCAAGTACTTTATATTTTAGGGATTTTACTGTGCTGTCAAAGGAAGGATATGACCAAATTTTAAATAAAATGTCACAGTTCAATTTGAAAAGGGCTACACTGCGAAAAGGATTTGGTCCAGAAGGGTACATTGATGCTAATAGAAAGAAGGTGAATTTGGGTGGATATGTACATATACCTTACCCAAAAGATGATATAATTAGAAACATGGAGGAAAGGGAGGTCGAATTAACCATTGATGAATATAACAAGAGAATTGAACAAGAACTGAAAGAGATAAAAATGAAAAAAATTTATCCTCCGAAAGTGATGAAGCCATTGGTGAAAGAGAACATAAAAGTCATGATGACAGGATCTCTAAGACTAGAATTGAAAAATATCAACCGTCCAATAGAGAACAAGAAGTTGATGAAAACTCTGATGCAGATACCAAGCAAATTTCCTATAGATCATTTGTTTTTGACAATGAATTTATAAAGTCATCTGAATTCAAGTCATTCCTATGCAAGCAAAAGGGGAAAGAACTAAGGAACTCTGTCACAAGTATCACACCTAACAATGAGATTGAATTGTTGAATACTATGAATGAGAAATATGACCCCAGAAAAGGGAAGAAAATTGTTAGAAGAATCTGGTGTGATGATCTTTCTTGGTTTGGATTTAAATTCAGCTCCTATCTTTGACAGTTTCTTGCACAATAATAATACTACTCACAAACTCAGCCATAAAGGAGTTACAAAAGTATATACCGGATCCAAATATAATCCAGATGAGAACTCTCTCATAATTTGGGCTTTGCATCCTCCACATAAGAAATCTATGATCATTGACACAGAAAGGGAATTTGGACATTTGATGACACTGAAGGTGGGTGAAGCTGATCCTGTAGCTACTGTTGACATAGGAATCAATGTGGCCAAGTTGAACAAAGCACAAATTCAAATGCTGATAAAAGAGAGGGATATGTAAAAGAACAACAATGAAAGAGTACTGAGAGAAAATTAATTTCTAAAGGATACTAAGTTATTAACATAGGGAGAAAGCTCTCAATCAAAGGGAAAACAAGAAGAAGCACACATGGCTAAGACAAGATATGAGGCACTCTCTACGGTACTACAGAAAAGGCACACTAACTTGATGATTTGGATGAACAAATTATGGAGAACTCATTCCCAAAGTCATATCGCAGTTCAAGAGCATAAAAGAGTGAGTGACTGAATCCAGGAAAAGATCCAAGAAGCTCAAAACAAAGATCCTCCTAACAATAGAATTATAAAAAGTGTTGAAGATCTTCAGAGAAAGCATAGGAAATATCACGATGAACTTAAAGAAAATACAAAGGAACTCGTTGATGTTGCAAAAGAAGGAGTTCCTGTGCTGTTCAAAGAAGGAGGAGAGAAAAAGGACAGAGATGGATGGATAAAGGAGTGTAGGTTGATATTGCAAAAAGATTTGGAAGCAACCAAGAATAAGGACTCAGCATTAGATGATACCTGTGAGCATCTAGAAGAGATGGTAATCATGGAGATAACAAAGAGGAACACAATAGAGGATGCCAATACTCATGGAAGATAGGATTACCTAGATCATATAACTAAAATTCATTTATGGCTAACTAGAGCCTGATCTTTATGTTTAATTATTGTTAATCTCAAAAGACTTTTATGAAGAGGTGTTTCCTCTTCATAATATTGATATTTATGTTGAACTCTTGATGGTTGAAGGGATAGGAGAACATTTTTAGAATAGGCTAATAGGATAGATAGATAACATAAAGTTTCCATAATGCTTACATTTTAAAAGACTATGTTGCAAGCATATTTTTGAGGAAATCAATGAAAGATCTCTGATTTTGTGGCTCTATATTGGCATCAATTGTTTGTTAAAATTATTCAATTATCTGATTGTCTCCAACTTAATGATTCCTAGTTATTTAAGTTGATATATCAATTATATATTCAATTTATCAATGCACATTTTTTGTACTTGTGTGATGTGATTATTTGGTTTCTTTAAAGAAGAACTAAATTCCTTTTGATCAATCACAGTAATCTAGAAGTATTATTTGGATTAGTAAGAAGAATCATATAGTTAGGATTGAAATTCTGTCTCCAGTAGAGTTTGTCAATTACTTTCCTACACGTTTATACAAGTTATAAAGCAACAAAAGTGTGCCAAGCAGTTTGAATTATTGCCAATACCAACCATTTGTTCTAGATCTTCACTTGAATCCATTCACCCAATAAGGCACTAGTCTTACTCACTTCACCATTTATTTTTATCAAATCTATTTTCAAAACCTCACATCTATTAACTGAACACATTAATTTTCACCTTGATATTGCTTATACAAAATATACCAAATTAGGATTATATCTTTCCACTCCCAATTGTCATTGTGGATAGATTGAACAAATAGGAATCATATAGTTAAGTCTGCATCATTTACATAGGTACACCCACCTAGGTTTTGCAGAGCCTAAAGAGAAGAAGGTTCAAATACACTGTTTGGCCTTATTCGTTAGCTTGAAATGTACCAAGAGATTGGCAACCTCTTGTGGTTTTTTCAACCAGTGTTTTTGAGAACTAACAGTACTCTCCACACCCTTTTTCTTGATTTTGGACCTTGGAGTCGGAAGATGGAATGGGGGAAGTGGATGCCTTAGTCAAAGTGGAAGGATCAATGTAATGGGATGAAGTGGATGATGAGCTTTCTCAATTGATGGGAACTTTCTATTCGGATGTCCCTCTTAGGTTGCTACAATACTAAAAGGGATTAGGATCACCAACTATTATGATTTCGATGCCATTATAGGTAAATTTCAAGTATTGATGGTATGTGGAAGGGATGAACTTCATGGCATGAATCCATGGTTGATTGAGGAGGAGATTGTAGGGAAGGTCCAGGTCCAACACTTGGAATATTGTACCTAAGATAATAGGTCCAACTCTGATAGGTAATGAAATCACACCCTTAGAAGAGCGTTTTGCATTTTCATAAGCTTTTATGATAATCTTCTTTGACATATCTATGCAAGCCTGAGAGAATCCCAATGTTGTGACCAATTTTAGGATACAAATATTTAGTCCTTCTCCACCATCTACCAAGATTCATATGATTTTATGTTTGTTTAAAAAGATGTCAAGATATAGAGGATCATTATGGTTAAGCTTTTATGAGGAGAAGTCATGGTAAACAAAAGTGATAGGGTGGGTATTAGCTAAGTACTCCACCATTGCCTAGAATTGGTTGACATTAAGGTTTATGGATATGGAAGTTTCTTTCAAGGCCTTATCCAAGATATCTTTATGTTTAGGAGATATGCGAAGAAACTCAAGGATATATATTTATGTGGGCATCTTACCCAGATGATCTAAAAGATTGTATTGGGTTTTGTAATGCTGTTTAGGAGGAGACCCTTATAGGGTTACCTTAGTTCTTTGGGTTGTGACCATACACTTTGATTGGTTCTTTATTGTAACTATAGTGACATTATCATGTTATTTATGGTATACTCATGGGCGACATAAGTGTAATTGTCTTGGTCATTGATCTTAGTACTTGAATTGGAGGCTTTTCTTGTCCCATGGTCTTGCAAAGGATTATTGAAGATAGTGTGATCATTGTTGGAGGTCGCTTGGGGATTGTCCACTTCTATGCCACCATTCCCAATAAGATCTCAAATTATATTCTTTAGTTGGTATTAGGATGAGGTCTTGTTCCCTTTAATGCGATGATACTCACAAAAATCATTGTCATCCCACCAAGATGGTTTAAAAAGACCTAGATCATAATGCTTGGCCTTGGGAAGTTGGATGAAATTGGATTGCAAGAGTTTTTTCAAGATGGATTCGATAGGCTCCCCTAAGGGAGTGTAATTGCATCTTGTTTGGTTATTTCTTGGAGGTCCACATCTTTGGTGATTTTGAATTGCATTTCTTGTTTGATCGGGAACACGTGGTGGATTATTGGGTACATTGGGTCCTGTAAGAGTGATTTTAGGGCCAACTTTGTTTATTTTCTTCGCATATACTACTCTATCATTTGTGACATTCTTGTTTTGAGACCAATATTTTCCTTTGTCATTAGAGGTATTTTGGTTCTTGTTGAAGATATTGATTTATCCTTTAGCAATAAGTGATTTCTCGGTGGTAGTACGTTTCTTAATAAGGTCAAAAAATATGATACAACAATGGATTTTTAATTGGTGTTTTAATTCCATGATTAGGTTTTTAATGAATATGTGTACCAATTGTTTTTTAGGTATTTGACAAAGAAATTTTCTAGCCATGCTTCTCCATCTCTAAAAGAAATATATAAAGCTTTCCCCTTCTTCTTGTTTGGTTTGACACAATGTCTCTATGGTTATATCATTTTCAATGTTGTAGGAGAAATGTGTCACAAATTTAGCAGCTAACTCACTCCATGTTTGTATTCTTGGGGGTAAATTGGAAAACCACTCAAGTGATTATCCTACGAGACTTCTTGGAAACAATCTCATTACGTAGGTGTGCTCAAATTCAACGTCTATGCAAGTAGTATGGAAGTCTCTCACGTGTTCTATTGGAATTCCTTTCCCTCTATATTTGTTGAAATTTGGGATAGTTTAATTGTGAGGAAATGGAGGCATATATATGATTCGATCAAATGGATATGGGCATAGCTCTTCCACAAAGTAGGTTTTATTTAATCTTGATACTTGCATATTCGAATTTTGTTGTTGTAGTGAATGCATTTGATGTGCCAATATTTCTATGGAATACAATGGCGTGTCTATAGCATTAGCAAGCACAATGTGATATGGATGACCCATGTTTGAGGTATTGTTTTGCAATCCAATATTTGGGGTGGAATAATTGAGGTTGATGCCAAAGGAATGTGATGAGGATGGATTTTAGTTTTGGAAGTTGGGAGTGAAGAGTGGATTTTTTTTGATGCATGGAGCATGTGATGTGAATGGGGATTAATATTAGATTGGTATTGCAATGGGTTTGAGCTTGCTTGACCATTAGGGTTTTGATTGCCCTATTGTTGAGAGGACCCTTGGTTGTTTCTTTGTTGAGGAATACCCAAATTGAGACCTTGTTGAGATGTATTGGTGTTTTGGTTTGAACCCAAGTTAAAATTGGTGTTTGGTGCAAAACTTATCATTGGAGGCTATGTTTTAGGAGCACTAATGTAAACCTTTTGTACCTTGGGTGGGTTGGTGTTCAACGTGTTTTGAGCCATGGTGTTGGTGAATGGTGGTATGATTTGGGATAAAGATGTTGCAAAAGGATTGGTATATTAAGCCCCTATGGTATGAGATGATGAGGCAAATGGTTAGGTAGATGTGATGCTAGGTGGTTGGGACATAGGTCGGGTACCTTGTGCTCCAAATATTGGTGTGGAGGTTACATTGACAGTCATATAGTGTTTTGAGTCGTAACCCCCTAATGGTAAAGTAGAATGTACTTGTGAAGTAGTATGGTTGGAATTAGATGTGATGTGTCCTTGGTCTTGTGTAACACCATTTGTTTGTGATTTTGAAAGCATGTTGACATCAAAATCAAGAGGGAGTTTGGTTCCACTTTGTACAAGTTTCATGAGATATCGTTGGGGATCAACTGCTACTATCTCATCTACAATGCATGCTAATCTAGGGTCTTGGGTAGCCTCTTCAATTCCCTCTTCAACTAAGTGTCTTTGGATCTCTAGTAAGGTATTTGGAATTTTTGACTGTGACTTGGGTAGCTCATTTGAAGAAGACTCCAAGTTCATGGTGCTAGTTGGATTAAGATAGGGGTCACTTGTGTAGTCCATCTCTTTTCTCTTCCTTTGTAACCTAGTTTGGACCATATAAGACTTGCAACTTGGTGAAGAGCATGCAATCTAAGGGATGACAATGCAAGATGGGTGTGAACTATGCTGTGTTTTTATGATTTTTGAGATATATGAATGCCAAATGATGGCACCACTATGACCAATATTAGGATGCAAAGTGATAATAGGTGTAACCAGGATATGGTAATGTCACTATGACCAAAGTCTATGGTGCAAATATGAAAATATGATGGTGTGACCGAAGCTAAGATATGCAAGGATGCAAACGGGAGCTATGACCAAAGCTATGATGTGAGAGGGTATGTGCAGGATCATGATGGGCCAAAAAATGGCAATATGATGGGTATGTGGCTAACGACTTTTTTTTTACCCAAAATTGATGAAACGAAAAGGGTTTTTAAAGGAGATTCTCAGCTTTCCACAAATATAAATTATGCTTTACTTTGAATTTAATAAATAATTATTATTCATTTCCTATTGAATTACGACTAAAGTCTTGATTGATAGGCTGATTGAAAAACATCTATAGCTTTCAAACGGTATCATATTTTTTGAATCCGAAAATATGTGTCACATTCTATTCTTCACATACTATAAGATTAAAAAAGAAAAAAATGAATTTCATGAATTTTTGACCAAGTTAAGGTGGTCAAACATATGAGTCTTTATATTTTTAAAAATTTGTAATAAAAAAATTATAATTAATTATTTCCTTAGAAAAAAATTATAAAAAAAATTGCATCACATTTGGACATGAGTCCTCTACATATATCTAAAATTGTATAAAAAATAATTATCATTTTAATGTGGTTAGGGTGGTCAGATAGACACCTACTTCTTATTTTTCCCCTAAAATTTAAGTACTACTGTATTGAAATTTCAAATTTTCACCAAATATATTTTATTTTTTTGTAAATAAACCTAGTAGTTTAGAAACTACATTAAATTTTCGACAAATTCTATTCTTACATATTTTTGGAATAATATAGATAACTTATTCAAATTTTTATGTCAAGTTGCCTAACTCTGATTTTTTTGAATTTTTTGCCACTTAAGGGCCTATTTTTCCATGATGATCCTGCACATACACGAGGCTATGACTAAAGGATGAAAAATGAGACTATAGATATGCACCTTTGGACTTAAGAGAAGGATGCTAAAGCAAGCTATGATAGCTCAAGGTAAAAAATCAGACTATCAAGACCTTAAGAGGACAAAGGCTAAAAGGATGATGATGATTTGACAAAGTGAACCTTAAACTAGACACATGATTTTTAAGGCCCAAATTGGATGATGATGATTGATAGAAAAAAAAGGCAAGGTTAAGGAATGTTTAGATTTGTGACAATGAACAAATCAATAGTATGATAAGCTTCCTAGTCTAAAATCTGAAAGGTGGATATAGCTAAGAATTGAACTAGGATGAACAAAGAACAACTAGGTAATGCAAGGCAACCTAAGTGAAATGTAATGAAATGGATGGATTGGACTAAGCAAGTCTATGATCTGTAGATTGGTTACTATTAGGAATTGACCAAGAATGAGACTACACAAGAATATCCCCAAAATTTTGAGAACTATCATCTGCATTGTTCCCAGCCACACATGTGTTGTTCTGTATAGAAAACACATTGTATTGTCTAGTAAACATGTTGCAGTATTCAACAAATACAGTGTACTATCTAAAAATTATGGTGCTCCATCTTTTGGCCCTAAGTTGAATGTTTTCAAGTGGTTTTTCATTTTGGGAAACTTTGAAATGTGACGGTAAACACAAAAAATAGTTGAAAAAGAAATTTTGGTTGATTCGACTCTTTTGACTTGAAGGTAAGCAAGTATTTTACAAGATTTCTTCCACAAAACTTGCTTGGCATTAGTTTGCACACAATGAAAAAAAGCATAACCTAGCTAGTAGTAATAGGGTTTATCTACTAAAGTGGGCTTACCTCACCCCAAAATAGTGATTTTAAATCTTCATCCAATGAGTGGGTGAATAGGGTATACCAAGGTCATGGATCACCTTGATACCCATGGCCTTGAAAGAGTGTAAACTCTAGCAAGACACCTTACACCTCAACCATGGAAAAATGTGGTAACTTCAGGGTACGATCTGCATCCCTTGCACCACAATAGTAGATGGCCAAAAAGGTCTTAGGATTCTAGACATAATGGATTTATAGGAGGTCAGAGAACACCAAAGGTATACTTTTGATTTGAAACACTTAAGCCTCTAATAAACATGAATGTGGTCAGGTTTTCCACACCAATATTGACACACAAGGTATAATATCCCTGAATAGTGCTACTAACTTTCACCTTAGTACCTTTAATATAGCCTGTAGAAAAAATGTGCTTTGAGGTCGTCCCCCTTGAGTTATCCATTAGGATGTGTCTCAAAGGTAGGCCTCCTAAAAAAAGAAAAGAGATTGATATATTCTTTTGTTACACTCAAGATCACATGAAGCATAAGGGGAGACTATATGCACACACCAATATGAGATTTAACACAATGTGTAAGTGCACCAAACACGAAAAACACTTGTTCTTTTTAAGCCTAAATCTAAATGTTCCTACTTTAAAAATCAAAGACACATAAAACCTTATAAGAACATTGATTAGTAGTGTAGATAAAAATGTCTTCTCCCAACAATTGCCACAGGCTACAAATCAGATATTAGTAACACCAAAACCCTTTACCCTAATGAATGAAAAAGATAGAAAATGAAAAAATCCAATCTTGTACTTTTTTTTTTTACCTATGATAGATAATTGCATCATTTTTTCTGACAGATGTGATAGATTGATGCATCATAGGAACAAATAGATGCGGTGAACTAGACAATGACTATGGAAAATTGTTTGGTGACTGCAGCAAAATATTTGTCAGATACGGTAGACTATCAGTCAAATTCATTGTACTGTTTGATAGATGCAGTGTACAACCTAAAAGCTACAAAAACAAGAAAATTTGATAAGGATAGACTATAGGATGATATAAATGATGTAAGAAATTTTTTAGGATGTCAGAATAAAAACTAGAAACCAAGAAAATGACAAAAAACAACAATAATGAATGATTTGTAGATTTTTGCCTAAGACAGGGCAAGTGCAAAAAGATGAGTAGCAATTTTGTGGCCAATTTACTTTGTCATCCCAAAATAGAAAAAATGCGAGCGCGTTATAGTAAAATGCGCTCGCATTATGGCTTGGTAATGACCAAGCCTAGGATCAGTCATTACCAAGCCACAACGTGCTCATTTTATGGTTTAAATTTCAAAAAAATGTGTGCATTTTGAGTTCAAAAAATGTGCATTTTTTGAAATCAAAAAAACGTTTCCAAAATGCGAGCGCATTATAATGTGCTCACGTTTTGGTCTACATTGAAATTTTTTTCTTCTCTTTTTCTTTTTTTCTTTCTTCTCGTTATCTTTGAGGGAAACTATATACATGAAATAAACATTTAATGCAAGTTGAAATTTACATATGGACATTTAATTTCTTATACTTTAAGTTATATTTCATGTATATAGGCAGGATGTTTGAGAGTGGTTTCAGATCTGTAGGAGTTATAATGCAAATTCTAGTTTTTGGAATATCTTAAAAAAATTAGACTTAGTCAAATTTTAGTAATTAGCATGTCAAATTTTAGTAATTAGCATGTCAAATTTCAGTAATCAAGAGGTCAAATTTTAGTAGTCAGCAAGTTGTATCATCTTTCTCTCTCACTCTCTACTTCTCTCTACTCTCTATCTCTCCACTCCCTCTCTCTCTCCCTTCCTCCCTCTCTCCCCTCTCTCTCTCTCACACCCCTTTATCTCCTCCCTACATCTACCTCCCTCCCTCCCCTCTCTACTTATCTCTATCTCTTCTCTCTCCTTCCCTCTCTAATTATCTTTATCTCCTCCCTCTCTGTCTCTCTTTACCTACCTCTCCCTCCATCACTTTGTATCTCACCTATGTATCCCTCCCTACCTCTTTCCATCTCTACTCTCTATCTCTCCTCTCCCTCCCTTAACCTAAATCTCTCTCTCACTTTGTATCCCTATGTATCCATCTCTTCCCCCTCTTTATCTCTAACTCTCTCCTCTCTATCTCATAATTCTCTCTCCCTCCCTCTCACTCTCTCCTCTCTATCTCACCACTCTCTCTATCTCTCTCTCTCTCACACACACACAAAAAAAACCTCTATCTCCCTCCCTAACACTCCCTCCCTCCCTCCTTCCCTCTCTACTTGTGTCTATCTCTCCTCTCCCTCCCTCTCTCAACATGACCCTCCCTCCCATTCTTTTTGTCTCTCCTCCTAATCTCTCTCACTATTGTCCCTACCTCCCTCCCCCCTCTTTCTCTCTCAATTTCGCCTTTTCTCTATCTCACCATTCTCTCTCTCTATCACTCACACACACACCTCTATCTCCCTCCCTACCTCTCCCTCCCTCCCCTCTCCTCTCCCCTCCCCTCTCTATCTCTCCTCCCTCTTTCCCTCTCTATACCTACCTCTCCCTCCATCACTCTCTCTCCATCCATCTCTATCTCACCTATGTCTCCTTCCCTACCTCTTTCCCTCTCTACTCTCTATCTCTCCTCTCCCTTCCTCTAACTACCTCTCTCTCTGTATCTCCATCCCTCTCTTTCTCTCTAACTACCTCTCACTCCCTCCTCTCTAAATCACCATTCTCTCTCTATCCCAATTTCCCTCCTTCCCTCTCTCTATCTCACCTATCCCTTTCTACCTCTCCCTCTCTCTCTTTATCTCTCTTTCTCATTATCTCCTTACCTCTCAACTCTTTATCTCAACACTCTCTCTCCATCTCACTCTCCCTCCTTCCCTCTCTCCTTCCCTCTCTTCCTACCTCTCCCTCCACTACCTACCACTCTCTCTACCTCTCTCTCTCTCCCTCCCCCCACTTTCTCTCTTACTCTCTCCTTCCCTCTCTACTCTCTATCTCTCCCCACTTCCCTCTCTACTCTCTTTCTCTCTCCCCTCATTTTCTCTCCTCTCACTCTCTCTCCCTCTCACACACACTCACCTCTATCTCCTCCTTTCCTCTCCCTCCATCCCTCCACTCTCTACTTCTCTCTATCTATCATCTCTCTCTACATCTCATTCCCTCTCTATTTATCTTTATCCCCCCTCTCCCTCTCTTTACCCAACTCTCCCTCCATCACTCTATATCTCAATTGTGTCTCCTCCCTACCTATTTCCCTCTCTACTCTCTATTTATCCTCTCCCTCCCACTACCTCTCTCTCTAACCCCCCCTCTCTCTCTCTCTCTCGCGCGCGCACACACACACACACACTCACCTCTATCTCCTCCCTACCTATCCCTCCCTCCCCTCTCTAATTCTCTCTATCTCTCCTTTGTCTATATCTCCTTCCATATCTACCTATATTAATCTCCCCTCTCCCTCTGATTACCTACCTCTCCCTTTATCACTCTATATCTCGCCTATGTTTCCCTACCTACCTAGGGTTGAGGGTTTAATGTATAGGGTAGAGCGTAGAGGGTAGAGGGTTTAAGGTTTGAGGGTTGAGGTTTTAAGATTGAGCATAAAGGGTATAGGGTTGAGGGTCTAATGTATAGGGTAGAGGGTATAGGGGTTGATGGATTAGGGTTTAAGGATTGAGGGTTGAGGGTTGAGGGTTGAGGGTTGAGGGTTCATGGATTAGGGTAGAGAGTTTACTTGAGTTTGAGGGTATAGGGTTGAGGGTAGAGGGTATTGGGTAGAGGGTAGAGGGTAGAGGGTAGAAGGTAGAGGGTAGAGGGTAGAGGGTTTGAGGGTTAATGGTTTAGGGTTGAGTGTTTAAGGGTTGAGGGTATAGGGTTAAGGGATTAGGGTAGAGAGGGAGGGATGGAGGGAGGGAGATATGGAGGGAGAAGTGAGATAGAGAGAAGTAGAGAAGAGGAGAGAGGGAAAAAGATAGATGAGGGTTGAAGATCCAATGTATAAGGTAGAGGGTTAAGGGTAGAGGGGAGAGAGATAGAGGGAGGGGAAGGGGTTAAGGGTTTAGGGTTTACGGTTAAGGGTAGAGAGGAGAGAGATAGAGGGAGTGATTGAGAGAGATATAGGGAGGGAGGGTTAAGGGTAGAGGGTAGAGGGTAGAGATTTTAAGGGTTAAGGGTTTAAGAGTTAAGGGTATAGGGTAGAGGGGAGAGAGTAGAGGGGAGAGAGATAGAGGGAGTGAGTGAGAGAGAGAATTGAGAGAGGGAGAGGAAGTAGGAGGGAGAGATTTGAGAGAGAGACAAAGGGAGGGAGTGGGAGAGAGATAGAGGGAGGCAGGGTTAAGGGTAGATGGTTTAAGGGTTTAGGGTTTAGGCTTAAGGGTAGAGGGGGAAGAGATAAAGAGAGTGATTGAGAGAGAGAGAGAGAGAGAGAGAGAGAGAGAGAGAGAGAGAGAGAGAGAGAGAGAGAGATAGAGGGA